>JAPTYQ010000012.1:23734575-23751593 GCA_029814465.1 Ostorhinchus cyanosoma | reverse complement strand
AAATAAGATTTTCAAGATCTGTTGTCTAAAAATAAGTTCTTATATCTCACTGAAAAGTTACTCTTTAGGTTATCATATAAAATATACTTGGTAAGATTTTGATTTTTTCCAGTGCGTGCGTAATTCTGTCTGTTTTCAGGGAGCTTGCGAATCCGAACCCAGACGGAGAATACGGAGCAGTACCACTGGGAACCGTGGAGACAATGTTGATATTTGAAGAGAATGATTTCCATAAATAACAGTACTTTCAAAGAGCGACTGTGTGAGTGAGTGAAAAATTACCAACATATTTATGACAAATACCCTCCTCAATATCAACATTAATTAAACCTCCTCAGTCGTCACCATGTTTGTTACTGTTGACTTTCTTATTCCTATTTTAAGGGGGGGGGGGTTATTTTATTCATATTTTATAATTATTATTTTACCTAAATGCTGATGACAACCAGGATCTGACTACAGTGGTTCGTTTCTGTGTATTCTATATACTGCAATGACATACATTTTGAATCTTTTTCTCCAAAAAACTTTACTCTTCTTCATGGTATTTGGCCAATATGTGACTTAAGAGTGGCGCCCTCTGATGGACTGATTGAGAAATGCTTATTCCAATGCACTGGACACACCGAAGTATGAAGGCAGTGACGCATGACTACATTAAAAACAGACGCGCCTATATACATACATACGTAAAGCGAGAATAAATTAGCCTTTAATCGTCTATACAATAAAATCAGTGCATTTACCTGAGATTATTTTACGTTTTAGATTAGTTTTCTCTTGTGTAATTACATGCAAGGCTCCAGATCTCTTTGCTGGACTGGCAGAGATCTGTTTACTACCAACAAAGTCAATTCTTATCTGTTGAAGCTTATCGGCCAAGTATTGCACAGACTAGAGTTGGGAGATCTGCATTTATAGTGAAAAGAACACAACAGAAGCCCATATATCATTATTTCTAGACCGCAGTGTGACTTTAAAATGCCATAGACTATAAGGAATTGAACGTGGAGTCGAGTAAGGATTGAAACTTGATAAACTAATGCAACTGTTACGTGATGAAAACACAGACCACGCTGCTAATTAATACTGACATGTTTAACGCAGTGTAATGTCAGCACTTTGATGGATTTCAACACATGTAGTTGTGTTTGATAACAGTGATGACAGCTTTGTGAAGGGTAGAACCACTCAAATTAGCACTATCTGCCCTAATTTACAGCTAGCAGCAAGATGACAGACCTATAGATATATGGATGTAGGGGATGGAGGAACCTTGATGTCACCGTGTGGTTTGCAATCACCATGTAGGCTATTTGGAGCCACAAGTAACCATATTTGGACAAAAGAAGTGAACCTATGCAAGCCCAAAGGGTCAGAGGTGAGCTAATGCTACAAACTAGCTTACTGACTCAATAAGCTAGCATGTAGCTAGCTTATTGAGTCAGTGAAACATGAATAGGAAAATTAGTTACAGACACTGAAGCTGTTTTTTCATGATAGGGTAGAGACATATTTCTGCTGTAAAGTTCAACTTTTTAAAATGTGAAAACCTACCTATTTTTAGATGCAGTCTCAAGTGGCCATTCAAAGAACTGCAGGTTCTGGCTTCATTTTTCCCCCTAAATACCACATATGTTCTACCAGTCCCATAATAGTCCCTATCTGTCACATAAATGCCCTTCTCTGAAACACAAATCCAGCAGTGTTTCCACAATCCACTCATTTGTATCATGTTACCATAAATCTAATTTGCGGGTCCAAACAGTCTTTGCTCTAGCTTATTTAATGTTATGAAGCACCATTTTGGGTTCAGAAGCAACAAAGTTCATTTATTTAATAACACACAGTGGATGATCTAGTTTTTTATAGCCAGTGTGTTAGCTGCAGATTGAAATTTTAAGTGTTTTAAATAGCTTTTAAGGTCCATTTACAACACTGCGCCGCTTCATTTTGTGCTCAGATGTGTATCTTGAAATAAATTGTTAGTTTATTTACCTTCCTCTGATCTGAACAGCACAAACAAAACACAAAGAGTGAAGATGTGAAACACTTTGTAAGATTGTATCTTAAATCTATCTTTCTTAATACTGACTGCCGCATTTTTTATCGATCTTTTCAATCCTACATTTTTGCATCTGTGGGTTACCGTCATGTCTTACAGTAAGTACAGTATTAACAGTAAGATAAGATGCTATTTTATTAGCTGGTTAAACAAACCCTTTAAAGTCCTCAGTGCTGTTCTCAAAGTACCAGGCCTTTCCTTTTTAGCAGCTGTCAGGTGGTGGGGAAAAAAAAGTCAAGTTTTCATGCGGCAAAAGAAAGATGGCTGGTTTTGTTGAGGCCACTGCAGAGAACACTGTGTGACAATATCATGGCACAAACAAGATTTTAGCTGTTTTCTCAAGTCGTGGATTAAAGGATTTGACACCCAACCCCCTGGTCCACGGTCCATTGTTGAAATGAAAGCCGATGGCAAACTGTCGAACTTGAATTGAGGCGCAGTGAGGGCATGCACCATATGGTGAAGTCTTGCTACACGGCCGCTGATCCGGCCATCAAAGCCCATTGTTTCTGCTTTGTTCTGGCTTCAAAGGGAATACTGGTCAGTCTGGAAAACCACATAGTCAAATGCTGCAATGTGCCAACCGCCTTTGGAAGACAGGTATTCATCGCTGTGCAGTAAAACTTTATCAGGGATCCTACGGTAACACGCGCATGTGAACAAATAAGCTTCTGGCCCATCGCCTAAGCCCTCAAATTGTTCTAGAGGGTTCTGAATGCCCTGGGTGTGCATAATGACTCATATTTAAATTCTTATAGGTGTCAGATGGTTATTATTAGATGAGAAGCTTGAATT
Source organism: Ostorhinchus cyanosoma (assembly GCA_029814465.1). Taxonomy (NCBI): domain Eukaryota; kingdom Metazoa; phylum Chordata; class Actinopteri; order Kurtiformes; family Apogonidae; genus Ostorhinchus; species Ostorhinchus cyanosoma. The sequence continues at coordinate 23,748,733 of JAPTYQ010000012.1, read as the reverse complement.
TTCAAGTCAGTTTTTCAATTATGAGGGAAAAAAAGACCAATATTCCTCCACACAAATGGACTTGTAATGGATTTTTGAATAGGTTTTAACCAAGCCCACACATCTGATTAAACTCAACCTGTAAAGACTTGCTTAGTATCTATTCATTCATCTATTTGGAGGAAAAAAGTGCATGGTAGCTTGCCAGTAAAAGCTACCAATCACCAACAAAGCCTGTCCTCTAAACAGCATTTCAGTTACAGCATACATCAGTAGTAGGAAAACCAAAAGGGCAGTGTTTGTTGACCAATTTTCAACAAAAACTGTGTGAATGTGAAAATATGAACTTCCAGTAATGAAAGCTATAATTGCAGAAATAGTCTAACTAGCTTGTTATAGAAAATGTACATATACTGCTAAATGTATCAGCTAGTTACACAGCTAGCTTTGTATCCCATTAACTGCAACGACAAAGGTAATCTGACTTAAGATGACAGATACCATGGGTTAAAGATGTCAGAGCCTCGAGCTTTTCAAATGGAGATCCAGGTCTGTTCTGTGTCAAATGAGTCTTAGAGCCTCAGTTTCCGGAAAAAGCAACGGTTCTGTGAAAACTGTTGGTTTGACGGGCTCTGTGATGACCTTTAACATCTTATTGATGGACTAGCAAATTACATTCTCACCTGATAAGATCTAAAATTGAGTAAAATATTGTTTTGTGAGACATTTGACAGTTTGAGGTGTTGTGACAGGTCCCATCCACTGTGGCTCTAATGTCACGTAGCTGAGCCATGGACCAAATACACATGACCTTTAATGTGTTTAATGTGATTTTTGATAGTGTACCGAACAAACATATCACTAATCTCTCACATTGTGACTGGCTGTGAATATTTGATTACATCAGAGAACTGGTATCATTAGGTCACAGTGATAAACATAACCAAAGCTTATGATAGTTAGATGGAGGTTAACCATTCTAAAAAGATCCAAAAAGCCTTGGTTCCTATAGACTTACATTGGACTTCTTTCTAAATAGTATATCATTAATTTTCCAGGAGTCACCCCAGCCTCCCCTCTTTTATTTGGAACCCCTAATAAATGATCTGGTCCAGACAGTTCAACTGCAGTAATGGCTAATTATCTCAACCATTAATACATGATCTGTGCTCCCACAGCTCCACCCCTTCTGTTTGATGGTCACTTCAAGCTCCAAAAACTAACATGGTGATGGCCAAATCATGCACTGCTGGCTTCAAAAAGACAATTCAGACACCAACTATAGTTCTACCATCCACTATTTATTTACAGTCTATAGTTCCTAATTAGGGTGTAAAATTAACACCTGTCAAGCTCCAATGCTGGGTAAAAAATGAGTTTGGCTTGTAAAACAAAAACACACACCTGCCAGTGGTCGATGGAAAATTTTGAATTGCATGTGAGTTTTTGTTTTCATACATTGACCATTTCTGCCAGATCACTCTAAGCACATTACTGATACAGACTCAGACAAGTCTGACTCTAAGGCTGATGATGTGGTGATTATCTGAGCCAGGGTCCTGCACTGGATCAGGTAACGGCGGGTACCTGACCTGGTGCGGTGATTTAATGACCATCTAATTTCACTGTGGTTGATCCACAGCCAGTTTGTTTTATTGTGAAGTGAGCTTCACCTCTGTTTACATCAGGCCAAAGACATCATTGAACAGCACGCATTAGAGGTTTATTGATGGTGTGTGGTTTAATCAAAAATAAAGTCCTTAAAAGTGAGTTACTGTGTAGACAATGTGTTTAATCACAGGTTGAGTCGAGTTGCAGGTCTAATGTGCGCGGGTACGGGCAGGTGAGGACTGGAGTTGGAAAAAGCCTGTGGGTAGTGGGTCAGATTGTGGTACTCAGCTATGTGGGTACGGGCAGGTGCGGGTTTGGAAAAGTGGGCCCGTGCAGGACTATGATCTGAGCCACAGTAGAGTTGAGATTTACGCATATGCAGTTGTATTCATATAGCATTCTAGAAAAATATCTATGGTCTGTGGAGTTCATTTCATTTAGTTTTTTTATTCTTTTCCTGTAGGTTAAATGGAACATTCCTGTTAAAGCTGTAAGACAGACATTTAGCTCATGCAGTCAATGTAAAAGGTTGCACTTTTGAATATTTTTATTACACAATGATGCAGTTATTACCTTGAAATGAAATATAACCTAATAGCATAGCAATAATCTAATTTTATCTTTAAATAACTGTATTCTTTGATGTTTAAGTTGGATTTTCATAATAAAAGCGTATGCTAATTATTTTAATTCAAATAAGGCATGATTTTTTTTATTTGGCCTGTGAAAACTATTTTTGCCCAGTATATTTTTGAAGGTCACTAATCAATAGCAGATGAGGTAAAAAGTTAATTTTCCGCCCAGTTCCTAACTATCCCATCCATTGTAGAAACGTCAGGCAGAGGCAGCTAACGTTAACTTAATGTGGATAGTTATTTAGCTGTTTAGCTGTCATTTCAGCAAAACTGACAACTGCAATTAAAACTGAGAAGCCTGCTTTTTGTTGCCCGTGTAGAAAATAATGAACCTGTTGTTTGAAAAGTTACAGAGCAGCATTGTAACTACACTGCACACATGCCGTGCAAGATTGAAACATTTGATTGACCACATAAACTAAGGAGGGTGGGTTCCTTAGTTATCATTTGACATAGATTTACATATCAGTCAGGTGACAAGCAGTCATACCTGTCTGTTAGAGGAGTGATGACTAATCGCGGCGTGTTGCCCAGGTATTCATAGGAGTAGAGAAACTGAGCATCACAGATGTTTGCGAAACAATGCTTGTCCTTGTCATCCCACCGATGTCTCAGCTGGGAGAGCCACACGAACGCCTGAGAATTCTCCACCTTAAAAAAACAAAAAAACAAGCTGAAAACCAAGTGCCAGTGCTTCAGATAAAGCCTGAAATAATCTTTGCTTTTCCACCCTCTAATTATGGTAATGACATACATAGCTTGAATATCTTGAGTGCATTACTCACTGGTAATAGCCTCTCAAAAAATACCGCAGCAATCACCATGTCTGCATAACAATTTATACAGAACAGGTTCTTGTAGCAGATTGATTCACCCCTCCTCCCACCTTCTGTGCGATCATCTTGGCCACTACGTCTCTGGCGTGGACGTCGATAGTGCAGATGGTCATGACCTTTTGCCGATCGCCAGGTGAAAGCTGGCCAATCAGCATGGAGATGAGAGTGTTGAGCTGGGCCACCTGCTTCTTATAATACTCCTTCATGGCGTTGTCGTGCCCCTCCTCCAGACGGCCGAAGGCCATCCCCACATCCGAAGTCCACCAGATCTGAGTGCAGGTCAGTGCAACCTGAACACAGTCAGAGAAATAAAAGCCAGATTCATCAAATGCACATCTGTAATAGCTTTTTTGTTGTTTTTTATCTAGAGTGTTAAAAAAAGTACAAGTAATCATTAATTCTTTGCCTGCTAATGTGAATTTCAAAGAAAGCTGGGCCAGCTGAGCAGTTTGTATGTTATCTGCAGTAAAAAATGTCCTTAATATAATTCTTGCGAGGCTTGCCTCCTTTTTTTTTCTTCTTCCTTCTTCCTGGTGCAATTTCAGCTCAGGTTTAGGTAGGAAAGGATGATGCTTGTGTTAAATTTTAACACACACTTGCACACAGAGCAGTAAGCTTTACAAGCTGAGAGTCTTAACAGGGTTTGTGCAATGTTCACCATGTCAAATTTACAACTTTTAAGACCTTTTAAACATAATTTAATACCTGTTTCTGTAGTAAATACTCCAGGGAGCAGAAAAGAAAGATGCAGACAGTCTCCATGTACAGAGTAAGAGTAATTTCATAACAAAGACAATCACCATTTTCACAGTAACTGAAAACAGGAAAGCAATGAGTTTCCATTTTACACAACACACTGACATAGTAAAACTGGATTGCCAGTTGAGTGTTTTCATTTTGTCTTTTGACCATTAGTGGAAAAAAATGGGGAAAATACTGTACAAGTTTTAATATACATGCTTATGTATTCTTACATTCTATACACTAATGTGAAGAACTCAAGTAATTATTTTCGACCCAAAAACCTGCACTAACACCTTTTTCAATACCTGCTTCTGCTTTTCTACACTTTAAACACAAAGTATGATTATCTCAGAAGATTTAGTTGATTATTGTAAAAACAAATAACTGGTTCCCAACTCAACAAGTTTCTATAAATATATATGAATGCATATTTTTACACATTGCCAAGAAAATCTTCCCTTGAGATGGTTTTCAACTTTTTCCAATAATAGTTAATACTCTTTTGATGAAGTGGAAACACACGAAAAGAAATGGTTTATGTAAAAAAACACGTAACTCTAATGATTATTGCTTTTTTTTTATTGTAGGTCGTATCATTTTAGCTAATTAAAGGTTCAAAGTTTGTCTGTGCTTTCATAAAATGTCTTGAAAATCTGAAGAAATTTTTAGAAAAGTTGAAGAAAAGAAACTTTGAACTTACAAAGTTGCATAATGCAGGTTGTGAACTAATGCATTAGGGTACAGAGTGTGGTCAGAAGGTGGCGCTATGCATGGCTGGTTGTGCAACATGTGGAATGGACTCATCCAGAGTTATTTTAGATGGATGATCGACGGTACTCCTATTTTTGGGGCATTTCACCCAGGGGTGGGGATACGTTCTACATGTTACGGTTAGGGGCTAGGGGATAGCCGGATTATGATACCGCACCGACACAAGATCCTGCATTAAACACATCAGTGTCACAGAACGTAACCCCACCTACAGGCGAAATACCCAAAAAAATAGGAGTCCCAAGGAGGCACCGAATGCTGCTGCTCCTCTGCTCCATTTATTACATTCATGCATAGCGCCACCTAATGCCTGCAGTGCTCAGCCTATTTCTTAATTCAAACCCCATTTTAAAAACACACATAATTTGGTTTCTTTTCTGTAGCCTTGGCTCCAAATTTAGGTGACATTTTAAAAAAACACAGCAATATACGTCAACAAAACCTGCATAAAAGCATAGGCATTTGCAAATGTGACGTATTAATTAGCTAAAAGTATCAAACAGACATAGTAGAAAAAAAGCCTAGATAAATATTAACAACGTGCTCTCACTTTTCCACATAATGCACTCAAACAGATTGCAGATTTTGCATGTAAAGCATTAGTGAGGGTTTTCACTGGGTGGAATATGTATGAAAGGCACAGATATGATTTTGGGTTCCAATCCATCAGGTGTTGGGTGAGGTGACTAATGGACAAAATCGATCAAGTGTCAGATCTATAAATGTGCCTCTTTTACCTGAGCCGGGTAGTCGAACAGCCACTGCTCTCTGGGTTTTTCCTCGTAAGCCATGACAGCCTCTGTCATCTCATGGCGAACTGTGGAGCGCATGGTATCCATAACCCGGTTCAACCACACCTCCACCTTACATTAAAAAAGAACACACGTAAAATACCAAAGACAGCCGTGAATACAACTGGAGAAAAAAACATTTAGATGTCTCTCACATGAGCACCGACGGGCTCGCTTATCAATGGCCCCTAATGAGGTCATTAATAAGCATTAGAGTGGAAGTGGAGTCAGGCAAATACTATGGGATATAATGGAAAATTAATGGATTTATGGGCTTTGATATGCAAAATCCCAGGGGCAACGACAGACTCATTTTCATTTGTCTCTTTTATTGTGGCTGGTGATATCTATATACGATATATGTTTTTCTTCAATGTCTGTGCTTTAAAGAAAAGGGGAGGTAAGAGACGAAGACGTAAAGCACGTAAAGTTTGAGCTACCTCAACTAGAGGTAGATTTGACTAAGATTTGAAGGAATGACTCGTCTCCACAACAGAGACTAGGGATTCAAAATTTGGGATTCATCAACTTTTTTATGACACGTATCTTGGGGAAAATTATGAAAAACTCACCAGATTTGAGTTGTATATCCATAGGCAGCTAATGCATAAAGTGAAACAATATCAGCAATATTTTTGAGTATAAGAAAAGTACATACCTCTTACAATACAAGAAACAACAACAGAATGTTAGATAATTAAAAATACAATGTCGATACCAAGAAACACAATACCCACATACATAGGAAGAGTAGTCATTACTGTTTGTTTTGTCCAGTCTAGGCTTATTACTTAGGGGACCATTAACTCTGATCCACACATAGTACGTGACAGTGATGCACCTTAATGCTGGATACCACCCATTATAAAACACAACAAAAGAAGAGGAAGTCAGTTTGTAGATACCATGAGCTCCCTTTGTGGATAGAAAACAACTCACTCTTAATTTACTGTCCAAAATATTACCTTTAGGTTTTGGTAGAAAATTAGCTCCATAGAGAGGACCCAATATATTGCATACTGAAAAGCTGTACGTAAAGGTAGCAGCATGGTAAATGGATTTCTAGTGCCATTGACTGATACACACTCATAAAGTTTTCATTTATATAAACTCATTTTCTGGATTGTTTTGGTGTTAGAGCTGAACATTGACGCTTTATGATAAGGTTTTTAGTGTATCATATTGTGCGCTTCAAATTCTCTGCAGCAAATTGAGATTTTTTTCAGCTGTATCGTCCCATTCTAATCACAAATGCTTAATCTACATGACTTACTGTAGCAGGGTTTTATTGACATGCGTAGAAGATTACTGTTGTATTGTACCTGTCCGGTGCAGTCACAGCTCTGATTAAAGGGGACATACTCCTCCTCTTTGCTGTACATGCCCAGACCGGTCTTAGAAGGATTCCCCTCTCCATCTGCTTCAAATCGCATCTTCGCCATGTTGTCAAACAGCTTGGACAGATGCTTCTGGACCTGAGCAAACACACAGCATGACAGACACACTCAGCTCACACTCAGATTGCAGGCAGCTCACACCGTGATGGGGATTTTCTTTGGTCACTGTGCTTCAGACTTGTTAATAGAAGACGAGACCTATGTTCTGCAGCAACTACTTCTTAAAGATAGATTTAGTGGCAAGTTTTGGTTAACAGTGATTTATTTCTCTGAGGTGGAAATGTATAAGACAATTTCTTGTTGATATAGGTGGGAGCAGAATCTAAAACTATGCGCGACATTGCCTCTGTGTGGACACAAAGGGTACTGCAGCATCAACAGAACCAAATGGTGCAACCGTCACACTAAGAGATTTACAAGGCACATAAAAGTATAACTACTGCTTTTTCTGGCATCAAATTCACAGCTACAGAATGAATTAAGTCACCTGGTGTGGGTTGGTCCCATTGGACAGGATATCCAACAGATCAGCTGAAGAGATGAAATAAAACCTGGGGAAGGCGAGACGCTTTGTGTCCAGGTACTCGGCTAGAGCTTTTTCACACAGAGACAACCTGGAAAAGAAACAAGTATAGACAGTGTGCAGCATGTTCAGGTGTACATGTCGACACATGGAAGGAAAAGCGTCTTCTCTGTACTCTCACCTGCTCTGGATGTCCTCCAGTTTGCCAAACAGGCCCGGTTTATTGGTAGCCTCCACTACGTTTGGTGTTTGATGCAAGGCGTTTGCCAGCTCTTTGAAATCGGCATCAATCCCCTCAAAACGCCTGGAGTCCTGCAGAGGATTTTCATGAGGGAACCCGGCCAGAGGATTTAGTTAGCCACAAGAGAGAGTGAAGAATCAGAGGTTTAATAGCAAACATCTGGGTTTAAGCACAGCCGAACATCATGGGAGCAATTAAAAAGCTGTGTAATCTCAGCTCCTAAACTAGGAGTGAAAGCCAGTTAATGAATTCTTAATTAACAGCTATGACAGTCATGCTACTTGGGTTCATATGGCAAAGACAAGGGTGTAGGTTAAGGTCTGCATAGATATTAGCTTATATCTTATATCTGCTTGTACATTAGGATGGAGATAATTTCACGTCAAAACTTAGAAATACAAAACAGAACAAAGTATGCTTCACAAAAAATCTGTTATTCATTACAAAGACAATCAGTTTACATTACATGAAACCTAAAAAGCTGAATTATGTTGGTCCAACTAAAACTGTACTTAAAATAAAGTAAACATTTGCTCGACTGAAATCAAAGTTTTAATAATTGGACTAACACACCTAGATAATGTAACAGAAAGTCATTCTACTCCTGCGTGTAAACGGACAATTCTGACTGGAATGGGATAGTACGTGCACTAAAGTTCTGCACCAAATCCTGGCTTGGGAGTTGAACATCACACACCTCATATGCATAAAAGTCTGTATTTTAAGTAGGTTTTAGGTAGGGACCACTACTGTACTACTATAAAGGTCAGTGAAACATTGCAATGTATTATGGCATGGCATCTGAAAAAGCACATGTACATCTGTTTCTAGTGTATTCAATCACTTTAAACATTATGCATATTATGTAAATGTACATACATATAGCCTACATCAAACTGCACCAGCACTAACAGTCTGTTGGTCTACACAGTCTACATCAAGAGAAACTAATTCACAGTTTTATGTTAACTCTGCCCTGTGTTGAAGTCCTACAGGAGGTAGGACAGAGAGACAAAAAGAGGTTTACTCTGTCGGCAGTAAGATTGCAAACAAAAACATTTTTCCGTTGCCTTCGTGGAAATCTGATGTTTTCAAAAATATGCAGAAACAGACTCATCCATCGACCCAACCTTACAAACAAACAAAATTTCACATGGCTTTGGTTTGCGCTTGTCAACCCGATTCATTCTGCAGATTTGCCAAAATGTGGCTTCCTCCTATCATCAGTATGTCCAAATGAAATGAGTTATACATGTAAAAAATTTATGCTACCTTTGGTTTTACTACCAGTGAATTCAACAACCCAAATTATTCAATGTCATACTATGGTCGCCTCTGAAGTGTAACACATTAGATACACTGTTTGATGTGCATTAAAGTACATCTTGTATTCATAAAAATAAAATGCATTTGTTTGTAAATGATTTGTGTTTGTCAATGAGAAGTTTGGCCTGAAATTACTTCCGTACACACTATGATATGAGGTGCATGCATGGTGCATATTTGTGTATTTGTGTGGAACCTCAGGCAGCTGAGAGCGGATGTCCTCTGAGCCAATGAAGATGCTTTCAAGGTGGGTCCACGTCCGCTGCACCTCGAACCAGATGGAGATGACCGAGTCAGCCACAGACAGCTTGCTCTGCCACGAAGACACTTCATCCAGGAAGTGAGCGATGTACTTAGACGACATGAGATTCTGCAGCTGGACCTGGTTATCCTCCAGGGTCTCGATGAGCTCCTCATCAGAGCGCAGCAGAGGTACCTGGGTCCTGTGGTGGGGCTCATACTGGAACTGCATACCTGGACAAGATCAATATGCTCCATCAATAGGTCATAAACAGTGTGGGATGAAAAGTTGCGCTGTTACATTGTGTTTACAACAGCATGTCCTCTTTTGTACCTGTCCAGGTGGAATTGAGCTCTGACAGGACTTTCTCCATTCCCATCTCCTTAACAGCTTTGTCCACGATCCCTCTCACCTCCTCTTCAAAGCAGTGCAGGTTCAGCTGCAGCAGGTCGGCCAGTGTGGTCTCCTGCTCAGAACAAACCACAGTATTACTTTACACAGCAAACCTCCACCCGAGTCTCACACAGTTCCGATCCAGGACTTGCCTCGATTAGGTTGCAAAAAACCCACAATTTACAATGAGTCATATTTCCATAAAAATTTCAAAGAAATATCAAGTGCACCTTATAAATGTTGCAAAAAGAGGTGACATTAAGTAATGAGCTTTATGGAATACCATGGAAGACACCAGGAACAAACTGGTCAGTCGTGACATAAAGAAACAGAAGAGCAACAGACATCTCAGTCAAAACAAGAACCAAAGACAATATGCAATGCAATTCCACTACTAGCCATTTTTAGATATTTTAATATAAACATAGATCACATAGTGAAAAAAAGATGAATAAGGGAAAACTATCTCAAGTTTTTGGGGGGTTTTTTTGGTCAAATGTGTGTAATGTGATATTTCAAAATCTGTGTGAAATTAGGTTATGGAGGCAAAAACACCTGAAACATCCATATATATATTTTTTTTTCCTCAGTGTATTAGGAGGTGGTTAGGGTTTGTAGCAAATATTAAAAAAACATTCTAGATTTTGCAGGGTGCAGGGTTCACATCCAGACTCCAGTACAAAGGTAATTGAACCCCCTGTATTTCATGTTCAGACAAGATTATAGTTTGGTTTATATATTAATAATTCCAACCTAAGATTTATTATTTAACATTACTTATTTCATCAGATATGACATGTCAATATAAGTCACTAAATACAGTGTTTTCTGTGGAATTGATCTCTTGGTGTGGTGGTGTGTTATCGGGGGGTGAGGGTTGGTCAGTTTCTGTTCTGCATTTTTAATGAAAGAAAATAGAATTGCAACAGCATTTAATAATAACATTTAATAACAAAAATAATTATTGAGTCATGATACACTCAATGACATAGTCATCTGCAGTGCATTTCGGGCAGTTTGTCCAAGTAGAGTTAGCGTTGCACATTCGCAAATGGGTAGTAGTGACAGGCAGTAGACCCAACCGAAAAAAATGGAAGACACTACCACTGCAACCAATGTTCCGTGTTGTGAAACCTTAACATTTTAGATTCAAGACTTTAAAAGCCTAATGCAGGGGTCACCAACCTTGGTCCACGAGTTCGACTATCCTGCATGTTTTAGCTGTATCCCTCATCCAACACACCTGATTCAAATGATAAGCCTATCATCAAGCTCTGCAGAAGCCTGATAAGGGCCATCAGGTATGCTGCTGGAAGAGGGAAACATCTAAAACGTGCAGGGTAGTAGAGTTCAAGGACCAGGATTGGTGACCCGTGGTGCAAAGTGTAGGCCTAATATTGATTTTTTTTTTGTATCAAAATGAATGGTGTGGCAGAAAGGATTTTGCTGTAGCAGTGCACCACGGCAAAACCTTATCAGCAGAAAAACTCAAATATATTGAATGTGACAAAATGGGGGCTCATCCGGGATCATGTTCAGGTTGAGATCATCTGTAAACATGGTTTCGGCCTGACACATGTTTTCTTAAACTACTATGGGGAAAAATAACTCCCATATTATCACTTTTTACATCACAGCTTTTGTGACTGTTTGCTTGACGGTGTTACAGCGACAGAATTGATATACTGTGCTTTTAAACCAAACTCTACTTTCTTAGTCTTACTCAAGTAAAAGCTATCAGTCCCTAATCCTATCCTAAGCTGTATAATAATGCTGTCATCCTAACCAGCTAATGCTGTAAATTAATTTTTCGATACTGTTGGCAGAAAGCAAAGAGAATACATAATCTACTGTATGAACACTTTAAATGGCAATAATGATTATTTTTACTGTTTGGAAATTACACTAATAATATTTACTTATCTTATTGAAGGAAAATGTACTGTGCCTGAATTATGTTCATAACAAAGCATATTTGCGGTTGTGGTTTAGCTAGACATGAACAGAATTGCTCAGGTTTTACAGCGTTTCTACCCACAATTCACAGAAGCTACATGTTATGATGCTGGTTTCAGTTAAACGAGGACACAGCATCATGAATACAAAGCATCAGCCACCAGCCATTATAAGCCGACTGCAGGGACAGCTCCAGGCACTGTGACATGGAACTACGCGAGGCTTCATAAAAATATGCATCAATAAATTTGACTCTTATCTTTTTTTGCTATTAAGATCACTTTCAAAAAGAATTTCCAAGTATATCTCCAGACAACATAGTGTATTTTCAGTTTGTGCTTAGAAAAACCAAAAAGCTTGGAAATTTCAAAAGCTGTCACGAATATTGAAGGGAATGAAAGTGTTTCACCCTTGGCTGAAGTGAACAAGTTGATGTACTGATAGGAACAAAATGTGACTTGGTGTAATGGAAAACAGGAAATTGGAAGAAACTTGTGACCCAAATACTAGCAGTAACAGATGAAAACATGTGTTGACTAAAGGGGATCTTCTTCTAAAAGGAAGAGACCGACTGTCCTAAATTTCTCCATCACCGGGCTCTGCAATGTGATTTCCATCTAACTCAGGGGTGTCAAACTCATTTTAGTTCAGGGCCACATTCAGGCAAGTTTGATCCCAAGTGGGCCGGACCAGTAAAACATTAATGTAATGATATATAAATAATGTCAACTCCAAACTTTCCTCTATGTTTTACAGTGAAAAAGGTAAAAAAAAAAAAAAGTTTAGATCTACAAACTATCCTGTAAAATAATGTGAATAACACAAACTGAAATTTCTTGAGAAAAACAGGTGCAATATTAACAATATTATGCGTCAGTTTATCATTTACATGTGTGCAGTACAACTTACAGATCACAGTGGATCTGCAAATACACAAAACATTAGTAACAGGCAGAATATTGTTAAAACTGAGACATTTCAGGTTGTTTATATTTCTTCAGGTTATTCGTGGTTTTTGAGGAAATGATAGTCAGTTTTACTGTAAATACAGTACTATTACATGAAAATATTTACATTTACAAGGAGAAAAATTTTGAGTTGTCATTATTTATAGGTTATTATGATTGTATTTTACTGATCCACCCCACTTGAGATTGAATTGGTCTGAATGTGGAACCTGAACTAAAATGATTATTAATATCATGGTGTAATTTTTTTTCATCCCATGGGCCGGAGTGGACCCTTTGGCAGGCCCCTGGGCCGCATGCTTGACACCCATGATCTAACGCCTGCTATAGGTAATAGAGCCTCCAGTATTATAGTAATATTGTGAGGGCTCAACAGCAGAAGCAGTGTGGGTGGGATTGGTTGGTGGGTGAGTGTCATGTCATGGAAATTGGAAACTGAAGACATATGTACTGCAGATTCAGCCTCAGTTACACCCCTACTGCTCATGCCAACCTCCAACAGAACAATCACAGACAATCACAATGGTCTTTTTGTGTTAGTATTTAAACCTCTACATGCTGTAAAAAAGTTCAAAATTCCCTTTTACAGCTGAAGCTGTTGCTAAAAAACAAATTAAATGAAGAGATGGGCTGAACCGAAGCAGTCATCCTGGAGTCAGCGTCAAAACATTGAAGGCAAAGGAACGCAACAAAGTAATATGACTCACTGCTTCGATGATAAATATGATTAGACAGGCTTTCAACATCACACATGAGTTCCCTGTTGTTGGGCGGCCTGTTGTGGAAAATCTACAGGAGGAAGTGAATCTTTCAAGTATGAATCACCATCATTTTTCGGTGTATCTCAATATATTATGTCCCTAATTTTTTCATCATTTAATATAAGCAGTCATATGTCAAGACCAGTGTCTACAGTCGTGGAAAAAATTAGTAGACCAACAAAAGTCATCACAAACAATGGTTATGCAATCAACTAACTCCTGTGTGTATCATGTGACTAAAACAGACAGAAAAGAAAACATGGAATGCTTAAAAGCTCTGTTTTTGTCAATAGAATGCCATAGATATTGATGTAAGAAATGAAGTGATTTTGGTTATTATGAAGAAAACATGGAAAATGACTTGATATCAGCTCTGAAATTAAACTCCTATGAGCTATTTTTGTTGATATCATTATATTTGTCCAAACAAATGTACCTTTAATTGTACCAGGTATTAAAATGAACAAGAAAATGAAGAAAACAAGGGCAGTCTAATAATTTTTTCCCATCCCAGCCCTAAACATTATGAAAATACAACATAAATCCTTCTGCCGTTCGTTACAGGTATAGATGTGAAGATTCACCAGCTACGAGATTCAGTTTAGTCACATTGTGATGCATCTTTGAAATAAAAATATTCCACATATCTAGACACTGCAGGTTCTTGAGTCTACATCGGTAACTTTGTGAGAGAATTACAAGTCTTGCTCTATAAAACACTACTTATCTAAAAGCTGATATCAAAGCAAACCAATTTATCCCCTGTAATACATTTTTGTACAAACTAAACAGCTGGTAAGTGCAAGCAACTCTCATCTGATCTTCCTACTGCAGTACAAACAAGCCCAGTGAGGATGCAGACAGAGCTGGGGAAGAAAATAAGAAAATAATTGGAGAAAACTGCCTTTTGTGTGTGTGTGTGTGTGTGTGTGTGTGTGTGTGTGTGTGTGTGTGTGTGTGTGTGTGTGTGTGTGTGTATCACCTG
>JAPTYQ010000012.1:23723488-23734475 GCA_029814465.1 Ostorhinchus cyanosoma | reverse complement strand
GTGTGTGTGTGTGTGTGTGTGTGTGTGTGTGTGTGTGTGTGTGTGTGTGTGTGTGTGTGTGTGTGTGTGTGTATCCCACTCCCTTTTCCCCTAAATTATTAGGTCGTATTATTAGAGCCAGCACTTGTTCCAGATATAAAAAATGAAAAATTGTTCAGCTCATGAATTCAGATCCACTATATGAAAGTCATCAAAGGAACTATTCTTTCTAATTTCTTTGAATAAATTGGAAACCTGGCCCATGGTGAATCGGACTCCAGTAGCAGCCATCAGCTGATGCCAGTGTCGAGGTCGAATGGCAGGGTTCTGCAGCTCTGCGACGGCCCGGAGGGAGATGAGGAGGTTCTTTACTCTGCTGTCCAAACCTGTGAAAGCATTCCACGCTCGCACCTACAAGAGATAAAAAAGCTATGAATCAGTGCAAGCGGGGATGAGGGAGCTCGCAGCTGTAGCTTATGTTTTTATTTTGTTTTATTTATTGGAATCCAGGAGAGTTTAAGCTTTCTGTAACACACAGCAGCAGCGCTACCTTTGCTAAAGGGCATGTAAGTCCCAGTTGCAGTTGTGAGTAACATGTCCAACAGAAGGAAGGTATTGCTTGTGTTTTCCTACTGTTTTGCCTTAGACCAAGGCACTTAACTCCCACTTGTTGGATATTACCAAGCAGAAGCCTCAGGGGCTGAAAAATAAAGCCAAGAAGTGCCAAAACCTGGTTCCCCTAGACTCCCATGTTCAAATCATCCAGTATCAGCAGAGATAAACAATGGTTAAGGAAATGAGTTTATGGTTCACTGAGAAGCAGGGGTAAAGTTGTATCATTTCCACAGACTGGAGCAGTGGATGTCACCAACTGGCTTGTGGAGTATTTTGAAAACTGATATGAGATTAAACATTAGTGATCTATGACACAAATAAAACATATTTGGATCCAATACACATTTCAGTAAAGATGAAAAAAAATACAAAAAAATCTTCGTGTCAACTTTCCATTGAACTGGAGGAGCAATAAATAAATAAATAATACACATTGGGCCTATATCAAACAAGTGTTATTTTTTCAATACAGTGTTTATATGCTATTACCTGTTATATGTCACCAATCATACAATACAGTGAGATGTTGTTCAAGGCCACAGATAAACAGAAGAGGCTGCATGAAAGCCAAGTGGTGATTTTTGTAAAACAACTTATTTTATCACATATGGAATAAAAAAAAATACAGGCCATGGCCTATACTGGGTTTGTGTCTAGTTTTAATACCTCAGGTTTAGCATTAGTCATGGTAGGCACCATTACGTCATTTCAGTTACCTGATGAACACACTCCTGTGGAGGATGACTCATGCCCTTTAGTTACATTGACTCAAAACCTTCCCACAAGGCTGTGCAACACAGCATGCATATTTATTTGTCATCTAGAAACAATCACCCAATACCATTTTATTTCTCTGTTTCTTTGTTCTCATGTTGTTTCCTGTTTGATCAACTGGATTCATTCATAATGTTTAACCCAGAAAGACCAGTGCTACTTTTGTGGCAGTTCCAAAATATTTTTTCTTAAGGAAAATGCAGTCAAACGTAGTTACAAGCTTGCACAGTTGATATGATGCATATAGAGTTTATAGCTAGTGCTAATTCTCAACTCCAGTCTCTGTTTGGGCTCTTTCACAACACTGCAGTACAATATAAAATATGCATCATTTAAAACGATTATACCATACAATTCAATAATCCAGTTCAATCCAATCCAATTCATATGATATAAGGTATTCATTCATTCATTCATTCATTCACTCACTCTTCCATACAATATTCTCAGATGAGAAAAGTTGTGTTTTCTCTTTAACCAGGTCTTGGTTCTGGTGGTAAACACCTTAAACTCTGAGGTGGATTTTATTTCTGACGGCAGTGAGTTCTTAAGAGTTTAATACACCAACAGGAGAAGGATGACTGTCCGAAAGCTGTCCGGCAGAATGGGATTTTATAATTTAGGTTAGAGGAGCTTCTGGTGGCTCTGTTGCTTAAGTGATTTATTGCCATTTATTATCACATTATCTTATGTATTTTGTGTGTTTCCAGTGAAAATCTGGTATTTTCCTATTTCTAATTCAGTGATCATGTAGATGTTCATAAAAACTCAGATTAAACTGACGGAAAAGTGACTTTTGCTGCAAAATACATCAATAACTAAACATAAAACAAGCATCACCATCTACTGTCATTGATCAAACTCCATGGGTTTTACTGGTGAACCAAATGTTGTAGAAGAAGACTGTGTGTCCACAGTAACTACAGAGCCTTTGAACGTCCTAATGGGTCATATCTGATAACCATGAAAAGATGACAAACTGCATTTTATGCCAATTATTTATATAGATTAATCGGGTTAGTGCATCAACAGGTTTTAAACATTTCAGATCAGTAGATGGTTTTGGTTGTCAGTGGTTGTTTGGGTCTTTATGGGTTAAAAACATGAACCAGAAATCCTTACATATGATGGCTTTGATTAAATAATTAAATTCTTTCGTACAACGCTTTCAACTTTATTTAATTCCAAACCTGGGAAATTAGATTTTACAACTCCATGACTTTTCTAGTTTTTTCACTCCATCCAGTTCATTTCAGTTCATTATCCTCCCAGCTGCACTGTTTTCCTCTCTTCCCTCACCTCTTTATCCAGCCCTCGGATCTCCTTAGAGAAGCGTTTGCACTCCAGCTCCATGTCCTCCACATGGATCTCTCTCCACGGAGTCGTCTCCCACGCGGCCATGCTGGTGTCCACCACGTTGATCATGTCCCACAGCTCTTTCAGCAGACCCACCTCACGTCTGCAGTATGAGGAAGAGGAAAGAAGGAGGAAAATAGACCCGTGAAAAATGGCTGCGTTTCAACTCCTTACTGTGAATGTAAAAAAAGCGGCCCTGCTAGAACGGCTCATTAGTTTTAAATTTGGCACCGGGGCTCGCCATGTTTCCTCATTCGCATCCGTTTTCGGGCTTTACCTGCATTGTCGGAGCTGTTTGTAGTCGGAGATGGTGACCTCGAACAAACTGGCAGACTCCACCAGGGAGGCCATCACCACCTCCCGCTCCTGGACTTGCCGATGGAAAGAGTCCAGCATCTGGTAGGGGTTCTCACTGTCAAACCTGGACAAATGCATGAGCACACACACACACACAAAGACAGAATGAATCAAGCTGTGTTTAGGTAATGGACTCCTGCACTTTTGCCAAGCCTGACTTGGCTGCTGCGTCGCAAGACCAAAATCTCTAGCATTACATTTCCACAGTGCAACAATTAACAATGACTTCCGTGACATTAATGGGAAAATAATCACCAGGTTATTAAGAGACCAATTACACACATAACTAATCTGACAATTAGACATTATGACAGAGCATCTCTACCTATGAATTAATTATCATTATGTTAAGATTCAATTAGCCTTGTCGGATGTGAGAGCCTTGAGATAAGACTTCTGTATTATCAAGCAAGAAAGCGGGGAAAGGTGACATTCTTATCTTTTCAAAGTACTCACTGAACTTGGAAACTGTGAAAAAATGTGTTGCCTTGACTCACTAAACCCCAAAAAATGCAATCAAATTTGGTCAAAACATTCCCTTGGACTAAAAGATGAACTGATTGGATTTTAGGGGTCAAACATTGAAGGTAAAAGGTCTTGAGTTTGCCCATTAAGACCCTGGTGGCCAAAGGTTACGGTCAATAATCAAACAATCTAAAGGTATAAGTCAATAACTGTTAGTAGCTAGAAAGTGTGAGAATTTCATTTTGCACCAACAAATAAAGTAAAATAATTAACCTTAAGTTAATTTTCTTCTGCAGAACAAAATACAATATCACCTTTTGGAGTTTCTATACTAATTAATTTTGTGCTGTGAGGTTTATTGTTATGTAACTATGAAGTGTTTTTGAAACAATTTAATAGTTACTTAATGATATTATTAAATTATTTTTTACAATTGATTATTTTATTTGCACTGTGCGCTCATATTTTTTCAATATTTCTACCTTTCACAGTTTAAGCTCTGTTTTAATTTTCCTTTGGATATTCCCTAAAACACAGTGAATTGCATATGTGTCTGAAATGATCTACAACTTAAATATCAAAATATTAAAAATTACTGGTGAGTTAAATACAAATTAATACCAAATTTAGAGTTAGGGGTTCATTTGATGCAGTTAGGATTGTGTTTTAGTCAACATGTTGAATACAGACAATAAACAAGTGGTGCCAGGCAAAACAAACCCCGCCCCTTACACATATTTCACCTATTGTAAGTAAATGTGAAGATTTAAAAAATTCTGAGAAAAATTTAAATTTTGACCCACTGTTCCCAAAATGTGATGAGATCCATTCTGGGTCAGTGGCAATCTATAAAGCCATTTTGGTATGAATTCAACCAATAGTTTTGCTGCTATAGACATGTGAAATTCAGCCTTTTATAAGCAAATGGGGAAAAAAAAGATTAAAAAATAAAAATTCATGAAAAACTGTAACTTTGACCTACTTTTCCCAAAATGTAATGAGATCTATTCTGGGTCTCTAGCAATCTATAAACCCAATTTGGTATGAATTCAACTTATAGTAACCACAAAGAATACCCCTTGCCTCCTCTTTGGGGGGGGCGGGGTAAAAATGGACCCTTTCATGTGAATCCCAATAACACGTGCACTAGACTTAGAGTCCTTCTGTTTAAGTTTACCAAAAAAAGAGCATACATTAAAAATCCAAGAAACAAATAAAGCCAACATTTATTGTACCTGAAAGGACCACTTTTGTGGAAATGCTCCTTGAAGGTGTGCTGTTTGACATCAAACGAAGCACACTTCCTGCGCAGGCTTGCCACCTCGATGGCCTGCAGCGGCGCCACCTGCTGTTTGACCAACACCGCCTGCTTTTTCACATTCTTCCACTTTTCTGGCAACTCCTGGAGGAAGAAAGATAGATAAACAGATAGATATAGATATAGGACGATAAGCACAGCGGGCAGGAATGACAGATGATGAATTGCCAGCAGGAGGAGTGCAGAACAACACAGATGTGTGATGGAAGGAAAAGTAAGAGAAATGGCTTTTGTTTCAGCAGGCGAAAAAACAACAACACATGCAAGGAAACCTCACCTGTAACTGTTGGTAGACCAAGTCAGGCAGCTCCTGTTCGTAGACCTTCAGTAGAGCAATGGTTTGTTGAAGGGGTTCGAACATGGCATCTGTGGTGTTCTGTCTTTCCTTAACAGCCAGAAGGTGACCCATGACCCCCACCAGGCCGTCGTAGTCGCCCTCTTCCACTTGATGTCCCAGTCCAGCCTTAGCCACACTGATAAACCGATCCAGGTCTGACAGACTGCAGAGAGACAACCGGGATTATTTCGATGTAGGAGCAGCTAAAGTGAATGTTTTGGTCCAGATTAATCATGATTTATCAGCCTGAAGTAAACCTACAGGCACCGAAAAAATTATTAGACCAACAAAAGTCATCAAACACAATGGTTATCCAATCAAGTACTAACTCCTGTGTGTATCATGTGACTAAAACAGAAAAAGAAAACATGGAATGAATAAAAGCAATGTTTTTGTCAGTACAATGCCATAGTTAATGATCTAAGAACATGAGTGATTTTGGTTATTATCCAGAAAACATGGAACACAACTAGATATCAGCTCTGAAATTCAACTGTTATGAGCAATTTTTTTATCATTATATTTGTCCAAACAAATGTACCTTTAGTTGTACCAGGCATTAAAATGAACAAGAAACTGCAGAAAATGAAGGTGGTCTAATAACTATTTCCGTGCCTGTATAAGCATATGGGAGGACAAAATGAGGGATGCCATCTGAAAGTGAACATTTCAGAGGCCAATTTCATCTCCTCCCATATTTCTGACAGAGGTTTGATGCAGTTGGTCATTATAGCTGTCAATCACTCAGTTTTATATCATCAAAAATCTTGTTAAAATCAAAATGAAAAATGTCAGCTTGAATATGAAGCAACCTGATGAAACCTACTTAAAAACGAAGAAATCAGCTTTAAGCAGAAATAAATTTAATCCCACTGACAAACTCGAGATTTTTTTTTTTTATCTACACTGCAAAAGTTTGGTGATCAATATATTTTGGCCTGTCATCTTATATGTAGTCCATGAGTGAAAACTTGTCGTCTGGAACAATCAATGTTTACCAAACATTAACAAAAATCATGAATTGCCACAGATGCACATTTCCAGTGGCACTTTCACTGTCAAAACAGTGTCTTTCAAACTCTCATTTTTCATATAATTGTTAGTTTTATCCTGTTACATCTAACTGAAACCTCTCCTCTGCACTTTATGTAGCTTTGGTGTCTGCAATGGAATCAATGCTATAAAATATACAATTAAAATAAGAAAAAATGCTTCTAAGTATAGTCCAAGTACAGAACAGTTATAAATTCAGTGAAGTTACAATATAAGTTCCACACTAGTATATAAAGCTTACTATGTAACCACAAACATAAGTACCTCAACATTCATTCACCCTGTGCCTATTAATCACCCTCTGCACTGTAATTATTCTGTATATACATGAATACAACCATCCTGTGCAATACATTTTTTATATTCTCAATGTTATTTTATCTTCATATTTGTACTGCACTGTCTTGTAGGACTTTATCTTGTTACATATTTTGCACCTTATATTTTATATATACTTACCTGTTTCCACTGAAAAAGGCAAAGCTCTCCAATCCCGTTGTACATTCAGTATAATGACAATAAAGGGCATTGTATTGTATTGTATTTTTTTAAAATCTAAAATGCCTAAATATATTCGGATGAACAGGCATGTCATTTATTGCTGATGAATTTGAAAGTTACTTAACACGTATATCCATCTTGTCATTTATTTCACAAATATCTAATCGAAAGAAGATACTACACCTGTTGGTCACATGGTCCATGAGGTGCTGTTTGAACATGAAACTCCATTTCTTGATGACGTTAAGCAGGGCGCTCTTTAGGCTACGACTGTCTAGCCTCATCCACCCACTGAACACATGCACCGGCTCCAGACGCCACACTTCCTCGTAGATCTTTTCATACCTACAATACGGGGAAACGCAAATGAATAGATGCCACAAGGACATAATCCGTGATGATGATGAGGATGATGATGACAGTTGCACAGCAGACTTAATACAACCCCTTATGACAATGCTAAAGATCTCTATCTACCCTTTAAACCAACATGTACCTGTCCACCTCCTCCTTGAAGTTGTCCAGTGTGGGTGGGTTCTCTGGGATGCCACTGTCCGCATAATCCTCCATTTCCTGACTGGTCAGGACGTGGCTATACAGAAGGAACTGACGCATGAACTCCTTCCTGTCATCTACGTACAGGTAGCTGTAGTGCTCCAGTGAGTTGCGATATTGGCAGCATTCTACCATGGCGCTGTGCACACGATCCATGAGGAGATTCCGCATGTCAGCCAGATCAGCCATGTCCTCCATATCCACCTAAAAATACGTAATCAGTTTTTCTGAAATGGTTCTCTGTGGATCTAATAAGACTGCATTTAGGACTAGTTGTGATTTTGTACCTGGTAGTGGGGGAAAGGGCTGTGCTGAGCAAGACGAGGCACTAATGAGGAAATGTTGAAGACGTCATTGATGAGGCTTTCCACCAGTTGAAAGAAACCATTTGAGCTCTCATAGTCCAAGGATGGAGTGAACACCACGTCAGGAATCTTCAGATCCAGCTCAACTTTAAACAGAGGGGCCACAACAGCTTTCTGATCTGGGAAAGAAAGAACCAGAGACTTCGTTAAAAACACTGGTAGATTAACCCACTGGTGACCAAAAGTATCTACTGATATGAAATGTTTAATATCTGTTCATCCACTAATCACATCAAAACATGTAAATAATTGGTGTAAAATGCAGTTTTTCATCTTTTTGTGGTCATCGGATATGACCCATTTAGACGTTCAGAGGCTCCGCAGTGAACATGGAAACACTGAACATTGAAACCAATGGAGTCTGATAAATGACGATGGATAGAAACACTGGTTTTCATGTTCAGTTATTGATATCTTTGCTAAAAAAAAGTCATAATTTCTTCAGTTTTGTCTTTTTCTAATTTAATAACCTTCAACTTTAATCTGAGATTAAGACTGAACATTTACACAATCAGGGAATTAAATATAGGAAATGACCTGCTTTTCATCTAAAAAAAAACCCACAAACAGACAGAGGATAATATTATAATCAATGGAGATAAATCACTTAAGAAAAGTTACATTTTGAGAAAAGTCAGTTGGGAACTGCCACAAAAGTAGCACTGGGTCTTTATGGGTGAAAGCCACTGATGTGTATCAAACATTTGGTGTCAACTTCCAACATGTATAAACATTTATTTAGCACTAATCAGAAAGCTAATCTTCCCACTAGCTAAGTTACGACAACAGAGATTCTGAATTTCATGAACAAATTGAAAACTGAATCCTTTGATGGTTTTTTTGTGTCATTTGTTAAACCTAACTACAGTAGAATGTGTCTGTCAGGGAAAAGTATATTTTATTCATTACTCAAAAGCTCCAAAAATGTGACTTTGTGCAAGCTAACAAACTGTCAATCAACACATCCACACCGCATAGTCAACCTCTTCACTCGATTATGCATAATTTGAAGCCTTAACACTTCATTATATCAGATATGTGTGGCTGTTAAAGCTAATATTTGTGATAACAACAGAGGACTGACGTCGCTTACAAAATATTAGCTACTGTGAGCTTAGAAACAGTATGACGAACATCAAAACAACCTGATCCCAGTACAGCCCAGATTCCAACGGCTGCAATTTATAATCTGCAGTTTAACAGGAGTTTTTATGGAAGTGACAATGTGAAATGACAGTATATCGATTATGATACAGTTGCGGAAAAAATTATTAGTCCATCAAAAGTCATCAAAAACAATGGTTATGCAATCAAGTACTAACTTCTGTGTGTATCATGTGACTAAAATAGAAAAGAAAACATTGAATGCCTAGAAGCACAGTTTTTGGCAGGCTGTGTTCTCTTCAAAAATGTTGCTTCTTCCGTTGTTTTCTTTGAAAAAGTCACAATTGTGCAGCTTTTTCAGGATCAGGATGAGGATAAACTTGATTGTCCCATATTGGAAGTTTGTTTTGGACAACAGTGTTACACGTTGCTGCATTTACAGTCAGACACATACAGTAACAAAAGACACTCCAGAGTCAGCATCATCACAGTTATGTATATTACACCTAATCTATACAGCTCTGGAAAAAAATAAAATAAAACCACTGAAATCAGCATGTGTGCATGTATGACAGCCATTCCATTCCTGTGTTTGTTGGATTCCAACACAAGCACATCTTATTCTACTGAGTAAACACCTGATCCATGTCTTATTTCAGAAGGACAAGTATAAAAACCACTACTGTGTCCATCACTATCTGCTTACAAAAGGCAAAAACAGTGTAGCACAAAAAGTAACTGGAATCAAAAAACTAACTATTGTAAACTACTGGACTTCTGCTTTGACAATGTTCCCAAACTCTAAGGACTGTTTTTTTTCTATCAGGTTAATGCTCCTGACCTCAGCTAGGTCAATAAAGGTGTGGATGACGGACCACCAGATGAAGACCCTGTCATGTCCAGCCCAATCTCCAGACCTGAACCCACTTTGAAAACTTCTGGAGGAAGATAGATGGTCACAAGCCATAGAACATTGCTGAGCTTCTTGAATTTCTCTGCCAGGAGCTGCATAAAGTCATCCAACAGCAATGGAAGAGAGCCAAGACACGTGAAAGCTTCCACCAAATATTGATGTCTGAACTTTTCCCAAATAACATTAGTATTGTGTTATTTAGAAATGAAAATGAACTGGTTTTCTTTGCATTATTTGACATAATTTGATAATTTTGCAGCGGTCTCCTATTTTTCTCCAGAGCTTTATACTGTATTGCACCTTCCCCTCCAAGGTAAAAATAAAGAGGATAAATACAATTAATTAATACAACAAATGCATTTTAAAAAGATGGGAGTTATTCCATTCCTTAAAGAGTAAAGAGAGTAAATGTAAGAGTAAAACCATTAATAGTAAGGACATGGGTCGTTTAAAAGCCAGTCCTTAAGCAAGGTTGAATAAAATTACAGAAGGCTTAGGGCTCATTAATCGCAGCAGACTTCTTAACCACACTTTTAGTCCAAATGGAATGGAAAAATATATTGGCTCTCAATTTTGTCAATATAAGTGTTTTGATGGTGTTTCCTTGACATGACTTGAAAACTCCAGACACACTCGGAAAAGTCAACTGAAAGACACGTGCCTTTCATGACAAAAGAAAACATCTTTTGTCTCGCAGTTAATGATTAATATCAACATTTGCATATTCAGACATTCAGAACATCTTCTCATACGGTGAATGAGGCCCTTTACGAGAGTAGGACACATCTTGTATCCAACAGTTAAACTTGAAATGAACTATATTTACATATTCAGACAGTTTAGGTTTTTCAATAAGGGGAGGTGGAGGAGATGTCATCTTTACAGTTTTAATGAAGCTGGTGAACTTTTTTTGCGGAGAAAGCATTTGAGACACAAATTGTTATTCAAAGTGGAGTATTTTAATGCAGCTGGAGGGGTTCTTTAAATTATTATACAGCAGAGCTGCAAAAAAAAAAAAATCAGGTAGATTCAGGTATGAACATATGCATGCGATCCTGATGGAGGAACTATTCAGATCATTCATTTTTTTAGCACTATTATGGCCTGTTATGTGACTTTGTAACTTGTTTCTTCATTTTGTTTTGGGGGGGGTTCTCTTTTATTTGCCCAACATACTGCCTCGTGGTCATGTCGTCATTGTAAATTAGAACTGGTTCTCAATGATAAGATAAGATAAGATAAGATAAGATAAGATAAGATAAGATAAGATAAGATAAGATAAGATAAGATAAGAT
>JAPTYQ010000012.1:23661874-23680156 GCA_029814465.1 Ostorhinchus cyanosoma | reverse complement strand
TGCCGTAAAGAGCTGTGATGTCATTTGCCGGGAAATAAAATCAAATGGGTCGTTACGATGAGAACAATGTCATATTTCTGTCAATATTTAAAAAGGACACAAATCAACAAAACACAGACGGAGTTGTTTTTAGACATTTTTAGTGTAGATCTGTACATGAGGGATTGTAACTCTATATTCTAATTTGATAATGTGATGAAACTATTTGTTTATTACCAATTTATTCAACGGTTCTTCCACAAGTTTCTACTCCTTGTGACTTTGCGAAAGTGATCCCACGTTTTCCCAAACTTTAGTAACAACACCCATAATGTGGACCAGAGGAATTGGAATTATCCTTTAATCTGTCATTTCCATCCCCGCACATTTATCAAAACAGCTTTTGGACTTTCCCTAAAATAATGTGATACACGGACTCTGGTGTATTTCCAGTGCAAAAACTTCTAAAGTCACTCACACACATATACACAGTCATAAAGGTGCTGTACCATGAACTTGTGGTTTGCTAGATGATGTGTAAACCACACTAAGAGCACTGTTGATTACCACAGGAGGGGGCTGCAGTATAACACACTGACAGACGGCTTTTTATCACACACATGCTTCATCAAAACCACACACACACAAACATGCCTCTGGGAGATGAACAAGAGTTTCATGCCTGACAGTGATCTCATATATGTGACGGTAAAAAGCCAAGCAAAACCAGCGCAGATAGTTAGCGAACTGGGACGATTTAATTTCAAAGGAAGCAATTTCAATGACCGGCCGTCGTATGCTTCGAAAACACCGAAACCACGCGACGACCGCAAGAGGAGAAAATGTGATTCACTTTGCATCCGGTTTTCCTCCACACACACACACACACAAACACACACACGTTTCACATTTGCATTGGTCGTGTAGCAGGATCGTTTTTATTAACTTTTGTTCCAAGTGATTCCTGGCAAAGCTGGCTAACCCAAGAAATGTGACGCAAAGTCTAGCGCTGAGGATATGCCACAATTCATAAAGGCAAGCATCTGTTTCGGTGAAAGCCTGCTTCCTGGTGCTTTGCCAGTTCCCGTCCGAACCTCTTTCATAGCTCCGGGTCTGACGTTCTTAAAGATCCTAACCTGACACTGGCAGGCCTGAGAGAGCAGCACCTGACACCTGATGCTGTTTGTGCATGAATGTGTTCGAGGAATCCGCCGAATACCTCAGCCTCTCGGGAATGCCAGTAATCCCGCTCACTATACCCGATTGCTTCTGAATGATGCCTTTCCATCTCGGTTTGGATGTAGTTTGATTCATTTGTTCACTTCATGACATGAGCAGTAGCATTAATCATACTTGACTCAGTCTGAGTGAGGGCAAGCGTTTAGTAAAAACAGAGGAGGAACTATTGATATCTCTGGCTGTTTTTCTCCAACTTTCTGGCAACTTCTTTGTTGTTGTGAGGTAATGTTGCCTCTCTCGAACAACCTCTTCCAACTTTGCTGTGACAACATATCATTATGCAGCACTCAACGTACAAGTGGTCCTTCTACGACTGTCTCAGTTTACACATTTGGAAGCCACTACAATGGTAGAAATGTGAGCAAACCAACCCTCCCTGAGACGACATGTCAAGCTATTTCTGGGTCCGACACTCCAGAGGGATGTGACACATTGAGTGAGGCGGGGGTAAAGCGCAGGCCAGCGAGTGTATGAGAAAGCTGATAACAAGCCGAGAGGAAGCTGTTTATCTGGGCTTTGTGCGCGGCTTTAATCGCCAGCCCTCGCGGTCACTGAATTATGCGGCCTTACAAATAGTTCGAGACGACCGTGGTTGCTTTGTTCCTCCGGGAGGGAAAAGGAGGTGAGAGGTTTTGTGGCTGGTGGTGGGCAGAGTGGTGTTCTGCCAGTCAGGTCTGGCCTCAGAGCCATGTGGAGGTTTGTCTCCAGGAACGCTGATGGCTTTTAAAGAGCTGCAGGCCATGACTGGATGGGTAATTTTCATACTTTTGCGATTTGGTGAGGGGCCAAAAGCAACATGCTGGAGGTTCGCTCTCTCTGAAACAGGATATTGGGTTAGTAATGGCTGTCAGGGGACCAGCAGAATGACATAAATGTAAGGCTTTTTTCACACATATTATTGAGAGCTAATAGAAGTCTTAGCATGTATGAACTGCACGGTCGGGCACATCTTGCATTGATATTGCAGCCACTTTTGACCTCACACAACATAAAACTGCCTTGTTCTCAACACGGACAGAACACCAGTGTTACAGACTACCGTTCTACAGCGCCACGCACTCTTCAATAATCCTTTAAGAGTATTATTTATGAAGTGATTATTCGTCTTTGTCTGTTTTAAATTGCATTAAATTGTACTCGGGAATAGCAGGAATGTAATCGCCTTAATTTTCGGCTCTAACTGAGGGTCCGTTGGGTTTTAGCCCTGCTGTGACACCTTACAGTACCTGGGCTGGAGTTAACCCCATGGCAGGGCTCGGAGAACTCTTCATAATAACCATGTAATCAAGGCCAATTAGAAGCAAATGAGAGGTAGGGTTTCACCGATGAGGTCAGCGCCGGCATCGTTCCTGGATGATCACCAGTTTGTGGTTTTATAAATCATTTT
Source organism: Ostorhinchus cyanosoma (assembly GCA_029814465.1). Taxonomy (NCBI): domain Eukaryota; kingdom Metazoa; phylum Chordata; class Actinopteri; order Kurtiformes; family Apogonidae; genus Ostorhinchus; species Ostorhinchus cyanosoma. The sequence continues at coordinate 23,677,551 of JAPTYQ010000012.1, read as the reverse complement.
TGAGCACACCCTGGAGTAACAGGTTGTTTTTTTTCTTCTTGAGTTAAACTGAATAACAGAGGTATATCGTTGCTCATTTTTATTCATTTATTTTTTATTACATTTGCTCTTTGTATGTATGAACTGTCACAGGGTCGCCCAGTGGCCAGTTATGGTACTGCTACAGAAGAATAATTTATAATACAACATACCGCAAGTTATTTTCGCTATTATGGCATCGTTTCCATTTTAAATAATATAGTCATCATACATGATAACTTCTCAGATTTAATTAAAAAGCTCATGTATGGCTGACAAAGAACTTAAAAAAAAATACAGAAAAATCTATTAGTATTAGCTGGTAAAAAAATTTAAAACTTGAACCAGCTAAAAAAATGTTTTATTTATAATAACATGTAAAGTATAGAGTATTTAACATTTGCCAAGCGACCAGAAACACAATTCTAAATCAGCACCTTGCAGGTACTGATTTACTCTCTGAACATCAGTATCAATTGATAATGGCAGATATCAACCATTATCAGTATCAGCTTATAAAATGAAACCCACTGTTGTCCTCGTCTCTAGTCAAATGTTTGTTAATATTAGGTCGAGGAGCTAAGAAAAAACAAAACCAAATTCTTTGTATGTGTTCACATACTCAGCCAATAAAGCTGATTCTGAAATTTCACCAAGGGCAGTGGTGGATATTTATCTGTTGTGCTTTATTAACTACTTCATTCATTTGTGTTCTAGATAATGTAATGATGGGCTTAAAGACATTAACTATTTAGCTGACTTATTTTTTAAAATAAATATAATGAAGATGTCCTTGTTTCCGTGGTGTAAGAGGAGGTTCAATTACAACAAAAACAAAATTAAATAAAAAAAAAAACTGAAAGTAACCAGTATCTGCATCAACTCTCATGCTGAACCGGCTAAAACAAGACAAAAATGGGGGGGGAATCTAAAAAACAAACAAACAAATAACCTAACCTCACCAGCTTGTGAAACAAGTCAAATTTGTTAGTTAAGTCAATCATAATTTCCTTTAAAACCATAAAAGACTAAAATATACTTTTGCCAGGTGAGCAGGTAAAAAAGTCCAAGTGAACTCACCTGTGTATAGCATTAAGCAGCTGCATGACTGATAAAATGTTATTAGCTACAGGTTAACCAGCTGGTTTTCTTCATCCTACAAAAACAAGAGTTGAGCACCTTTATATTTAAGGATAATGAAGCCTCAGGTGATACGGACAGCTGGTGAAAAATGTTACAATTATACTAAGTAGTGAGTTAAGTTTTATATAATTTTTCTTAAAGTTCTTTCGGCTACACAGAAAAAGTATATTTCCAAAAAGCAAATATCCAAATGTGTTCTATTCACCAAAAGTGTAAATACCATATAATTCCATTTTCCAGTTTTCCACTTAACCCGCCTCGGTCACTCGTGTTGATCTGAAACACAGAGGAACGTCTGTCAAAACAGGAGAACTGGAAACCGGTGAACAACATGTTCTCCAGTCCTGTTTGAGGCGTGGATGTGTCATAAATTAGACGGGCTATGTATAGACTGTAATTTTGAAGGTTCTGAAACAGTTTGGGTTTCTTGTTATGTCATGCAACAACCACAAATCAGCCCCGAGGCCACCAAGGCATACTGTAGTAAGTTATTCTAGCAGGTTAAAAGAAAGAACCCGCTGTTGATGAAAAGATGTGACGTGACATTAAAAGATACTGTCTCTGGCATGGCTGGTGAGTGTCCTTTACCTCACAGATTCCTGTGATACGGCTAAAGTAAATTTAGGCCTTGTTGTATATGCCTTACAGAAGTATACTGTTTATTTAACATCTCCACTGTGCTGAGTTATGACTAGTAATGATTACTCAAATGCCCAGTGTTTGGGCTATTGTACCAGGAGTGCCTCCAAACAGGCCCACTGGTGTTTATTTGAATTTTCCATTTTATATTGCCACGTGTCATTAGGCTGTTTAGAGTTTACTCGGAGTGATGGATCATTTCCTTCACCCCTCTCCACTTGCTAAAAACTTGCTGGATGGCGCGTGCTTGTCCCAAAGGTGGAGAATATGTGTGTGTCGTCCGGAGATAATGGCATCCAGAGTGCATGACAGATGTCTTATTTCAACACAGACAGACAACACCCATACAACCAGCGCTGGGTCTGCTCCTGCTGCTCTAAAGCTCAACGTATGGAAGCAGGTTTGAAGAGGATGACGACGTTAATTACACTTAATACCACCTCTTCACATTTGTCACAGATGTGTTCAGTTAACATGTGGGATATAAACACGAGAGCGGGCCGTGTACAGTAAACAAACATATAGATGTCGAACTGTTGAGACGCAGAGATCCGTGAGCTGTTGTCACTTTGGGAGGAGGACTCTATCTGTGCTAACATTTGTGGAACAGCGAGGGTTAGCAACATCGTAATGCTCTGGGTATTTCTGAACGCAGGTCTGCAGTGTAAAAGTCCAGATGGTCTCACCTCTGTTCTGTTGAGCTGCAGCATCTGAAACTGACCACAGTGAACATTTGACAAATAAACAGAACCACAGTGCTTCTGGATTGTCACAACATATTTGTGAATAATAAGAGCCCTTTTAGGTTTATAACATCAGACATTTGTGATCAGAAATGTTCCAGATGCAGCTCAGTGGGAACTGGGAACCTGGATGCTGAAAGGCTGACGTGGTGATTGACAGATAGGTGATGGGCGGAGCATCAGACCGAAACACAAAATGACAACACAAACTTTATTTAGGGGCTGACGTTTAGCTTTTCAAATGTGAATATTCTGGCTGGGCTACTACTGTCAGCGATGAAATAAACATGATTCCTTAATGTCTGGTGACAGTCAGTAATCGTAAAATGACCCTGAGAACATAATTCTTTCATACAGCACCTTTAATCACAATTTTGAGTGTTATATTAAATAAATCTTGCTGCTGTTAAGGTTAGCATAATGTGTAAGATGTAAGTCAGGTCTGTTTAGGGGTGTATGGAGATGGTTTTATGTCTATACTGGCCTAATAAACAAATACACAGTCTCCTTATAAAACAGTAATCCTGACCGTCTGGCTCAAACATTGGGGGGTTTGCAGTGTTTCTTTTCAGCGGTGATACTACTGAGTCAGACAAGAAAGGACTCATAAATTAGTTTCTCCTGTAATCTCTACACTCTGGCTGGCTGTCCCAAGATGTCCTCCTAGATTTAAAAGCAACAGTGTAATGTTTATGTTGGCTGGAGAAGAATATGCATCAAACTCATTTGATGTATTAAAGACGCTTCTGGATATTGTTTACATACGCAGGTGAAAGCTTGGTGGAGAAAATCCTATTTTCTCCCTGTTTGATGTCAGCGCTTTGAAGGAAAAAAAAAAAAAATCTATCTTAAATCCAGATAAAAGTTCGTCGGTTGGGGGTTCTGTGAAATAACTGCGTATCAATTTGTGCTTTTACATATTTGCTCAATTTCATTTAAAATAAAGCAGTAAATGTGTGGAAACGTGCAAGTGTTGGTAACATTTTGTCCGTAAAGTGAATGTTTTGTAACTGAACTTTAAAAATGTACCATATCTTTTGAATTCCTAACAAAAACAACAAAAAAGGTTAATTTATTGGTAATTTGATAATTTTTTTTAGACTTAGTCATATTATCAGGGACATTCAAATGAGTAATCTTTTGGCTGCCAGTGTTGCTGACAGATAACCCAGTGGAAATCCTTGTGCTGCTTTGTGTTTGAGCAGTTCAAGCCCTAAAACTCAGTTTCATGGGAAATGCGAGCATGCTTATTTGGAAAGCCATGCTTGATCTAAGTAGCACACTATGCTTCCCTTTTTTTTTTTTTTTCCATCTGCGACCCAAGTCTTGAAGTGTGATGAAATCCATTTTGAACGCTCATTATACAAGTTATGTCATGAAATATTCATGTCATTTATGGAACATTCAAACACTGACGTTCTAAAAATATAATATTTTACTCTTGTTTTTCTGAAATCCCCCCTTTCAAGAAGCTGTGAATCTTGAAACCTAAGAGTCTGACATGCACATTACACAGGTTGCAGAAAGAAATACTCTTTACATAAACATGGCGTCACTGTGAATGTTAACATAAAAAGTCTTTCATGCTATTTAAAGTGTGAAACCCAGTAAACACAGGAGAGATTAAGCCTGGAAAAACAACAGCCGGCTTCATATGTTGACTGTCAGTGATGTTGACAATGCACTGATTACCACACTCATAAATCTAATTTCACGCCTTGGTATATGACACTGTCTATAACCTGGAAACATGCTTTTCATGATTGGATAAACCTCCTGTGCATTCAAACCAATAAAGATGAAAGCACTTCTTATAATGAACATATTATTCATTTACACACGCTACTATGAAACCGTATCATATTTAAGGTCAGGTGCATTCTCTATAGGGCTTCAACAAAGAAAAGTCATTGCAACATTTGGAACCGATTGGTCGTTCCGTAAGAAAATGGAACAAATTAAGCCCAAACCAGCAGGGAGTCGAACACAACAGATAATTTTGCTCACGGTCTTTAAAGTATATTATATTGTTTGGAAAAGTCTTGGGTTGCTCAGGAATCCTCTTGCTTCTGGTGCCAGTACCGTTAGAACTGTTCTTGATATACAGGCGTTGGTTACGGTCGCTGCTAAAGGTATTAAAGCACAGCAAAACAGATTGTGCCATCTGTGTTTAGTTAGTGGGTTTGGGTTTCGTTTTTCTTTGCGGTTCAGCCTGTGCAAGAGGTAACAAAAGGGGTTCAATCCCACAACAGTTAAAGGATGGTTCTCATTTATTACAGCTTGTTAGTAACGTTTTGGCCATATGTTCTATCGGTTACGTTAGCATTTAAAAGTTATTGTTGAGATCAGGGAAGGCAAGAGTGTTATGATAAGAGGACAAAGCTAATGGTTTATTTATTTGTGTACAAGCAGCAGCCAGAGTGAAAATGTTAGATTAAAATTCAACTACACAGTGTGAAAAGATAATTGTTTGTAATCAGTAATTACACTGTTTCTAAAAATGAGTCTTAAAAATCTGAAATGACGTACTGTTTTGCCCTTCCATTTTGGCTCAAAGTTGATATTTTTCTGGTTGACAATATACAGTAGAATGCACAAGTATGATTTTACATGTTTCATAAGGGTTCCACTGGTTAAATAAGACTACAGAAGTTATATTAAAAAGATATTAAACATTATTACAGTAAATATAGAAATTGTATTCCCTTGATGCACTTTGTTGTCTCATTGTGTTTCACTTTGGCAACACACAATCTGCTATCTGCACTATCCAAATCAGGTCACACTAACACGAAAAGTTTTAAATAAATGAAATCACAAATTGGCAGCTTAAGGCCTGTACATACTCTGCAAGAAAAGAGAAATTTGTTTGTTTTCTCAAAGTGGCAAGAATAAGAGCAAAGTTAGTTCTGGTCACGACATTTCATACTTCACAATAAACTGAAGTGCAGACCTCCTGGGAACTCAGCATTAACCACGCCCACTTCAAATTACCAACCAATCGCACAATAGTTTTCTGACACCACAGGAAAAGTCCTGCACAGATGATGTGTTGAGGACAAACAGTGAGAACTCCTAAACCAGAGAACACATTTTTCTGTTTTTGCGGCATATGTGCAGGCCTTTAGTGGTGGATATGTTCATGTCAGTGGTTAGCCTGCAGAGTGGACTAACATTAAGATTCACTCTGAAAACTGTGCTTTTCTATAGTTCACCCTTTAAAGCCTGAACTATTAAATCACTGACAGAATATTCTAGTTCTTTGAAACTGGAGCCTTTATTCCCATGTATGATTTTCAGTTTTGTACCATATTTGATACATAGGGTCTCAATGCTCAAATATTATTCTTTTCGAACAAACAAAAACTATCTAAAAATGTGGTCATTCCTTTTCAAAATTGCCAAAGTTCTTCTTCCTTCCTCTTAAATGACAGTCTTGTAATGTCACTGGAAAGGCCTCTGGTGAATGAATCCCTCCCCCTGGTGGATTATCCATGTATTGCATGTGTCTAATTGTATAGATCAGGTTTTTGAAGAAAAAAAATATCACAGTGATCATGAAGAAGGCTTCAAAACACATGTGTCAAATATGATACATTCAGCGTTATAGGGTTAAGATAGTTTTTTCAGAGCTATTATACTACGAAGCTGATGGAAAATACCACTGACTTATGGCTGAGGGAACCAGGGTCATGCAAACTTTTTTTTTTTCCTATTAAGGTGTTGTTCATTTTGGGGATAACCTACAAAACGACAAGAAAAATAATCACCACACAAATCTATGACGTAAATGGTGCTAAAATAGGGTGTAAAGCTAAAGGGCACTGAGGCATTAGGTGAGTTTTTGAAGGAAAACTCTGTGACGGACCTTCTCACACTCCAAAAGTATGAAAATACGCCAACCAAAGTGATATTTTCTATATGTGTGTGTGTTTCATTCTGTTAAACACCTGCTTTTAACATATGCATGGATTGAATGTATGTTTTCTTTCATTCAAATACGAACTGAGGCTCAGTGAAGGAGTATGTCATCGTCTCTTCTTTCTTTCGTCTCTTACATCAACGTACAGCTCATAACGTGCCTCCACGCTGCGTCTTACATTCACTGTAACAGGAACATTTGTCAAAATGCAAATAAAGATATACGAGAGAAACAAGAGTCTTTTGAGGAAACCCAGACCACCTGGCTTCTCCGGCCCTCTTTACCTCCCTGTGTGAACGGGCCGTTGCGAGCACGAGCATGTTTTCAGTTTGCAGCAAAAGCTATAATATATGTGGATGTGAACAATTGTAGTTGTTTTGCCATTACACTGTACGCTGGGCTCAGTTCAAACACATCGATAGCTGCTATTACGACTGGATGACAGCAGCCTCTCTGCCCGGTCTAAAGCACACCCCACTCACTCAAATCTGCACGGCTGAGGTAATGCCTGGGGCCCACGCCAGAAATCCATGCTCGAGAACAGGGATAAGAAATCAGATCTAAATTTAGAGGATTGTTAAGTAGACTCTGTAACAATTCCATCAATCAAACAGGCTGACTTTTCCCTCTCATGTTTTACAAAAGAGGATTTTCTTCATTTTATTGCTATGTATCATGGATTACGTCACAGCTGTGGCTCATCGGGAAAGACTCCTGTGGTGTCACACTTTAAACTTAGACGTCATGTCAGGCTTTTACCCCCCCTCCACCCCCGATACTTTTTGACTTTTCACCTATTCTGTCTTTGCCAGTTTGCGTTTTTACGTGAGAGCGAACCACAGTCAGTGAGTGAGTGAGTGAGCGAACCCCTCGTCCATAAGTAAAGGAGTCTTACCTTCGGAAGAGGGTTGAGAAGCAGGTTCATTGCTCATCCTCAAACTGTTTTGATACTTTGGACTTGATCTGAGGTGAATGATACAAGCTTCTGGTAAAGACCACGCTGACTGTAAAATATTAGCCTTTTTCTTCCAGGGTATCACATGAGCCTGCCTCGGGGCATCGCTGAAAGCTCTTAATGCCTTCCACTCTGCACCAGTGCCACTTTTCCCAGAGGCTGGACTGTCTGTCAAACTGGAATCCCTGGAAAAAAAAGAGAAAAAGTTAAACAGTCCTATTAATACAAATTTGAGGAGATTATCAACATTAGCCCCTCACCCCACACCCTTTCTTTCTTTTTTTTTTTCATCTCAGTTTCATACATGAAAACTAGACAGCACACATTTTAAAGCTCTGGCCCTTAATGTTCCCAAAAAGAATGGAATATAAGCTAAAAAAAAATAAAAAAATTAAATAAATGATCAACAATAGACTAAACATTGGTACTGCAAAAAATATATTTTTGTTTGTATTTTTATCTCTATTTTTATATTGTATTGATTCATACTGTCTTGCGCTGCTGCACACACTTGAATTTAACCTTTGGGTGATCAATAAAGTATATATTATCTGATCTTATCTTAAATGGTGATGTTGAGATCAAACAAATGATTTATTAGTTCTGAATATGTAACATTTGCGCATTTACCTGAAGTTTGTAGACTTAGACTTACACTTAACTTCTCTCTACAAATAGTATTTTACTTTTGTTATTTTCTGATCATAACTTAGAACTCATGATGGCTTATCCGTTGTCTTTGTCATATTGTGCTTAACAGGTTAAAATCAATTTGTGTTGGAGTTTCTTTTTTTTTTGGGACCCGTTCATTTTAACAATTTCTTAATTCAGTTTCTAAGTTAACATTAGTCTTGGTTTCCTATATTAATGTTATCACCCTGCATTTTCACCTGTCTTCTGCTCCTCTACAGCAGCAACAATGCGAGTGTTAGCTATTGTTAGCTTCGTTAGCTAATACCAATAGCATCACAGACACAAATGATCACACAAATATCACATATTGACCTTAAACTTTACTTTAGTACAGTATTTTAACTGTTCAGCTTATTAATTGCCAGGACTTGTCAACCATTGGGGTCAGCGAGAGCGCAATATGGTGAATATTTTGCGGATCTGAGGCTTTTTGTGGTGTTCTACCGTTTTTTTCCAAGTAGCTCAAATAAACTGATGGATGCAGCTTTTAAATCATCTTACAAACCAACAGGATGACAGAGGTAAATCATCCATCACTGCTGAATCAACTTTCTCCGAGTCTGAACCTGAGATATTCGGGATGTCTTGAAAAATCGTCCGAGATCAAGGCCAGATAAGAGGAGGGAGTGGTTAATCCCACCTGAATGATTACCAAACCATTGAGCCACTGGATCTCATCAATTCCCGATCCGGTCTACGCGTGCTTGTTTTTTGTCGAAATCGGTCTTATCCAATGACCTCACTACTCTATCAAATAACTCGGAGATAAGCGAGCGGAGGTAACAACCCAGTCTGCAAACAAAAAAACCCTGATTATAAATAGCCTTAAAGAGTGCTTCAGACGGCTGGGAGGAGAGAACACATCGCTTTACACACACACATGCACACACAAACACACACAGACACACACATTTTTAGAGTTGTGGAACAGCAGCCGGGCTGGTGAGGACACCCCCTCGCTGGATCAGGATTACCTCGCTGCTGTATCAATCCTCCACCGACGAGCCAGTGTGAGTTATGCAATATATCTTGTGTCCTCTTCAACTGTCAGGAGCGAATTTATTAGAATACCGTATGCATTTGACTTCTTTTTATTCAGAAGTTTTATAAAGTAGAGCAATCTGGAAAAACACGGCTAAAACATAAATAACAGTGAAATAATATTGTGCTGTGTCATTCATAAAGGATTGTAAACCTGGCCTGTCCTCTGCTTGACTTGTCCAATTGCAGGTTCTTGTAACAGTTTCTGTGCTTCACTCCTACTTAGTGATCAAAGTGTGGTAGAAAAGGATGAAGATATTTCACTAAAGTATGCATTGTGATACTGGCTTCAAAGGCACGCAGTATTAAGATTCATAACTGTGGGCTTTGGATAGGTAACTTAAGAAGATGATAATAGCCTGAGCAGACGTTTGGGGTGATAATGCAAAGGTGAACTTGTTTTTTTAACTCAGAGGGGAGAGGTGGCGATTAGTTCTTGCACAGAGGAAAGTAAGGAATTAGGAGAAATTATGAAAAAATGCTGTAAGAAGAAAGCGAAGGGGGAAAAAAAGAAAGGAGAAATGGTATTTATGAACTCATTGCTCAAACAAATCAAGGTATTTGAGCAGCACTGAGTGAAAGAGAACAGTCCTGTTAGGAAGTTATGATGCAGCTGCGTTTCAGCGCTTAATGTTGATTACATCTGCTCAGCTGATGAAGTCCATGTTATTTTATTAGTATTTTTGAGATAACCTTAAACTGAGAGTAAAATGACCCGTACTGTATTGTGTCTCCGTTTAGGATTTAAAGGGGATCCATCTTTTCTATTAGTTTCTACTGACCTGACAATGACAATCGTGTAGTTTACCTTGGTTTTTTTTTTTAAAGTATGAACTATTTAATAATAATAATAAATTGTAATTATAAAGCATTTTCATTCAGTGGATTCTCAAAGTGATCCAATGCTACTTTTGTGCCAATTCCCAAATAAATTGTCCTCTATATTGCACCTTTCCTATGTGATTTATCACCATTTATTGCAGTATTATCCTGTTTATTTTGTCTTTTTCCAGTAAAAATCAGGTATTTTTCTATATCTAACGCATATTTTCATGGAAGCTCAGATAAAAGTTGAGGGTTATTATATCAGAAATAGAGAAAACTCAAGAAAAAGGGACTTTTGCCAGCAAATCTATCATTAATTGAACATAAAAACAAGTGTCTCCATCCACTGTCCTTTCTCAAATGCCATGGGTTTTACTGATGGATCAATGATGAAGAAGATGATGGTGTTTCCATGGTAACTACGAAGCTTCTGAATGTTCAAATGGGTCATACCTGATGACCATGAAAAGATGACAAACTGCATTTTACACCAGTTATTTACATGCATTGATAGAATTAATGGTTCAGTAGTTGTTAAATATTATAGATCAGTAGACGGTTTGGCCGCCAGTGAAAGTTTGGGCCTTTATGGGTTAAACCTGCAGGTATTTGGCCTCTATTTTAGTTCAGATCAGACAAACCAAACTCTAAATATTTCATTTGTTTGTAAACTATAACCACACCACTAGATGCCAATAAATCCTGCACCTGTGCTGCTCAAAGGTTTAATAAAGAAAAACGAAAATAATAGTGAAATGAAGAACAGTAAAAGTGTAGCGAGTCTTAGCTTAGTCTCTCTTTAACACACACACACATAAATATTTACAATCAGTTAAAGAAATAGCGACTTTCTGACTCACATTGGCACAATAATCTGTATAAATCAAGAGAGCCTGAAGGTTAAAGGTCAAACTGAACATTTTAGGTCATCGGCCCGAAGTTTGGGCACATTTTCAGTTTTTACTCGAACCGCTGCTGCTGATAAACAATTATGTCGTTCTCTGAGAAATGTTAGTTGGAAAGTCATGACGTGATTAGTTAAAAAAAACCTAAGAAATTAAAAAGTAATTGAAACGTGTTGTAGAAATCCATTTGATTTTTGCTGGAATGAATATAAAGATAGTTTTGCAGCACCTTAAGGCTTCAAATTCCTACTTTTGGAACTATTAGAGTCCAAATACACAAATAAATGAACTGAAGACTAATAAAAGTGGGTTTAACAAAATATGACCCCTTTAAGTGAGATAAATCCATAAACGTCAGCTTAATTTGTTGCTATATTCACATTATTTTCAATCGTAATCTACTGCAGGTAAAACACAGACTATGGAATCTTGCACTAATCACTGTATTTGAGTTAAATAAATGAATTTCACCTCTTTTGAACCCTTACTGTGCCTCAGTAAAGGAAAAAGTTTTAGCCATTGTTGACTGTTTGGTCTTGTAAATGATAATGGTGAGCGATAAAGTAAGTAAATACAAGTAAATACTGATACTTCTTAGCTTGAAATGTTATTGTCGAATAATTTTGTGATTTTCCCTTCAGTTAGTTGATTATGATAAAACACTATATACTAATATACACTAACTACAATATAAAACAATTTAACAGTATGAAAATAATAAAATAATTCTCTAATTAGAACAGAAATGAATATAAACTGCAGCTTGAATGATTTGCATCACATGGGACTATTTTAGTTATAATGACACTGGTGGAAAACACTGAGTAAAACTAAGCTCATAATTCCTAGGTATGAAATTATTCATGTTTCCAGGTACGTCGAGATCCACTCACACATTGGAATTAAAAAATAACTAATTCATGTCCATTGCTCCACAGTTTACACCCTGTACTTTAACATGAATGTAGGTTTATGGACTAAAAACTATGAACTCCGATCTGCTTAGCTCGTCTTTTCTCCGCCCATCGACAATTTAAAACACGATCATTATTAGAAACGAGTGCAGCCAGCAGCGAAGCCATGCAGACTTGTTGGCGTAGGTGAGCGTCGGGGGCCAGTTCTGAGGCCCCAGCCAGCTCAAGAACCAGAGGAGGGTTGTTTATAGAAGCAGAGACATTCAGGAGGAACGTATCTTCTGGGCTGATCCCAGGAGCCGGACCTAATTAGAAACAACTGGTTGAAATTCACTTCAATGGCTGCGCAGATCTTTCTTTTTATGTTGCTTGGCCGGTCCTGCACGTTCATCAGCTGCACCTCGAGGCTCATCTCCATCTCTTAAGACTCCTTTGGCTGAGCGGTGTTTGTGGATTTCATGGATGGTAAAAAGAAATTTGAGTCGCGCCACCTCAACTCTCCCCACCGTTATCTTTTCCCGCTCTCTCTCTCTCGCTCTCTCTCTCTCTCTCTTTCACTCACACACAAGTCTTGTCTTGAAACAACAGGCCACAATCACACTTGTCAGGTCAAATCTGTTTCCACTTGGCCCTGGACTTTCATGTGTTTAGACCTCGCCCTGCTTGCTTTTGAGAAACATTACATCATGAACCTGGTTTACTGTAGGTGCCTCGTAGCGTCTGAATCTCTCACCCCCGTTTGTGTTTGGAGTTGAGTCAGTTATCATTAGCGATGAGATCACGGAGGGATGGCGCTTACGAGCCAGAAGACGAAGAAGAAGAATAAGTGCCACTGCTGCAAACCGCAGAGTTCGATCCAGTGATGACCCGACGCTGCAACATCCATATGGTGATTACACGTCTGGCAATATTGCGTTCTGGCACACGCAAACCCAGACGTGAACCCCTCCAAGCTTTCAAGTCAATCTAATCCTGTCATCAGACCATCTCGTACGGGAGTTCCTCATTCAATTGGCATTCGAATGTTCCCTTTCAGAGGTGCACTGGCAGAGGCAGTTGCTCATATTTGAACCAGGTGGAGTTTCATGTCAATATTTCTCATAATATAGACTAAATAATCATGGGAACCGACTTATCGTTGCTTTAACGACGCAAATTCTAGCCTAACGATGGTGTTACTGGTAAAAATAAGTTTTATATTTCAAGACCGCAATCTCACCTGACACCTTTATTAATAGTGAGACGTCTGTAGAAATATATTGAGAGACAGAATGAGAGAATTTGAGAAAGGGGCTGTTGTAAAATTGATGGGGAGATGTACCCAGCGCATGACGGATGGATTGCACAAGATACATATACAGTACATTACAGAGCGGGGCCTGCACTCAGCCTCAAGCCAGACGCTTGCTGGTTATTTGACTCATGAAAGAAAACAAATCAAGCTTGAGCTGAAAATAAACTCCTCGCTATTGACTACCGAACTGCATTGTTGTACATCCCTGGAATTTGCACCGGCGTCCAACCCTATTTTCCCTGCTTTCATTTCCTACTTCTTATGTGTTGCTAGGTTTAGGCTACTAAAACACTAATTTGCTGTTAAAGCTGCAAATTACTATGTATAATATGGAAGGTTGGCAGCTCCCCACAGCCTTTTAGCCTATGTTAGCTTATTTTTATGGCTTTTTAACTTGTTGATCCACTGTTATCCTCAACATAAGTAACAGCAGACAACGCCAGGAACCACATAATTGTTAATTTTAGTCATAAACAGTAATTTGCCAAATAGTCTCAAAGTCATCAAAGTTTACTCCGTACTAGTTTCACCATGCTAAATGATCGTCTGACTTACAGGAAGTACCGTGTTGGAATATCCCTGCCGTCAACCAACTATTAGTTTGTTTTTTACACTGATGAGCGAGCGCTGATGCCAGTTTTCTCAGAGGTTCAACATGTAAGAAGTGCAAGTGCATGAACTTTATGGTTAATATATTGGAGCGCCGCTAGCAATTGTGGACCCTATGAAAGCTAAATGATGTGGGGGGCCTTTATAAAACTCTGTATCTTATCGATTTTGTGGGAGCGGGGGTGGGGTCTGTACATCCTGTATTTTTCTTCTCTATACGTAAGCTGCTCGTGCTAAGAACAGCTCTGTTGTTGTGCTTCTCGTATACAATCACACATCACTGTCAGCCTCTGTTGCTGATATCTGCTGGGTGTACTCTGTGTTTTGGACAGAAAAAGGCTCGAGGAAGTTGTTTTAGCTGTGAGGCTTTTAAAGGCAAGTCAACCTAAACAGGGGGTCCTTTAAGTACGTTTACCATCAGCTGCAGACCACAGAGGGAGTGAGGGGTGAACGGGGTGATGGAGGTTGAAGAGGCTGCACTGCTCACTTTAAGTAGAATGAGTAATATATTCGTCTAGCAGTGATTCATAGCTCTTTGCATCCAACTGGACGGCACAAAAAGAATCACGGTGAAAAATGATATAATTCTTGACCTTCATCGTAATCACATAACACATCGAAGGCTTTAGCTGTAAGCTTAAACCTCGTGTTCCAGGCCAAGGTGAACTTTCTGAAACAAATGGTATCAATTTGCTTCCAGTCATTAGAGCGCACTGTTGACTGGGATGACATACTGTAGATCCAGGCGAGCCGGGACCCCGGTCTTAAATCAAATGACCAGCTTTCCCACTAAAGAATGTATTCGGTTTCTGCCACTGCAGGAGAAGACTCGTTGCAGACTTGGAGTTTAATGGTTTAGACAACTGTGGGCAGTTTGCAGGGATGATTGAGAATGGTTCCGGCTGCTCTTTTCTTTTTTCCCTTCCTCTTTTAAGGGGGAAAGAATGAAAAACAAAACAACACATTCCCTCCTTTCCTCCCACTCTTCTTTGCTAGCATGCACACCCCTGGAGAGAGAGTGCACCAAAGGCGTCCAACAGAAACACCAAACAGAAATAGAGCTGCTATTTCAGTCTGAACTGGCTGTTATTTTTAGAAAAAGTGACATGTTCTACGTTGAATTACAACATCATAAGGTCACGCCATACCCACTTTTTTTCCTCCTCCAGCCCATGACTCACCACAAAGTATGTGGTGACGTTACCCATACTATGCACCCCGTGTTCTGATCAAAAATGTGATATTCAGCTCATTGACCTGATTCAATCATAGGGGAGGCTCTTTCTATCCCCCCTGAGTCTGCTTCTCGTTTAAGTTGATGGTTTGATATCACAGGTACAACAGACATGCTAGATGGGTTGACTTCATGTTTGTCCATGGACAGGTTCCATGACTTTCTCCTGCCTATGACAGCACATCATAATTTTGTTTGCAGGATTTGAATGAAATGTAGTGAAAACATGTAACAGGATAATGTTGGTATGCCAAGCTGAAACATACAAAACACATGCTTCCAATTTCTTACTCACTTTAGTCTTTCATCCAACCAGTGACGTAGTTTGAAATGAAAAGGTGGCTAATCTCCGAGCACCAGAAAAGCATCGCTAATAAACAATCATACAGTCATGACTGTATCACTATAATAAACTGCTTTATAGAGAAAATTGTTAAAATGTTAAGTTTACAAAAAGTTTTCAGAGAAAATCATAAAACTGTACGAATAACAAAAGATGGATAAAGAGGGGGATTAAAAAGGATCAACCTGTTAGAGAAATTTAAGTCAAACAAAGGAAAAACTACACAAGATGTTTTAATTAGTGGTTATAAAAGATGGTCCTGGATTACAGTTAAACTAAAAACCCTTTGAAAGTAACCTTTAAGAAAGGGATTAGCCTTGAAGAAGTCCATCCATCCATCCATCCATCCATCCATCCATCCATCCATCCATCCATCCATCCATCCATCCATCCATCCAT
>JAPTYQ010000012.1:23648553-23658821 GCA_029814465.1 Ostorhinchus cyanosoma | reverse complement strand
AATAGCATAATAATATATAATTGATGAAAACTCCACATTTTTCTTTGATTTAGCATAAAAGTGTAAAATTACAGGAGGAAAATGTTTACAATGCCAAACTATCTTTTCATAAAAATATGAATGATCTAAACCACCACAAACAACCTAATAATAAGTGACAATTTCAACAATATTCTGCCTGTTACTAAATATTTTGTGTATTTGTAGATCCAATGAAAAAATGTGCCAATGAAAGTTTTTATTTATTAGTTATTATGCTATTTTTTTTACTGGTCTGGCCTACTGGAGGACAAATTTGGTTGTATGCGGCCCCTGCAACATGATATCCTGAATTGTGTACAGATAACACGCCTCTTTTAATTTGCATGTTACCTGTACGCATTATACGCTTTCCGTGTGTATGTTCAAATATTGTGGTTTCAGCGGTTAGGGTTAAGGGTTACAGATATGTAAACTGCAGATCTTAATGTACATTGACACGTGATCAAATGGCGTTGAATAACATGCAAAAGAATGAAAATGCGTACGTATAGAACACCAAATTCCATAAGAACTGGAGTGGCATTCATTGTGCTCATAAGTTTACATACCCTGGCAGAATTTGGGATTCTTTGGCCATTTTTCAGAGAATATGAATGATAATACCAAAACCTTTCTTTCACTTGTGGCTAGTAGTTTGTTGAAGCCATTTATCATCAAACAAATGCTCTTTTTAAATCATACTGACAACAGAAACTAGCCAAATGACCCTGATCATAAGTTTACATACCCTAGCTCTTCATCCTCTGTATTGGCCCCGCCCCTTTAACATCAGACACTTGATTTTCTCAGATGCTAAAGCTGCCCATTCTTCTTGGTAAAACACCTTCAGTTTCTTTCAGATTTGGGGTTTTCTTCCATGAACTGCATGTTTGACTCCGCCCCAAAGTGGATCAATGATACTGAGGTCAAGACTCTGAGATGGACACTCCTTCACCTTCACTTTTTTTTCTGTTGTAGCCAATTATAGGGTGACTTGGCCTTATGTTTTGGGTCATTGTCATGTTGGAATATACACATTCAGTCAGGGTATGTAAACTTATGAGCACAACTGTACAACGCGATTTCATGAGATCAGTCTGGGCCTCTGAATAAAATGAGTTTGACATCCTTGGGTTAGAGGGAAACAGTATTAATTGGTGAATTGTTGGGGTTATGTTTGAGGGGAAAAAAAGTCTCCTGGTAATTAATTCAGTAGTTGTTGAGACATATTTAAAGTTTATCTGGGTTGGAATAAAACACTTTGTCATTAGCAATCCATCAAAGTCTAATGTGAAATATACATTAAAAATTAACAGCAATATCACTGTCACTATCCCAATATCTCTCCTGGTATTATTACTCACCATTCTCCAGGCTACAGCAGAGTTAACTACATTAAAACCAGTACAAGTGTCAAAGGAGGAGTAGCATTGAGTGTGTAATTGATATGTGAAGTGATTAGGACTTTAGTTTCTCTATGGGTGTGTTATTATCTGCAGGCCAACAGGCATTCATTTATTTCCCTGCAAGTGCCAGCAGCAGGAAGGAAGTTGGTGTAAGATGTGCCTCATGCAAAGTGACTATGGTGGCGATGCCGTTTGCTTTGCATGTTTTACAGTTGTTGGATATGGGAGCAGGCAGCAACGGGTGTGAAGACGCTCACTTCTCCTCCTCCGGGTAATTACTGCACAGGAAATTGGACGTAAAATGTTTGAATAATCACGCATCTGAAGTGAGTAGTGGATGGGGCCTACAGTAGTGAAGCAAATTAAAACAAGTGAATCCAATTACTGTTTATGGAAAGCAGCTGCCTGAGCTGCATATGTTGGTGAGTGAAACTATGAGACTAATGTTGAGGTTTTGGAGCTTTGGATGTCTGCAACACGATGGCTATTTCAGTCTTTCATTCGCACACAAACAGACATGAACGGGCTGAAGGACTGATGCCACGTGTTGTGTTTAGTAGCAAAATGATTCATCTGAAGAAAGGGAGCATACCATCAATTGTCTTTCTTTTTATGTCTTTGTTAACTTCCAATCCGTGAGGGTTTTCTGATGTCATAACAACACGATAACTTGCCTCTACGGATTTACAGAAAAACAAGGTTAGTGTTTGCTTTCAGTCATGTACAAACCCCCTTATCCGTGTGTTTATTTACGTACACTGAATCAATTCATCTGTGATACAGCCAACAGTCATGTACTGGATAAGCTTTCATTTCAAAACATTTGGATTTAATTATCATGGGGATATGATATCCAAACAATCTGGTTTCTTCCATTAATAACATGATTGCGGCATGGCAGTGCAAGCTAAGGCTGCGGCGTTTTCATATATTTTTGTGGATTTGGAAATTGTTTACTTACTATTATGGGCATGGGGCAAAACCCAATTTAGAGTAATGACACAGTTTGTGTTTGAAAAGATCTGCGAGGAAGTGTCCCCGGTTCCACGGGCTGTGTGCAGTATCCGAACTGAAAAACAAACATTACCCGTGTGACTTTTTCAGAACAAAAGTATAACCCCGGTTGTCTCGGCCATGTGCAGGTCAACGGAGTCGACGTGAGGAAAAGGAAACCGGCCGAAGCTTTTGTGTGACTGATAGCTGAAGTGCTTGTACGTTGAGGAAGCAAAAGGCCACAGAAGCGTGTTGCCTCTCAGATAAAGCGCTCCAGAGCGTTATGTTCTAATTTAAGCTTCAGCTATGTTGTAAAGTTTGAGGTACAGCAACACTTGGACGTGTTTTCCTCCTCGAATAGATTCAAGTGTTGGATAACAGGACTGTGGTGGTGAGAGTAGAGCCCATTTTGGCACCTGATTTTGATTTATTTTTGGAATTTAATGAAAAGATGTATTCATTTCAGCCTCATTTTAGCCATATTTATAATATAAACAGCAGATATAGTGACTAGTGTAGTGTTTTCAGTTCTAGTAATTTCTAATATTGCCTTGTTTGACAGGTGCCTTTTGAGCTGTTTTAGGCTTTTCAATGGTAATAGATGCAGTCGGTGACAATGGGAACGCCCATAAATGTCACATCCTGTTAGAGCCGAGGGCGAAAACAAACCGGTCTCTGCTATGAGTAGCTGTGTGTACTTTTGCACTATAAATAAGCAAACAAACAAACGAAAAATCACTAATTGACATCATCTATGTTTGTTTTAAATGGTTAACATTAGGGCTGCACGATATTGGAAAAAACTGACATTGCAATTTTTTGTAACTCTGCGATATATATTGTAATATGAAAAAAAAAAGAAATGAAAAAGTTATTTTTAGAAAATAGATCTGGAAAATCGTATTACAAGAAATCTTACCGAGATAATTTTAACTCGTTCCATTGGCAGATTTTTTTTTTTTTTTGCTTAATTCCAAACAGAAAAATCTGTCAATGGAACAAGTGAAAATGATCCTGGTAAGATTTCATCAAATAAGATTTTCCAGATCTATTGTCAAAAAATCAGTTCTTATATCTCACTGAAAAGTTCCTCTTTAGTTGATTGTTTTATTTTAAGTGTGATGAGACATTTTGACTAGAAATGAGAAAAATACACTTGGTAAGATGTAGATTGTTGCAGTATAATAGTGTGAGTGAACGATAGACAAGAGCAAAGCTGTTGAATGAAAATACTAATGAAACCTGTTGCGAATAAAATATTAACAATGAAGAATAATGTTCCTGTTGGACTTTCTAAGATATTCTGTGGGCAATGTTGTTTTTTTTGTTTTTTTTGATTTATGCTGTTTGTTTAAAGTTTATTTATTCTACAAATATCAGCGCTTATTCGGAGGTTACTTTTAACGTTCCACCATTTTCATCCAGCATGAAAACAGGCTTGTATTTGTCACCAGTATATTTAAACAGATGGTTTATATATTGTTGCTGTGTGTCACAACAGTTGTGGTCTTCCAAATGGCTTTCTTTGAGGGGGGTTGTCTTTTTGATCTGTCATTCACAAATTCCTCTTGAGCTGAATTGGCAGCATCATTGTTTCTCATGTTTCTCTTTTCAAATCCATAGAAGATGTGGGAGACCCTTGATAGGTCACCCATTAGACGTTTTTACACTGAAGATATATTGGAGGAAAGGCGAAAAAGTGGTGTTAGGTTCTGCTTTCCTCTAATGCTGTAACCTACCGTAGATAAAATCATTCAACGGTTGCAGTTTTGAGTTTCACTAGGAGGTAGATCATTAAAATGGCAGGCGACAAATCATTTAAAAACAGTGAGGTGATTGTTTATCGTTGGCGTCGTGCTAACATTTCACAGACGCTGTTTCTCTAAACTCCATTATTTGTCCATATTAAATGACTGGACATTAAGAGACTATTCCATTTTTACCACCATTCCTCTAATTTGACTGTTTTTGCATGTTTGACATTTAAAGGTATCATTTTTTTTATTTTTTTTGTGCCGTAGTATTTCGTCTGCAGTTTAATGTCACAACTCTGTTCCAAAAAGCTCTATAGTGTCCTGTTATCTGACTCTGATAAAACTCTCTTTGGTTTTCCTCACAACACACTCATATCCACTTAACACTCGCACGTGTTGATGTTTCCTCTCTTTTTCCTCCAAGTTGAGTGCATTGTGACGGCAGTGAGTATGTGGAAGTGGACTGTATGTTATACTGGATATAAGCATAACCTGGCTGCTACTTCAGTGTAATCAGGGGGCATGCAAACAATGTGGTGCTGATATATTGGAAGTATAAGGGTTCGGTTATGTCTGAACACTGAGGACTGTTAAAATGATCAGTGGGACATGATATACAGTCATGGGAAAAATTATTAGACCATCAAAAGTCATTAAAAATAATGGTTATGTAATCCAGGACTAACTCCTGTGTGTATCATGTGACTAAAACAGACAGAAATATTTTTACATTTGTCAGTATAATGCCATAGTTATTGATGGAAGAACTGAAGTGATTTTGGTTTTTATCAAGAAAACATAGAAAATGGATCAATATCAGCTCTGAAATTAAACGCTCATGAGGTATTTTTGTTGTTATCATTATATTTGTCCAAACAAATGTACCTTTAGTTGAACCAGGCATTGAAATGAACAAGAAATTGAAGAAAACAAAGGTGGTCTTATAATTTTTCCGTGACTTTTATAAGTCTGTTGATAGGTCATTGTATAGAATCTGGTGAATTTGGTGATATTTCAATGTGATTGTGGCATTAGATGAACAAAAAAAAATTGGTAGATTATTGAGTATTTTCATACTTACTGTCATGAAAAGCCTAAAACATGCCAAGTTGAGTAAATGTTAAATGTAACTGAATATGCCTTGGAGAAGATACAAAGTTAGTAAATCTGATACAAGTTTGATGGATATTAATGTTATTACCTCCATGGAGGAATTGATGTTTTTGGTCATTTGGCTGTTTTCCAGTCATCTGGTGTCTGTAATTACAGTATGTTCTATGGACAGTCTTCCACATTAATGTAATGTTGTGATGTGTTGTTCTGACTGTTTGTAGCTGTTGACACATGTTGATGGATGACAATGCGCTCATAAGCCTTGCTGCACAAAGCCTGAAATGCTACTACAGTAAAGTATCGGATAATACAGAGTTAATAGTGTATTAGTACTGTATGTCTGTCCAGGTCTCCCTGACATTTTAACTTCGACTTAGTGAAACCACACAGTCTGTAAAGCTGTTCTGTAATAAAGTGCATTGTAATGGTTGTGCCTGTAGTGAGAGTATTTGAAGTGAAACATGAAAATGGCAATAATTACAGAATGAACAATGTTGCTATTTAATTTTCATACACTAATTAACTAAAGGTTACTAGGGTTGTGAATGGTCACGGAAATTATGGGAACCCTGTGTGCAGAACATTGATGTATAGGCCAAATTTGAAGAAGCAGCTGAGACAGTCACTGAAGCAAAAAATATCAACCACATGGTGGAGCTACATGTAGTCGGGGGAGTCAGGAGATCACACAGGATACATCATCTGGGAATCGTGAATATCTGTGTAAAACAGCATGCCAGCACACTTCTAAAGTTTTCACTGGTAATGCACATTAAGTTGAAGTGGAGATGACTGAGCCTTGTATTTCACCTGTTTATGTCAGTTCATGCGGCTGAATGCCACACAGACTGACTGCGTGTTGCTGGTGTGCTTATGAATTAGCGCTTGGACACATCTTAACCACATGTGTCCAATTAGAGTTCCAGTAAACTGAATTGGCAAACACATCCTGCGTAGTGTAATTTGGGTTGCTAAAGTGCAGCCTATGGGTTTGCCTATGATGTCTAATTACATTGTAAGACACGAGTAATTGCAATAATAAGTAATATGTTTAGATTATGCAGAAGTTGGTCCAGCTGTAGAACATCTGTTTTGATCCTGCACTTGTGCTTTTGTTACTTTACATGGTATTGTGAGTGCCGCTGTCAAGTTAGTTCATATCTTTTATGTAAATGTGAGGCTGTAAGAGTATAAGCGCGTGCTAATAGCCACGTCTCATTTCTACCTTCCATACGTATTGTAAATTCAAAGTGAAATAAATTGCATTGTCACATGTAAAGTAGGGAGTGCTTTTGGCATGTGGGCAGGATGGAGTCGCACAGTAGCAGTATTGTACGATGGAAGAACGGCGAGGCTGTTAAAAGAGATCTGTTACTGAGTCAGCACGCTATCGCTCAGTTTGTACTTTACATGTGATGTGTGGACCAGCACATGAAGAAGCGTATAGATCAGAGGATGCCACCTGCCCGCTCAAGTAAAAACATTAGGGTGTAAAAGAATGTTTCCCATGATCAACAGCAGGTCTACTAAAGCAAGGAAACAAGAAGACCGTCATCAGACAGACGTTTTAGGGATATAGCTGTATGAAAGTGAAACGCAGAGGTAATGATATCCAACTACAGATAATCCCAACAGACCTGCCTCTGATCTGAGCTGAACCCCTGCCAGAACACAGGTACTGTATTATCTTCAGTTATACAGAATTTTAGCCAAACGTGCCAAACTTAAATGTCTAAATAAATGCTAACGTATAGAAGCTGATGTCAGAATTAGTCAGACGTAGAGTAGCAGTCCGGTGCCTAATATGGACAATGAAGAGGTTAGATTTTGATGTAGCAAATAAAAAATTTGGAATGAAGCATCAAAAAGCCTGTGAGATAAAACTGCAGACAAATCTGGCAGGTTAAAGACACCTTTGCAATCTTTAATGAGTTTATTCTGCTGCTTTGCGCAAAATGGTTTTAAGATGTCAGTATGAATTCTTGCGTCTGAATCTGTCTAATACCTTGGTGGGTTTGTGACATGGCTTAAAGGGATTGAGTTCATGAGATGTAATCCATGTTCAGACCCTGGTGCTTTCGAAGTCTTTCAACCTTCCATTGCATGCCCAGCGTTCCCTGACCTTCACATTCATACCTGCACAAAAAGCGTTCACTCCTGCGCTCTCGCATAGACTTCAAAGGCCCAGAGGTGAAATAATGGTCTTTAAATATATGCAGGAGATGGAAGGATGGTGTTTAGTTAAGAAAACAGATTGGGTGACTGTGCAGATGTTATGTGAGAAGATCAATGGAGTCATTCACATTTTCTCTGTAATCAGTCAGTTTAACTTAGAACAGACACTATTTGTCTCCAGACTCCGTATATTTGTCTGTATTTTTTATCAAACCCTAGATACTCATCTTCACGAGCATGACATAATGAAATATAGCTGTGACGCTGGCAAGCTGTGACAGAAAAAATGTTTTTTTTTGTTTTTTGGATGATGGATCAGTCAACGTTTCATGTGGTCAGTTTGCTTTCGGGAAATTATCTCAACTATTTGGAGTTTATGGGTAAAGTAAAAACTGACAACTAGTTTTGATATGGTTAGAAATTCAAGTTCTGACTGATTTGGCTCGTGTCAAAAATGTTATTGGATGTGATTTATGTCTGACGTGTTTCGGCAATATTTTGCAGCTGACTGTGATGGTTTTCATTGCTGGTGGGTCTGCCTTTCTGTCATGGGATTTACACGGCAGGGTTTAAACATATAAGGGATTTGCTATGGTATGGTATTAAGTAGGCATGTACACTATGTACTCCACAGTTCCAGCTTGTTATGTCATCTAATTAATAGAAGGGTCTTTCTTATTTATAGACCTCTGCACTTTTATCAGAGTTGTATTTTATACTAGTGAAAACAGGCTGATGTTTTATATAAGGATCTTAAATAAAGCAGCAGAACGGGCTGACATTATGGCTGTTGGACGCTGAGTAACTGATGCTGGGCTTAGGTGGTTGCAATGAGATATGATCAAAGTATGAAAACTGTGGCCTAAAAATAAAGCCAATAAGAAAATATCTTCACCGATGCCCAGTAGGTACTTTGCTTCAAAATAATAATAATAAAAAAAAACTCGTACTTGTATTGATCTTCTCTCTAGAAACACAAAGTCATTATTGCCTGGTTAATATGATTTGGAAACGGGTTTTTAAGAAGACACAATCCTTTTTTTTTTTTTTTTTTTTAATGCAAATGCTTTATAAAGTGTATTATTTTACCATGCTGACACCAACTCCCCACCTCCACATTCGTACAAATGTGTCACTTGTGGCTCCAAAAATCCAATATGGAGACACCAAAACCATGGTGATGGTGGCTGATATTAAATGCTACGATACGATATATCACAAAAATATTTGGAAGGTTAGTTTTGGTTTGTCATGGATTACTAGTTAGGGTGTTAAAATGTAATACGTTATGTAAAGGTTTTAATTACTTAATCAGTGTAAAGATGTTTCACTCAAATACTATTTTTAAACAGAGAGAAGCCGAAAATTCCTAATATCACAAATTTAAACAGATATGCCAGATCGTACAGAAATATTTGAGCCATTTAATGAATTCAGAAGGAAACTAAATAGATTTTTTTAAGCAAAAATACAAAACAAAAAACAATCATTTTTGTGTTGTTGGCTGTTAAATTCTATGTAGAAGCTCGATCCTAGAACCAGTAACATTTAGATCAGATTCATACTGTCGGTGTCAAATTATAATTACATTTTGCAATTTAATTACACAACATGAACTACTTACCTGCCAACACTGGATGCATTTATATAAAACTAACATAACAGTGAGTCTGCAGGAGTTTAGCCTATGACAGGTTTCAAAATAAAATTAGAATCAATGCTAACATTAGCATGCTATGATAATTAGCATCCACCAATGAACTGGTTGTTAGCTAGCAACACCTACCAAACTATGCTCATTGTATGCTTTATTTAATATATTTGGTGCGTTTCATCAGTGATTGTGTTTTAAATATTAAAGAGTGATAATGAGTTGTACAATAAAGAATTTCAGTCTTGTGCTAATTTTATACGCTAGCATATAGCCCAACATCATCACAGTAGAAGTGAATTATCTTGGTATTCGAACAATATTTTCTTATTTAAAATATGTCTATTATCTCTTGCTGTGACAGATGATGAGGTTGCGTTAACAGTAGCTAAAAGCATATTTGGCGTAATGATTACATGACTATGACTGATTTTTTTTCTTAACATATGACAAGATCAATATGACACTATTAACTTTCTTTGCGAGTGCACTTTTCTGTCAATTTTCCGTCCAGGAATGCGCTCTACCATCTGGCTGCAGTCGACTCAGGACTACACTGATGCCTATCACATACAAACACCGTAGGTTTACAACATATACAAAAAGCTGCAGTGTTTATAAAAGTTTTCATTGGATTGCTTGAGTAGCTAACCTGAGAGCAGCGACACTGATCTCACTGATCCGTGTTTCTATGAAAAGATTTGATACCACGATGAGCTATTATTTTATGTAACTTGTGTTATTTTGTTTCTGGCTTGGCAGAACATTGCTTACTGGGCCTGATTAGACTTTGGGTGTTGTAATGCAACCTTTCCCAAAGAATGTAATGATCTCACACATCAAACAGATGTTCTCAATCAATATTTGTTGATGTGAAAGCCCATTAGTTTGCTAATTACATTTGCATAAACATTTCACCATTTCATATCTACTAGGCTAAATTGGTTTTCATAGAGTTTACATACAGTGGCCTTCAAGTGCTTACACATGTTTGGTGCAGATACTATTTGGCTCGAGTAACAATGTATACACTTTTATGTACAGTCAATCACATACTTCATGTGTACATATTCATGGCCACACACACACACACACACACACACACACACACACACACACACACACACACACACACACACACAAATATATATAAAA
>JAPTYQ010000012.1:23401486-23413423 GCA_029814465.1 Ostorhinchus cyanosoma | reverse complement strand
CATTTGGACGTTCAGAGGCTCCGTAGTTACCATGGAAACACCGTCATCTTCTACAACATTGATTCATCAGTAAAACCAATGGAGTTTAATAAATGACAGTAGATGGACACACTTTGTTTATGTTCAATTAATGATAGATTTGTCTTAAAAAATAAAATAAAATAATTAAAGTGGTACAGTTTAGCAGATTCATTTGGTCGACAGTGGATGTTCGGGTGTTTATGGGTTAATGTCGTATATTTTCTTGACTCATATACAAACACAAACCTTAAAAGACAGACTGTAGGAGCCGCTCAGACTCGGATCTCTGTCCTTCTTCACCATCACAGGTTGTAACTGTGAGGGATGATGAAGTCTTCCCCATGAACCCGCCCAAGTTCGACAAGATCGAGGACATGGCCATGATGACCCACCTTAATGAGGCCGCTGTGCTGTATAACCTCAAAGAGCGTTACGCGGCGTGGATGATCTATGTGAGTGATGCTACGTCTACTTCCCGAGCACTGCTTTACAGGAACAATGTAGAGCAGACTCAGAGGTGAAGTCCTGTACGCCGGTGATGGCTGACTCTGAAAATACATTTACTTGTCTGCTCCACAAAGGCAAACATCATTAGTTTCTTTTTGTGCACTCAAATGTCAAGACTAGAGTTTAGATTTATAGAAACTGTATCCCTGAATGTAATTGAAAATCCTTTCTGCACCAGTGATTCTGTTGACAGGTTCGTTGACAGGCTACTCCTCTGTGGTGTTCTTTTTTTTTTTTTTTTAGAAAGCAGTGATTTGAATCTAAAAATGCAGCCTGACATCGAGGTGCTGCATTGTATGAAAACCTTAAAGTCAGAGGTATACGGAAAGTGACACTGTTTACATTAGGTGGAAAATTCCAAACCAACCTATAAGATATTCACTCCACACACACACAAAAAAAAAAAAAATCTACATGATCAGTGAATTAAATACAGTAAAATACCTGATTTTCACAGAAAAAAATGAAAAAAATACAGAGGATAATGTTCAAATCAATCAAGAAAAGTTAAATATAGAGGAAAAAAATATTTTGGAACTGCCACAAAAGTAACACTGGGTCTTTATGGGTTAATAAAATAAAATAAAATAAAATAAAATAAAATAAAATAAAATAAAATAAAATAAAATAAAATAAAATAAATAGGCTGTTATTTCAACATTATGGTCTTGCAATTTAAGCGGCATCACATTGTTTTTCAATTTACAGTTTTATTTTCTCAAATCAGTAGAAATGTATAATTTCTACATATAAATCTGGTTTTATTAATTAATATTAACATTAACATACTCTTCCTTTAAAAACTACAGCTATATTTGATTTAATCATTAACACAAAAATCTTTTTAAAATTAACACCTTTGCATTGTATTTTCATTTACAGTTTTTTTTTTTCTTATGTTGCCATTTTACAACCTTCTGGTGTTAATTCTATGGTCATTTTTTTACAGTGTAGGAACCAGTAGATGTGATTCATTGAATAACAGTAGAAACAGGTTATGGTGATCTCGTCTATTTAATTAAATGCATGTTATTAATTGGTCTAATAGTGATAATGAAATGCATTTACCTTAACCTGCTGAATAAATAGAAATAGATACATGAATATTGTAGCACCTGTTATATTACACATGCATATTGTTGTAACTGACATTTCTGACCTTTCTGTCTCTGACTTTCGAATGGTGTTTTTTTTTTTTTCGCTCATAAACTCATAGTTATGGTTGAAAGGATACGACTCGAACGCAGCATTAGTCTGATTGTTGCCTCTAGCAGAACTCTGCATACAGTTTCTGACACAAAAGCGTATTAAAGCTCTAAAACTGTCCTCTCTCAGGGTTTTTTTTTTCTTCTCCCTTTTCCCGACACCATTTGACTATTACGTGATCGTACATTATCAGTGTGCACTTAGCTGTTGGTTTGTAAAAAAAACCCCCAATATTAACACTATATATGAATCAATTCTTCCCATGGCGTTTTCAACCTTATAAGCAGTTCATGTCTTTGCTCACGTTCATGAAAAGCAATATCTGTATTTGATGTAAAGCACAGTCTAAAACACTTGGACCATCTCTAGCTTCATTGTTTTTACAGAGTTGAATTCAGCATATTTAGTTATTTCTCAGTCTCTTTTTAAAGATATAACAAAAGTATCAGGAAACACTGTATGTGCATGTTATTTAAAAAAAAAAAAAAAAAGTGTACTAACTGGCTCCTGTATGTATGTTCCCATGACAAAACGTAACCTAAATTACACTCATTGGCCACTTTATTGGGTCCACTTTATTAATACCAGGTGTACCTAATAAAGTGGCCGGTGAGTGTATATGTTCCTACAGCCCGTCTGCGCCAAGGTTCATTGTGTTGTTTGTTAAGAGATGTTCTTACCTCAGTTGTTACCAGTGGTTATTTGAGTTACTGTTGCCTTTCTATCAGCTCGAACCAGTCTGACCATTCTCCTCTGACCTTTGACCTCAACAGAGCATTTTGACACTCACTGGAGTTTCTCTTTTTTGGACCATTCTCTGGGAAGAAAAAAAAACAAAACTTTTTTTTCTACATTCTGATGCTGGGTTTGACCTTCATATTTACATGCTTGAATGCATCGTAATGCTTCCCCTATTAGATTTGTGCATTAAAATTAACGTTTTAATCTGGATTAATCCATCATCATGATTAATCTGATTAAAAAGTTGAATGCAATTAAACCCATCTGCAGCAGAATGACTCTGAACGTGTCTGCAAATGCATTTGGGGCAGTTTGTCCAGTAGAGTTAGCGTTGTGCTAATAGTCAGCTGATCTGGAAGTGAACCAAACCATGAAGATAGAAGACACTAAACAACACGTTGGCCCTGGATGGAAATATGAAGACAAACCACAGAAAGTATTAGACACACTAAGCAGGAAGGAGTTTTCTATTCACTGAAGCACTTTCAGATTAAAATACCACAGTTACATGAAGCATATGTTAGCCGGGGATTTGGTTAGCACTACAGCTAACGTGTTTCCCATCTTGGACAAACACATTCAGCGCAGATATGTTCCCTTCCATCTTGAGTCTGTTTGTTCATGCAAAATAAAATGCAACCAATATAGATGAAAAAAAGAATGTGATTAATTGAAATGAATCCACAGCAACCATGTGATAAATCTGATTAAAAAAATTGTAATTATTTGACAGCTCTACTTATTGTCATGGAAAACCTGCTCATTCAGTTGCTTTTGTTCAATGGTAGACCTACTCTGGGCTGTTCTGCGTCACTGTGAATCCATACAAATGGCTTCCAGTTTACAACCACGAGGTAGTGCTGGCCTACAGGGGCAAAAAGCGCCAGGAGGCTCCACCACACATCTTCTCCATCTCTGATAATGCCTACCAGTTCATGCTCACTGGTAACAGACATTTATATTATCTCTATTGATTCTTTTATTTATTTATTTTTTTGAGCTAATATATCTGTGGTTTTGTCTCTTATAGATAGAGAAAACCAGTCTGTCCTCATCACGTAAGCTCCAGCTTCAGCCAAAGTTTGGTCATTATTAAGCAGAAAGCACATAAAACATTTCTAGTGTGTTTAATGTTGTTTTTTTTTGCAGTGGAGAATCTGGTGCAGGAAAGACTGTTAACACCAAACGTGTTATCCAGTACTTTGCGACAATCGCAGGTACTGGAGACAGGAAGAAAGATGTCAGCACCTCCGGAAAATTACAGGTGATATTAAAGCTGATTTCACAGCAGTTTCCTCAAAACTATCTTCTACCGTTGACACTGTAACCTGATTATCACTGTGTTCCAACGTGGTGTGTTATGTTTCAGGGGAATCTGGAGGATCAGATCATCTCTGCGAACCCTCTGCTGGAGGCCTTCGGGAACGCTAAGACTGTCAGAAATGATAACTCCTCCCGCTTTGTGAGTGAAAGCAGCTTTTCTTCATTCTACCCTCGATCACAGGCTGTTATTGTGTTTTCTAGATCCCACACCACCACCTCTGAAAAGACTTCTGACTGAATTTGGAACAACACAAATCTTTGTGATATATTAATAATATGCTGTATCAGTTAAAAGCTTGTTCTAAAACATTAAGCGTTATAGATGTAAAAGTACCAACAACTTACCTGAATTTGGAATTATATCATTATTTCATCCTTTTTACTCCGCCCCCTAAAGGGGAGGTGAAGGTAATGTTTTCAGTTCCGTTTTTTTGTTTGTTTGTTGTCAGCAACTTTACACAAAAACTACTGTATTTATCTGGACGTCACTTTACTACCTTTACTACATTGTTTTCATAATTTATCTAACAGTCAGCACACTTAACTAGCATGTAGCCTGAATTACTCCTATTGAGAAGATAATATTCCAAGAGAAGTAAAATATGGTTAAATTATTCTATTTATTTACTATTTTTTTGCTTCAGGGTAAATTCATACGAATTCACTTTGGAACCACAGGAAAACTGGCTTCTGCCGACATTGAAACTTGTGAGTCATTATTGTTTCATCTATCGTTGCGTTTATAGTTTTTTTTATTTGTTTTTTTGTTTTGTTTTAATGTCAAACCTGTTTTTGTTTTGATAGATTTGTTGGAAAAATCCAGAGTAACATTTCAGCTGTCTGCAGAGAGGAGTTATCACATATTCTACCAGATTACATCCAACAAAAAGCCTGAGCTGATAGGTAATAAATACACAGGGAGACTTTTCCTGACAGCTTTTCTTTTCTTTTCTTTTGAGCAAAAAGCAGAGTCACAGTCTTTCTATTACTGTGACAAAAAGTCCGCCTGTCAGGAAACGCTCTATATTTGTGTATCATGTCATGTTCTTTGGTTTGTAGAGACCCTTCTCATCACCACCAACCCCTACGACTACCCATTTGTGAGCCAAGGGGAGATCAGTGTGGCTAGCATCGACGACAGCGACGAACTGATGGCAACTGATGTACGTGAAAGAAGTGTTCACATCTGGCCTGTTTACATGAGAGTTTTTATTCCTGTTTAATTCAGAATAAAGGTTAATTCTGCTTTAAAATGACCATGTAAACACCTAATTCCGGTTGAAAATGACTATTCCGAATTAAATTTAATTCCGAATAAAGTCACTGGTTAATTCCACTCTTAATTCCGAATTAACTCATTCCTCATTCCTTTTTTTTCTTTTCTAACATGCCTATACTTTTTATTGTTGCTGTAATGCTTTTAATGTTTTATGTAAAGCGCTTTGAATTGTCTTATTATATAAATAAACCTGTTACTTCCACTGGTGCATGACTGGTATGAACGTTCGGTGATAGTCGGAAGGGCAGGAATTGCAAATTGGCAGCTGTGGATACATATGTAGTTCACCACCACCAGAGTATAAATGTGAGAGTGACTGAATAATGGATCTACTGTACGTGCTTTGAGTACGCATTAATAGAAAAGCGTTATATAAATCATCATCGTCACCGTTATTATTGTGATGTTTCAGAGCGCCATCGACACCCTGGGCTTCACCGGAGAGGAGAGGATCGGCATTTACAAGCTAACAGGTGCTGTGATGCATTATGGGAACATGAAGTTTAAGCAAAAGCAAAGAGAGGAACAAGCAGAACCAGACGGGACAGAGGGTAAATTTTTTTTTAAATTTTCTTAATCTTTTAGTTTCATTTTTTTGTTTTCGGGTGTACTTTCTTTAACTCCTCTATCATCACCGTCTGCTTCTTCGTGTTTTGATGCCATGTTTTTGTTTGGTCAGTGGCTGATAAAGCAGCGTACCTGATGGGTCTGAACTCCGCAGACCTGCTGAAGGCTCTGTGTTACCCTCGAGTCAAAGTGGGGAATGAGTATGTGACCAAAGGGCAAACTGTTCAGCAGGTATGATTGTACTAGCATAGAACACATCTCACTATGACAAATATTACAAACTCCTACGTATCATGAGCAGCTGAAAACATTTCAGATGAATTTGTGTCTTTTTTGGTGTACTCTGACCTAGAAAAGTTTATTTTTGTGCCTTGTTGTTTACATCAGTTTCAGGTCAATTCAATTTTTTCTCCATAGAAATAAGAACCTGTAGAAACTTTAGGCAATATATCACATATTATTTTGCCGATAAATACAAAAATAAATAAATAAATGTTATACAGAAGGGTATGTATAAACTTTACCCCAACAATGCATTTTTGTCCTCTGTAGAGGTGAGTTTCACAGCTCTACTTTAAATGAATGAGTGACTAAATAAATAAATAAATAAGTACGTACATACATACATAAATGCTGTCCACTGCAAAGGACATTCTATAGGAAAAGTAAAAAAAAAAAAAAAAAAGGATCTGAGCAGCTTATGATGCTTCTAGTCAAAGCAAATATTTAATGTAAAAGAAGCCAAAACCTTTACTCTCCTGGGTCTTTTCCTGGTCTTTGAGTTTTAATGGAGCATGTTATTATAATTATTATATTATTATATACAATGTAAAATTAAAATTTTAATTCTATATTTAAATAGTTTTATTAAGTTTTATAACACTTTTTAAAAAGACTACTTATTTTTCATTTTTCACTGCTTTGTTGCTTTTCTATCTGTCTTTTTCTGTGTTCTTCATTGTATGTTTTGCTGGAGTTAACTAAGAAATTTCCCCATGGTGGGATTAAACTTAACTTAACTTAACTTAACTTAACTTAACTTAACTTAACTTAACTTCTCATGCAGGTCTATAATTCCATTGGTGCTTTGGCTAAATCGGTCTACGAGAAGATGTTTCTGTGGATGGTTTTGCGCATTAACCAGATGTTGGACACCAAACAGCCCCGACAGTTCTTTATCGGAGTGTTGGACATCGCTGGGTTTGAAATATTTGACGTACGTAAACTTACACGTAGAGTGAACTTGATGAAACTTATAATGAAAAACACAGTCATGATCTAAATGTTTGTGTCTTTGTATGAAGTATAACAGTCTGGAACAGCTGTGCATCAATTTTACCAACGAGAAACTGCAACAGTTTTTCAACCATCATATGTTTGTGCTGGAACAAGAGGAGTATAAGAAAGAGGGCATTGAGTGGGAGTTCATCGACTTTGGGATGGACCTGGCTGCCTGCATTGAGCTCATAGAGAAGGTTACACATACAATGCCATAGAAACTAAATCTGAAAAAAAAAAAAAAAGTGGAATATTATATTTACTTCTCTAACATTGATCTGTCTACGTTTGTCAGCCAATGGGTATTTTCTCCATCCTTGAAGAGGAGTGTATGTTCCCTAAGGCGTCCGACACCACCTTCAAAAACAAGCTCTATGATCAGCATCTGGGAAAATCCAGCAACTTTCAGAAGCCGAAGCCTGTTAAAGGCAAGGCCGAGGCGCACTTCTCTCTGGTACACTACGCTGGCACTGTGGACTACAGCATCACAGGCTGGCTGGACAAGAACAAGGACCCTCTGAATGAAACGGTGGTCCAGCTCTACCAGAAAGCCGGTCTCAAACTGCTGGCATTCCTCTACTCCAACTACTCTTCATCTGACGGTAATAAGACGAC
The DNA here is from genome assembly GCA_029814465.1 of Ostorhinchus cyanosoma. Taxonomy (NCBI): domain Eukaryota; kingdom Metazoa; phylum Chordata; class Actinopteri; order Kurtiformes; family Apogonidae; genus Ostorhinchus; species Ostorhinchus cyanosoma. Next base: position 23,405,886 of record JAPTYQ010000012.1, on the reverse strand, counting down.
AGAATGGCGGCTCTGAACTTTAATCTGCTCATAGTGTAATAACAGTGTTTTTTATGTGTTAGAAAGCAGTGGTGGAGCTGGTGCAGCTGCAAAGAAAGCAGCGAAAAAGAAGGGCTCGTCCTTCCAGACGGTGTCAGCTTTGTTCAGGGTAACTATGATCTAAAATAGACTCAGAACATCTGGGGCTGTGTTTCTGAAGCTCAGAGTAGAAAGAGCTGCTTCTAGGGAGGAATTTGTAAGAGAATTCTTTATTACATCCAAGTTAAAACTAGCTTCAGGTAAAGATTAAAGTTATTCACCAAGTGTCTTTTAGCTCTTCAGAATCTAAAGGGAGAAACTGTTGCTAGTTTTTACTTTCACTCAGTATTTCAGAGCAGAAAATACTGCATATGTTTATTTTTTTACTGACATTGACCCATAAAGACCCAAACAGCCACAAGTTTTTTAGAATGTTGAACCCTTCTTGCTCAGAACATCTCTAAAAACTTCTTGTGTCACTGCTAGAAAAGCATTTGTCGATATAAATATTTAGGCTTTAAGTTAGGAGTTACTGATGTTATTAACGTAATTCTTATGTGAGCCATAAAACGTTCCTTTTCAGTAAAGCACTAACAGCATTTACCTCTAACAGGAGAACCTGGGAAAACTGATGACAAATCTGCGGAGCACACATCCGCACTTTGTTCGATGTCTGATTCCAAATGAAACTAAAACTCCAGGTCAGTCACTAACGCTGCCTTATAAAGACATAACGTTCATCATTACAAAGGCTGTGACAGTTTGATATTAATGAAATGTTTGTCAAATGTTCACTGTGGTCGGTTTCAGATGCTGCAGCTGTTTCATAATTCATAGTTTGAGTTATTATTTGTTCAGTATTAATTATCAGCCTTTTAAATACAGTCTGGACTGACTGTACATATCCTGACCAAGGAAAATAAAAGTCTCCCTTTGTGCAGTAATCTACACCTGGCTTTTCTACCTTCGTCCATAATAATATACATTATATAGACTAAATGTCATCTAAAATTAACATTTATTTGCAACACAGTATAGCAAACTATTACATGATCAAAAACAAATAAATTTTAGCAAAAAAAAAAAAAAGTCTGGGGTCGTCAGAAATTTGTGATGTTAAAATGGGGTCATAAGTTAAAAAAAGTTGGGAACCACTGGATTAATGTGTGTGTGTTTGACGTTTAGGCATCATGGAGCACCATCTGGTCATCCACCAGCTGCGATGTAACGGCGTGTTGGAGGGAATCCGGATCTGCAGGAAGGGCTTCCCCAGCAGAATCCTTTACGGGGATTTCAAGCAAAGGTAAGAAGCATCGAGGAGCTTAACGACAAGTGGAAAAGTTTAACCTTAACTTTGTCTTTAATGAGACTTTCCTTGCAGGTACAAAGTACTGAATGCTAGTGTGATCCCTGAAGGACAGTTTATTGACAACAAGAAAGCTGCCGAGAAGCTGCTGGGGTCGATCGATGTGGATCACACACAGTATAAGTTTGGACATACCAAGGTGAGGGAAATATGTCTGAAAACAAAGGCTGAAAACGGACATAAGAGAAAAGTATAAAGTTATGGTGGTCAGTTAAAAGTATGTTGACCGATAATAAAAAAGGAAAAACAAAGACGACGTAATTCAGGACAGTGTTTTATACATCCTGGATAAAATATGCAGCTCAGGCTCAAAGCACAAAACATGAGAGATAATAAAAGGTGAGATGTTAACCTTAAAAGTAATGTGGAGTAAATAAGACTGTATTGTGTTTCTATTTTTTGACGCTGACTAAAAAGTGTGTGAATGTGAGAGTGAATGAATAATGGATTGATAATGCAAAGCACCACAGAAATCTAATTTATCATTATTATTATTATTATTAAAAAAATAAAGCAAAAGCACAGATCTAAAAACATACAAGACCAAATAACTGGTACCTGGCACAACAAACTCCGCCCCTCACAAACGTTCTACCCGATTTACCCTATCTCTTATTGTGAAAACACATTTTTAGTGACCTTGACCTTTGACCTACATTCACCAAAATTTTATGGCATCTATTCTGAACCACCTCGCACCTTTCCTGAAAAATTCACGGAATTTGGTCCAGTTAGTTTTTGCGTAAAGTTGCTGACAAACATACAAACAAATCGACCAAAAACAGTACCCTCGCCTCTGCCTTCGGGGGGGCGGAGTAAATATAATAATGTCAACAACACAACAAAAAATACTTTCCATTACATGCAGATATTTGTGAAAAATAAAGTCATTAATAAAGTAACTATAAATATAACAAAATAAACAACACAAAAGAACAAACCTTCCATTGCATTTGCAGATATTTGTGAAAAGTAAAGTTACTGGTGCAAACCTCTGGGAAACTGCAACAAAAGTATCACACTAGTATCGATCCCATGCCGATACTCATCTTGGTATCAATACTATCGGTCCTTCCAGCTCTACTTCCTGCTGTTGTATTGTATATCTGAGGTTCTTGGTCCTTCAGGTGTTCTTCAAAGCAGGGCTCTTGGGTTTGCTGGAGGAGATGCGTGACGACAGACTGGCCTCTCTCATCACCATCACCCAGGCCTTGTGTCGAGGCTTCCTGAGACGCAAAGAGTTTCAGAAGATGATGGAGAGGAGGTCTGACACATTTACACCTGTCACTCCTCATGCGTTACTTTGGAAACAGGTTCTAAAAACAACACCTTCTCACTTTCCAGGGAATCCATCTACATCGTCCAGTACAACATCCGCTCGTTCATGAACGTGAAACACTGGCCGTGGATGAAGCTCTACTTCAAGATCAAACCTCTTCTAAGGAGCGCCGAGACGGAGAAGGAGATGGCGTTGATGAAGGTGGAGTTTGCGAAGTGTAAAGAAGATTTAACCAAAGCTGAAGCCAAGAGGAAGGAGCTGGAGGCCAAAATGGTTTCCCTGCTCCAGGAGAAGAACGACCTGTGTCTGCAGATTCAGTCTGTGAGTAGAAATATTTGTCGTTTTACAGGATACGTACTGTACTGAAGTAGGCGATAGCGAAATGTTACGAACTTACAGATGTTTTTTTATTATTATTGGATAGGAAAGCGAGAGTCTGGCAGATGCAGAAGAAAGATGTGAGGGGCTGATAAAGAACAAGATCTTGCTGGAGGCCAAAGCCAAAGAGCTGAGCGAGAGACTGGAAGACGAAGAGGAGGTGAACGCGGAACTGACGGCGAAGAAGAGGAAGCTGGAGGATGAGTGCACCGAGCTGAAGAAAGACATCGATGACTTGGAGCTGACCCTGGCCAAAGTGGAGAAGGAAAAACACGCCACTGAAAACAAAGTGTGTGTCCTCAGAGAAGGTTACCGACTAAACGCCGGAGCAGTAACGGTCCGAAATGATCCGACGTGTCTTTTCTGTTCGCATTCAGGTGAAGAATCTGACCGAGGAAATGTCTTCTCTGGATGATACCATTGCTAGGTTATCAAAGGAGAAGATGGCTCTGCAGGACGCCCACCAGCAGACCCTGGACGACCTGCAGGCAGAGGAGGACAAAGTCAACTCTCTGACCAAAGCCAAGGCCAAGCTGGAGCAGCAGGTGGATGATGTAAGTCTGATGGATGTCCGATCGCCGCTGAACACATACTTTAACCCTTAGTCTTACCATTCCGAGGTGATTTTGCTTAAAACGCCTGAAAAAGAACCTCTTCAAATTAAAACGACAGCTACCCCAGTAAAAACAGTATATTATGGATGTTATCTTCATGGAAAATGGAAAAAATCCCCAACATAGATCTTAGGTTGGACAAATATTTCTGCAGTTTCGATGTCTTTGCGGATCTTACGTGCATTTCCGACCTACTGTAAATACTTTACTGGATTATGGATTAGGGTGTTGTAAATGTTTAGATGTTTAACTGAACATGTGTTTGTTAGCTCGAGGGCTCTCTGGAACAAGAGAAGAAGATCCGGATGGATGTGGAGAGAGCCAAAAGGAAACTGGAAGGAGATCTGAAACTGAGTCAAGAATCCATAATGGATTTGGAAAACGACAAACAGCAGCTGGAGGAACGCCTAAAGAAGTAGGTGTAGCAACAGCAGCAGCGTCCGGTCATACGAGGAACCGACGCGTTAAGCACATATTTATGTTCATTGTTGCAGGAAAGACTTTGAATTCAGCCAACTTGTCGACAAAATTGGGGATGAGCAAAGTGTTGCTGCACAATCCCAGAAGCGAATCAAGGAGCTTCAGGTACTAAAATGCATCTTATCCCAAAAAAAAACAAACACCTACTGACCAAGACCAATGATCTAAACTGTTTAATACCTGTTGACCCACTAATCCTATCAATACATGTAAATAATTGGTGTAAAATACAGTTTATCATCTTTTCATGGTCATCAGATATGAC
>JAPTYQ010000012.1:23334291-23346175 GCA_029814465.1 Ostorhinchus cyanosoma | reverse complement strand
CATCACAACGTCACGTCCGCGTTCTGTCCAATCAGAACGCTCTGTACCCCCAGCTCTGAAAGAGGAATTAACTGAAGTATTTCCATGTAAACACCAAGAAAATTGCCTTAATTATATTTTATATTATATTATTATAATTATATTCAGAATAAATAATTCAGAATTAAAAAACACCGTAAACGTAGCCATAGTGACGAACAACCAATCACACCTATGGATAGTTTTAAGTTGACCAATTAACCTATCAGTGCATGTCTTTGGATGGAGGGAGGAAGCCAGAGAACGCACACAAACACAGGGAGAAGATGCAAACTCTGCACAGAAAAGTCTCCCCAGGGAATCGAACCCAGGACCTCGTTGATTTCCACCATGCGTTATTTCCGTGTCTTTTACACATCACGTAGCAGTTCATCTCTCTCCAGCTGGAACGTGCCCAGCTGCTCTCGGAGACCATGACCCCCACGCTAGACCATCTCTTTAAATCCAGATGTTTCCACAGAGGTCACTGGAGGTCAGCTGCTGCTCAGCGTTGAGATACTGCACCATGCGTCAAAAAAAAAAAAAAAAAAAAAAAAATTTCCACACGTAGCAAATGTAAAGCACACAAACCGCTGTCTGTCTTCAATCAGGAGGTGGTGAGTCAAACAGTAGGCCCGTCCACTAATCCAGTCTGTTGAATTGAAACTCTGGACCTCCAAAGGTGCACATTCATCCTCCTCCACAGGCAGCGAGTGGGTGATCAGCGTTTCACAAACCATGTGATTCTAAGGGACAGATGCATGGAGTGACTCACCTTTTCGGGACAATTGACGTGCGTGTAGTAACTCGGCTAAAAGCTGACAGATGGATTTGTCACTCGGTCTCGAAAATCTGTCTGTTCAGTCGATGCTCGGTTTGTTGGAAACGGCTCAGGATCTTTACAACTAAAAATAAACACTTCTCTGACGCAAGCGGAGGAAATTGAAATGGAGTTTTTCCTGTACTTTAGATCAACGCTCATGAATCATTGGAATAAACATGAAAGCTGCAGATATTTGTTGAAATCCAAGAACCTTTACCTTTCATAACCTGTTGCCTGAGTCGTTCATATATTCATTCATTAACACATTAAAGGGGTCATATTTACACTTTGGTTCATTTATTTGTGTATTTGGACCCTAATAGTTCATACACTTTGAATTTGAACCCTCCTGGTGCCGCAAAGCTGTTTTATTTTCATTTTTGGCAAAAATCGAGTGGATTTCTACAACCTGGTTGAATTCCTGTTTAATTTGTTACGTTTTATAACTAGTTACGTCATAATATTTGCACATATAAGGTCAAGACTTCCGACGAACATTTCTCCAAGTAAAACATAAGTAGTCGTGTTTCCATTGGGTATACACGCAAAACTTTATATTTACTAAATGTGTAAAAAACAGAAGTGCGCAATTTCCATTAAATCACAAATACAATGATTTATTTATGTATTATCGTGAAATGACCCGAGAAGTCATTCCATAAACATGGCGATGAACATAAATATGTTGTTTAGAAATATATTCATTATTATTATTATATATTACCCTTCTATCCTGTACTAAATTAAAAAATGATGTGGTTTCCTCGTCTATCCACACATACCGCAAGATGTTTCTTTTTAAAACTCTTCTTCTTCACTTGTAACGTTCGTCAACATCCATTTTTTTTAATTCATCTGACTGTAGTTGCCAAAAAAGTCTTTCCATTGCAGTTTTGCATAATATACCATTTGCACTACGCCCGAAAAACCACCTCCTGCTAGTGGAAAAATTAGGGTTTTGTCGAAATTGTTGTTTTCTATTAGGTACGTTTTTATGCGCAAGTTATATTTGCGATATTTGAGGGTCAATGAAGAAGAAAATATGTCCAAACTTCAGTGTGATTAGATTGAACGGGACACAGCAGCACAGCCAACAACCTGGAGGGGGCGGGGCATGAAGAGGCTCATTTGCATTTAAAGGGCCAGTGCTCATCAAAATGACCTTTCTGGTGTCATTATTCAGAAATAGGGTTAAAGATGAACCTGTGGAGTTGAATTAATGAAGAATTCAGACCCTAGCATAGCATTTACAGTTTATGTAGACCACAGGGAAATGTTTTAAATTTAGAATGACCAGTTTATTTACTGAGAACCAGCACAGATATAAGTATAACATGCACTTCAATGCAGAATGTCCCCAAGCTGCTTCACACTGGGTTTGAACTAAGAAGCAAAAGGACTGGAGCTCCAGAATAAAACACTGCTGGAGTATTTTTAAGTGTCATAAAGCAGACGGCTGCTGGGATCCACTCCAAAAAACCCCTTGCTCTCATAGATTTACACTGAACTTATCTCTCAAAATACCAAGTCAATAATTTTTTCTCCGAGGAGTCACTCTGGTCTGATTTATTGTATTTGGAACCTCTAATGAGTGATGTCTTGGTCCATCTTTAAAGTTTTTCTCAGGTTGAATTAAAGGCCATTTCAGACTTTTTATGCTTCTGTGTGTTAAATAAAAATGTGTTTTTTCTTCCTGACAGATAACTCAGCTGTAGATGCAGTTAATCAGCTCCTCTAAAAAGACTCAAATTAATTTTAGAGGCAAAGGGTATTGTTTTTTATTTCTTGAATTCATATAAAACTTGGTTTATAAATAGCCAGGGATGCAGAATAGATGTCATTGCATTTTTTACCATTTTACTACGTCACTAAGTGGTGTTTACCATTATATCGCCCTCAAAGATGACCCAAACCTAGGCGTGTCAAACAAGGGTCTGATCGGGCTCCATGGAATGAATTTAATACAAAAGATGCAAAAATAACACTTAAGATGTTAACAGGCAAGAATGTCAATCTCATTTTTAGTCAGGGGCCACATATGACTGATTATGATTGGATGAGTAAAATAATAGCATAATAACCTATAAATAATTAAACTAAATTCAACATTTTAACAATATTATGCCTGTTACTAAATGTTTTGTGCTTTTGTAAATCCACTCTAACATACATGTATAAATGATCAAGTTGAGGCTAATGTTAAAAAAGAAATTTCAGGTTGTTCAGGTAGTTTTTTTTTGTGAAAGGATAGTTTGTAAATTTGTAAATGTAACATTATTTGTATAACAATAAAGAAAAAAATTGGAGTTATAATTGTTTATGCTATTATTTTACTAGTCTGGGTTAGCCTATATGTGGACCCTGAACTAAAATGAGCTCAACACCCTTAGCCCTCTTCGGACTCCGCCCCTTTTTGACTAAATATGGTCACTTCCACTCTGAAAAGGCTAACACGGTGTCAGCCAAAATCACATACTTCTAACCTCAGAAACCAATAAGTGATTCTATACGCATGACCTCGCTGTGAAGAGACCAACCACCGCTGTAAAAGATCAACACATTTCTGTTTTTCCTTCTTAAATTGAGTCATTTTTCACATTTTTACTCGTAGTAAAGACCTTGCGCTGAACTTCGCTCAGTTACTGGAAAGAGGAAACCCCCAAAGCCCGTCTTGTTAAAATCCAGGTGAAGCTGAAGACTGCATTTACTACGATGTTATTTCCTGATTTTTAAAGTACGGCTATTCATTCAAAAGCATTTTCCAAAGGAATTTAACAAATTATTCTTGGTTTTCCAGGCAGGGAGCCAGTGTCACTGAAATAGAGAGACCATGAAGTATTTAGTTTTCCATAATAAGAGATGTTGCCTGTGTTTGGGGCTGTGTGGGAATTGAGGGTAATGTGAGAAACAAAATGCTGGGATCTGTTTATGAAACCAAGACAACCAGTGGAGTGTATGGTTTCCTCTAGTTTTGCATCATAATGGTTTGCATATTACATTCCCTGTTGAATCCACATTCATGGGATGAACTCAAACCAGCATCTACTGATTGAAACCCTTTAATGGACCTCTGATACGATCGTCGTTTTTATGTTCAGTTTGATATGTTTAGCTGAAAAAAAAAAAAAAAAAATCACTTTTTCGTCACTTTTCTCTGTTTTGATGTAATAACCTTTGAATTTACACTGAACTTTAATGAACATCAGAGAGTTTAATACAGGGGAATACTTGCTTTATACAGAAAAATGAGATTAAAATGATTATAAATGGAAATATATAACCTATAGAAAGTTAAATGTAGAGAAAACTTCATTTGGAATTTGCCAGAAAAATAGTTGCAGGGCTTTAAGGGTTAAATACTTCAGCATTTTTATTTTGTCATATCAGAAACATGTAATTTTGTTCAATTTTAGGGCCTTTGTTTCTAGTCAATGATGTCATACCTATTAAAGCCTGTTTTAGTATCGATCTGTCTTTGCCATTACTAATTGCTGCTTGTTTTTATGCTCAATTAATTATATATTCTGGCAAAAAGTCATTTTTCTTCAGTTTTCTCTGTTTTGATAAAATAACTATTGTATTATATATCTTTGCTCGCCGGACCCCGATAAGACATTTCCAAGAAAAACTGGGAAGCAGACACCAAAAGGGTGCATTATATACATTATATAGCCTAATTGTTGTTTAAAATTAACATTTATTTGCAATATAGTAGAGCAAAATTAAATAAATAAATACACTTTTGCAGAAAAATGTCTCCGTTTTGAATGTCTGAGGTCACCAGAATTTTGCGATGTTATGGGGTAACAAGCTGAAAACACTTGGGACCCACTGCCATATGGAAACTGTACATGTTTGTGTACTTCCATAAACTTTGTGTTGGAGTGTGTGTTTTGTTGTGCGCCGACGGTTTGGTGACATTAACTTTAACTCCATGACAACAGAACAGAAAACAGAAAGTGTAATGCCACAGGCTTTTGATTGATGTTTAATAGAGATAATGATTGTACAGAACTTTGGTTTATTATCTGATGAAGACATTTTAATTAACTCCATTTCATCAGTTTGTAATTGACGGGTAAATAGTTTTTGTGTTATGTCACGTCAGTTCTTTAATGACTAATACGTCTTCAGGTAGTTTTTTTTCGAACCGGGGGGGACAGACATGATGAACGTCAGCTGTGTTTGTGGTCGGTCCTCGTATGAGTCCTTGTTTTCGCTGCCAGGGGCTTTTCTGGCTCCATGTGACTGTGCAGCTAAAGGCAGTCTGGGGTTTAGAAGGTTAACCATCTGGAATGGTGCATTATTTAACGCCACATATGCCGAGACAAGCTGGCTCTGAAATTCGTCACACTTCCCACCAGCCAAGGTGTTCCCATTCTTTCACTCGTGTCTTTTTTTTTTTCCCTCTTTGACGGAAATGTCAGGACTGTCACAAACTTCTGTCAGAGAGGAGAGTTTTAACTCAGGCTCCTGCGACTCAAAACACTGTTGAGTCAAAGCTTTGCTCAGAAGACCTAATCTTACACAAGAGGCTCTGAGACACTTTTATTTCTTTATTTCAATTGGAACTTTGGAATGGAACCATGTCACCGACGTAAAACGTTTTCATGTCCAACAGTTTTGCATATTATCCGTGTCCCTCTGACCGCAGCCAGCCCACTCCCATCTGTCTTCGCCTGCGTTCAGAGTCAGATCTGCAGCGCTCAGAGAAAAGCAATACTGCAGTATCATTTCACTGATAATGTACATGTGACCATACGACAGTGTATTTAAAGGAAGGGAGGATGCAAAGGGATGCACATCATCCCCCAGAGGCTCCTCTTTCTGCAGAGCACGGACTTAACTCGTCTAATTCATAGATTCAATCTCTAGTATGTTCATGAAGGTTAAAAATATACAGTTACCAGTGTTATGCAAGTTACTTCCAAACTGTAATAGGCTACATTACAGATTACTTGTAACTGTTATTTAACCCTATAACGCTGAACTTTTCATATTTGATACATGGGTTTTGAAGCCTTCTACATGATCAGTGTGATTTTTCTTTCTTGAAAAACCCGATGTATACAATTAGATACATGCAATACATAGATAATCCACCAGGGGGGAGGGTTTCAGTCACCAGAGGCCTTTTCAGTGACACTACAAGACTGTCCTTCATGAGGAAAGAGACAGAACTTTTAGAAAGTTTAGAAAAGAAATCACCAATTTGTTAGACATGTTTATGTTATATTCTGATTTTGTTTGTTCACAAATAATACGTGAGCACTGAGACCCAATGTATCAAATATGATACAAAATTGAAACTCATACTTGGAAATTCATATTTGAAAACCTTTTTTTTTTGGTTGTTCGGGAGGATCAGTCAAGACTCCAGTTTCAAGAACTGGACTTTTCTGTTAATGATGTAATGGTTTAAGCTTTACAGGGTTAAAAGTAATTCCATATCATACATTACTACTGACGCAGAACTGGAATGTGTTACTTTACATTTGGACAAACAAATTACGGGCAAAAAGTGTGTTGTAATGCAGGGATTATTGAACATGTATTGAGTAAAATATTACTGAAAATGGATTAGTAATGCCTTACACTACTGCATTACAGCATCAAGTAATCCATTACTGTAACGCATTCCTTTTGTAATACTTTACTTTTAACACTATTACTCAGTGATACTTTGTTATTGTGCTGGAATTGAAATTCTTTTTTCTTTTGCTTGTTCAGAGACTTTTCTACCCATTATCCATTAATAACAGCTTTACTCATATCACCCACTGCTTTGAAGATCTAATTGCAGAAAAACAATTCATTATGTATATTTATGCATCTATACCTGCCTTTGGTTTTCAACAAAGATCGCATATTAATGAATACTATGGCAACACCTCTTTGCAGCACACGTGTAAGTTTATGCACATATAAAGCTACGAAACCTAATAATTATAGATTTACAGGAAAATATAAATGTGCATCAACTTGCTTTGACAAATCAATAACACACATGCATTTCTGAACACATTATGTAATAGAGTACAACAAATATATTTCATAATGAGGCAAACAGGGCAGAAATCTTAGTTTTAATTGTGATGAATAGTGAAAGATACACTAGTGTATTGTTTTATTTATGGATTTTTTTTTTGTATTTTCATGACAAATGCTCAGATAAAAAGGCTGAAAGATAAATGTAGGAGTATTTATGGGCAAGAAAACCAAAAAGCAATGTATTTGTCAGGAAATAATGATAAAAATCAATAAAATAAAGTTACAATAATTAATAAATGAGTGATGTGATTGACTTAGGCCACTCATCTGATTGATAAATTTATCTATTTATTTATTTATTTATTTGACCGAGACAATGCACTCAAACATATTTACAGGCTTGCAGCTGATGTGTAATATATAGCCTAGTTAAAACAAAACAAAACAAAAACAACACCACTAACTAACGTCAGCTCTAGTCTGGTGTCATTTAGTTACACATTAACCTGAGATTCAATGCAATAAAGCATTTGAAAAACAGGGAACCACTTTATTATTTTTCCTCCGCACACATTCAGTAACTCTATCTGTTGTTTTGTTCTGGTACCGATTGCTTTTCCTCTGTATTTACAACACACATATGATCCTGTGTCTCTGACGTGTTTGGAAATTGACCAGATTCTTCCCTCGTGTTACATCCGTGACCACTTTTCACTGCTGTAGAAAAATACTGGACTATTTAAAAAAAAAAAAAAAAAAATCCTGCTCTCTGAGGCACACGAAAGACAAATATAACAGTTACCGCACAGACCATCAAAGCAAAAACACCAGTGTGATGCTGTTGGAGACTGTGTAATTACATGCAGTCATAAGTCAGCCCAGTTGACATAGATTCATACTCTCCAGCCCTGCGGGATTCTGGGTTTTATCCCTTTTCTACTTCTAGTGCAGCCTTTACATGTAATGACTTCATTGTCTAAGTAAAAGGGGAAGATGCAGCTTTTGTCTGCAGGGACAGTTTGGGCTTTAATCAGAACTAATTTGCTTTGATTACCACTAAACCGGCTGATGAGACTCTAAATATTGAAGGAGTACAGCTTATTTAGAGCAAATATTCCTCATCCCCTCCCTGCTGTGTGGCAGTGTCTCATGGTAATGTGTACCATTCCTCTTTTCCCCACACCCACCACAATCCAAACACATCTCCGAGTGACCTCCCAGGACTTTTAAAGAGTCAGAGGACAACATTCAGACTTGTCAGATTCACTGATGGCTGGTTTCCTCTAGTACGACCATTTCCTGTTCTCCTTTTCTCTGTGCAAACAGCTGCAGTGACCCGTAACATACAAGCTGATTTACAAGCACTAAAGACTCGTCCTGCCTGTAAAACTTTATCTGTTCTTTAACCCGTAAAGACCCGAACGTCCACCATCGACCTAAAGCATCTACTGATCCAAACTGTTGATGCATTAATCCTATCAGTACGTGTAAATAATGCAGTTTTTCATCTTTTCATGGTCATCAGATATGACCCATTTGGACGTTCAGAGGCTTTGAAGTTACCACGGAAACACCGTCATCTTCTACAACGCTGATTCACCAGTAAAACAAACGGAGTTGGATCAATGACAGTGGATGGAGACGCTGGGTTTATGATCAGTTAATGATAGATTTTAACGGAAAAGTGACCTTTTCTTCAGTTTTCTCTGTTTCGATGTAATAATCTTTGAATTTAACCCGAGCTTTTACGAACATCTACATGACCAGTCAGTTAAAAGCAGGAAAATAGATGATTTTCACTGGAAAAAAAACACAAATTCAGAGGATGATATTATGGTAAATGGTCATAAATGACTTAGGAATGGTTAAATATAGAAAAATATTCATTAGAAAGTCACCACAGAAACACTTGTAGGTGTTTAAGGGTTAAAACTCTCCTTTAGAGGTTCCTCATTTTTCACTCGACCCAAAGGGCAAAAGTTTATCTGTTTATCTCACATAACAAGACGAGCAGGGCTGAATATATACAGAGCATTATTGTACATGTTATCAAAGACATTTTGTATGTTTCACTGTTTCACCAAGATACTAAGTTGCTAAAGAATGTAACTTTAACCCAGATAAAGTTAACTCAAAAGTCACATGGGTTTCAGCATTTCAGATCCGTTCACTTTGACACTAAGTGGAAAATGACTGTGGGTGAGTTTGTGCATGTGTCTGTTTTTAACTTCACGCTACATAATGAAATGTTTTACATTTTGCTGGATGGAAAATGTAATCATAGAACCGCTGTAGGTGGTAGCACGGCTGGTGTAGTTCACACAAACTAGGAAGAAATATAAATGGAATCAAAATAGAGCAGTTTTAGACAAATTTTACAAAAACTATGACGAATTAGTGAATATGAGGGGAATTAAAATCAAGTAAGAAGGGTTTTGATGCATGATTTGTTAATAAATGAACATGTTTAATGATTTTTTTTTTTTTTTAACTTTTTCCTGTTTTTGACCTTTGTCCTAAAACAGCTACAACCCAGACAAAAAAGAATAAGGATGAAGATTTCTTTTTTTTTGTCAGACAGATGGAGAAAAAGTTGATTTTTTTTTACCTTAACATGTTAAAGTAAAAAAAAAATCAACTTTTTCCATCTGACAAAAAAAGAGTTCAGTAGACGGTATGAACCTAATCAGACTAAGAATAAGGATTCATCCAAAACTTTATTGGCAGAAGTAATAAAGGTTTTATAAATTACATATGATTTAATGCTTTATTTCCGTCGACTTTTTCAGTTTCTATAAATCCTCATATTACCTCAAACTGACACGAAATCAAATCCTGAACTAAAACTAGTCATTTCCTCAAAATAAAAGTAAATCTAAAACTACTTATGCCCTCGGGTGCATCTATGAAACTGGTACATTTTGGTATCCGGCACTTTTCCAGCTTTTTAGACCCAATAATAAAAGAGAAATTTAGATATATTCCCTTCAGGATGTACCTAATGATGACCTCAGATAAAAGTAAAAAAAAAAATGATAGTCTTACTTTGAGCCATCCCATAATTATTATTATTTTTTTTTTGTTTAATATTGAGGCCAAAAATAGAACCAAAATAGGGACATTTAATCTGGAAAACATGGACTGAAATAGTGTTATATATACTATAAATAAAGACACTGTGTTAAATGTGATGATCCTAGTGTTTTTTCTAATCCAGACGTGGGTTTTTCATGAATCTGCAGTCTCGATCCAGGTTCTGCATGTAACCCATCGTGTCCACTGGTGTTACATGCAGAACCTGCCTAGTTAAACGCATATAAATCGCGAGAGATTTTGCAAAAGCGGTCATTTTTGTGAAACACTCTGCCTTAAATAATTAGTCCAATTCCCAAAATGTACCTGTGACAGAATAAAAATAGTAGCATGTAATTTTCGTGTCCTTTTGACTGTGTTACATGCAGATTTTTGTATTGAATATAATGTAAAATAGCATAAAAAAAAAAGTGTTTTGTCTGACAAAATTGTTTCTCTTTTATCTCAGTACGTCAGGATCAGGATCAGGATCGACTTTATCGTCCCTTGTGGTAAATTTGTTTTGGACAACACTGTTACACGTTGCTGTGTTCTCATTCAAATACATGCAATCACCAACTAATTCAATCACAAGTTTTTAAAATCAACATAATCACAATGAAATATTACATCCCATTTGATATATTACACCCTTCCCTTCAATCCAATAAAATACGGAAATATAATTATTACAAATAATTTAAAGAGTGGGAGTAATTTCATTCCTTAAAATGAGATAATAAATAAATAATAAAATAAATAAAAGCTTTCAGGCCATAAATTTATTTTTTTAATCGACCTAAAGTGCTTCCAAACTCGCATCATAACATTCATCTACATCTGGTTTGAATTTTTAGCCCCCATGTCTTGTTTTTAGGACCAGTTTCATAGAAGCACCCACTTATAAAACTAACCTGAAACACTAAATCGTCCCTCCAGTATTCATTCTACAGCTTTAATTGATCACATTAGGATTATCCAGCGCAGCCTGAGTCTGTACATGCTGGTTGTGTTTGGTTGCGCTCCAGTCGTGCCTCAGTGTAAACAAAACTTGACAGTCCTACTCTGCCTCCTCACTCATAGTACACTGTGATTGGCTTGTTTCTCTTTGGAGGCGGGGTTTAGAATCAAGTAGTGATGACCCACAGCCTCCTCCTTTTACCTCCACTCCCACTATAACGCCTGCAGAGTGGATTGAGTTTCCTTCCATTTCTGAACCCAACCTCTTCTCGATGCTTGAATGACTTGGCGTGGACCCCGATAACAAAACTGTAGCTGATGTGGAATTTCATCTGGTTCTCCCCAGTCTCCAAACAGCATCACCGCAATGTGTTACAATGGTCTGAGCCGGTTGTTTTGTGCTAATCGGTCCCAGATGTGGGCGGTTTGCCTTCATGCTTCCCCGTGTTTCTCAGCTGTGTGTTGTGTTCACATTTGGCTGCAGAGTTGTGCCCGTCCTCGTTCTTAATGTGGCATCGACGGCTCCGCTGTGATGTCATCCCGTTCAGGAAATGACAACCTGCGCTACACTTTTGTTGTGCAGCCTCATTCTTAACATGTTTATTTCCAGTCATTATGCTCGTGATTAAGCCAGTCCTTTGAGGAATAAATATTTATCTTATGTATTTATGTACATATGTTCACCTCCGACGCCCTCATGAGCATGTGCGTTGTTGTTGCCTCCTACAGAAGACGGCATCCCTGAGCCAGCTTCCAGTCGAGGACCTCAGAGACCCCCTTCCTCCCCAGTGGAGGTGCTACATGTCGCCACAAGGCCGAAGATACTATGTCAACACCACAAACAACGGTAAGAGGAAATAAAATGTACACTGGAGAAAGAAAAAACAAAAAAATTACCAAGTGTATTTTTCTCATTTCTAATCCAAATATCTCATCAAACTTTAAATAAGACAGAATCACCTAAAGAGGAACTTTTCAGTCAGATATAAGAACTGATTTTTAGACAATAGATCTGGAAAA
>JAPTYQ010000012.1:23308372-23319860 GCA_029814465.1 Ostorhinchus cyanosoma | reverse complement strand
GACATGGTTTCTCTTTTATCTCAGTAAGTATTCATTTTTAAAATAGACCCAAAGTGCTTCCAAACTTGCTTCATAACATTAGTCTACATTTGGTTTGAATGTTTAGCCCCCATGTCCTGTTTTTAGGGACCAGTTTCATAGAGGCATCCAGTTACAAACTATCCTTTCACAATAAAATGCAAATACATACGTAAAAAAAATCTGAACAATGTAAAATATAAAATGTTAACAATATTCTGCCTGTTACTAAATATTTTCTGCATGTGATCTTCCAGTTAATAATAAGTGGAGGTGTAATATTGTAGAAATTGTTCTAATTTTAGTTTAAAGTCCGATATTTTTTTACAATATTATGCTTGTAATCAAATATTTGCATAACATTGTGTGCAATGTACATATATAAATAGTAAGTTGAGGCATAATATTGTTGAAATTGAACTCATCTTTCTAATGAAATTTCAGTTTTTTCAGGTTGTTCACATCTTTTTTGTAACATGTAAATATGCGTAATTTGGGTTTGTTTGGTTTTTTGGTTCTAAAACAAACAGACAAACTTGGAATTGTCATTATTTATGGGTTATGTCGTTATTTTACTGGTCCGGCCCACTTGAGCTTTAATCAGGCTAAATATGGCCCCTGAACCAAAATGAGTGCGACACCGCTGCTGTGGTGAGTCTGAACCAGCGATGTGTACAAAATGAAACCAAAAAGCATTCATTCAGGCTTTTATATCCCATAAAATACAGTATCCTCATTAAACACAGCGTCGCTATCACTCACACTCATTAAGACCTCAGCTCTGACAGGCCTGAGAGGACGATGAACTATTCCGCAAATCTAAAAGCGACTTCAGTTAATACCCCACAATCAAGGCTATCAAGGCAATTTCCGATGATTGACAACTCGGAGACGACGTCGCTTCGGTGCAGAGGCAGCTGATGAGAATGACTCCTCGCTCCGCTGCATATGTTTCACAGTTTCTAAAGGTTTGAGTCTGGCAGGTGCCAAGACAGATCTCTCACCTGCGTAAAAAGCTGTTTGACGGAAATGATGAGCAATCTGCATTTCAAGAGCCCGTTAGTTGCCTAGAAACCCCAACCTGTTCCGCACGAGTGTCAGATATTATTGTAAATATGTATACTCGCATAGTTTTATTGAAAAAGACCGCCTGGAGTGTTAAGGAAGCCGTTTTATTTATTTGACACTACATACATTTAACACCGCACTAACTGGATAATCATAATGATACACATGCAGTTAGTCATTTTAATTCAGATGCATGTTAAATGTTAAATAAATAGATTTTTTTTTGTGTTGTGTTGACTACGTTGCTCGGGCAATTTCCCGCAGCTAAGTGAATTATGTTATGTTTTTCTGCATTAATATCCATATTTCTCCAAGTATCGATTTGTTTATGACAAGCTAAGGGAGAAAAATGGAGGCATTTAAGGCCTGCGAGGGGAGGTTTTTGCGATGGTGTTGTACATCAAACGTGAAGTTGCAGCCTCTCTCCATGAGTCTGCTGCCAGTTATCCTCTCCATGCGTGTCATTTGAGCTGATGGGCTTGGCTCGGTTTGTCTCCTCTGCTAGCAGCGCCAAACAGAGCAGAGCCAACCCAAAAAGACCCAAATGAAATAAGGGCTTTTTACATCTCTGTGCTTCTTCTGTCAGTGCTGACAGTAAAGGGCTAATTGAGCTCTGAGCTGTGGTGAGAACGGACATAAGGGAGGAAGAATCAAAGAGAGCCCTTCTATATTAAGGTCTTTTGTTGCTTGTGCTTTTTTGCATCCTCGTCCTCCAGTATCTCCACCAGCAGAAGGGATACGACAGAGAGGGAGTTAAGTCCCTTCGGAGTTCAGTTTTAACGTCATGACAAATCAAAGAAAGTTCCAAAAACATTTTCTGGTTCTGTCCAGTCTTATGTAATGATCCGACCACTGGTTTTGACTGGTTTTCCAAAGCAAATACTGCCACATCCAGCCTAACCATGACCTGGCCAGTTTTGGATGCTCCTCTACATTTGGGAATGGTCATCCCTGTAGCACTCAATAATGTAAAAAACGTCTGAAAATTTAATAAAATTTGCACTTAACTCGATCAATAATGTAATAATTTCACCAATATTGTAATAAACTATCCTGACTGATACTGTAATAACATTTTTAATAATAATAATAATGTAATACCTTATTACATTATTGGGGATTTATTACATTTTTATGTGGGTCTTTTCTTTTTTTAGTTATAATGTAAAACTTGTCAGATAATGTAATATATATGTTCATTTTCAGTCCAGATTTCTACATCATGACTCTACCTTCTAAGCCACGCCCCCTTTAACCCAGTAGTCATTCTGTTGTTTCAGATCCAGTGTATATAACATTCTCAGATTAACACAAAATGTAAAACTCTATATTACATTATCTGTCAACTTTTATATTATCAGTTTTGAAAAAAAAGAAAAGTGCAATAAAGTATTACATTGTCAGTAAAAATGTTTATTAGATTATTGGTGAAGTTATTACATTATTGGGTTTTATTACATTTTCGATCGAGTTAAGTGCTAATTTTATTACATTTTCAGGAAATTATTACATTATAGGGTGCTACAATCCCTAAAAAGCTAAGGTTCCTACAGGTTTCTAAAAGTTAAATTTAAGACTTTTTAAGATCTGAGGGTTGTTTTATGTCCATCATGTTTTATTGTAATTTACACCTTTTTGGGATTGTCATTTTATCGTGTATTTTATTGTCTTTCGTGAAGCACTTTGTGACTTCTCTTGCCTGTGACAAGTGATACTATATAAATAAACTTTGCTTGCTTGTTTTGTACGACTACTTAGAACAGAATTTAATGCTTATTTGACAGCCATAGTGAAAAAAAAAAAAGATTACAGGTTCTTTTAATACTTTCAAGATAGGTTAAGCTACTCCTTCACTGTTTTCTAATATCATCAATGAGTAGTTTATTGGAAATCATTGACATCAGTGTCTGGAAAACAATGCCTCTAACCTCATCTCGTTTCATAAATAGCAACAGAAATGTGCTAACATCTGAGTTTAGTTATTGCACATGTACTGTAATAATCTGCGAGTGCGTGTTTTTTTTTCTTCAGTTGCTTATTTCTGCTGTAAGTGCTGACTCCAGAAAGTGCCAATTTTGCATCACTGAACGGAATCACTTCTTCTTCTGCTGTTGCCCTTAGAGATCTCCTGTGGTCAACGCGGTAATGAGAATATCGTATATGTCGCTGTTTTCCTAACGCCGTCCTTTTTCTTTCCGTTACACTTCATCAGAGACGACGTGGGAGAGACCTTCCAGTGCTCCTGGAACTCCAAAAACCTCCCTCCGACACAAGAACTCCCTGCCAGCAGGTACTCTACATCTGTCTAATGCCAACTTAGCTATGTTTCGTTTCAACTTCCTCAACTTCTTCGTGCCCCGTGGCTGTGAATTCTTCTAAAATTCCAAAGTGGCACAAAGCACCCACTCATGCACACCAAACACAGACACATACACTTCCTGTGACTAATTTTATCTGTAGCTTCCACTGCAGAACTAAGGCGTCCTCTGTCTTTCTTTTTGGCCCTGATCCCAAAGGCAGCCTGACAGACAGAGCCACTAAGGTTTGAGAGATGCTTCCCAGCTTTAGAAGTGGTCAGAGTCTGGCAGTCGCTCCCATTCACTTGTATTATTTCTATCTCAAACAACTATTTAAAAAATACTCTCACTCTTGCACACTTGAGAGCTTTTCTTTTTCTGTCGAGTCAATGTGAAAGAATGGGAAACTACTGAATGTGTAACGTATACCCTTGACATGAATGTCTTTCTGAATTGTAAGTCTTCATATTGGATTTACATGCATTCAATGCTTAAAAAAAAAAATGTTTTCCACTGCGTTATATCGACGTGTAAAAACTGAGCACATTCCTGCAGCGTCTTATTGTAACCGTTCCCAAAAAACATCGGTTAGATTTCTCCTCGAGACACAAATGTACAAAAAGGTGCAACAAAGTGCAAGAGTTAAAATACACTCAAACACTGGCTTGGGTTGATTCGTAAAGATGTTTTGTGTTGGGTCCTAGACTTTAGCTTAACTCTATTTCTAAGCTCAGTTGATCACATTCATGCTAACATAACTGCATATTGATGACAGAGAATTTGGGCTGATTTTTTTTTTTTTTTTTAGTGAAAATATTTAAAATAATAAGAGTTTGTTGCTGCCTTGCTTCTTCTGCAGCTCTGAAGCAGCAACAATGTGCAGCATTAGCTACCGTTAGCTTAGAAAACTGAGAAAGCCCTGAGATACTCCAAAATCCTAAGAGCATGCATAAATCTTGCATATTGAAGTTATAATTTATGACTGAATGAATGAACTTCACGGTCATTTCACAATATACAAAGAAATTTTAGTACAATTCCGGAGGTTGAAGATTAGATAAATAAGATAAAACAGGTAAATAAAACATCATCTCAGCATAAAAATCAATAAATAAGAGGAAAGAAGTTGTTTCTGGTAAGTTATCTAAATTTAATATTTACTCTCCGTCTATCTTTGTGATCTTTATCCTGAGGCTCATTTCACTTTAGCTTCGCTCTAAACTCATCAGACTCAGGATTGGTTTTCTAAATGCATCTGCTAAAACTGAATAGTTCATTACTACCTTAACCCTCAACGGTCCAGATCAGTGTTTTTGTTTTCTCCACTGTGTCATTTATACCTATAAAAATAGAAGGACATTCTTGCAGTATGTTATCATAACTTCCCCAAAAAAATCTGCTAACCCTTTAACCCCTGACGTGTCTGTGGTGAACATTCTGAACGCATGATTTAGTTTAAATATTCATAAAAATTCAACTGTTTGCTCGATTGGAAAAATTTCAAAACGCTCTGATAGAACAGACCGTGTTCTTTGCATAGACATCTGAGCATGCTCAGTGCACCCCCTGCCACCTGTGGAATGGGGGAGGGGCAAACCACAGAGCAGTGAGTGAGACTGATTCACTATAATTGTTTTTTTTTTTTACATTGTTTTCTTTGTTGTTTTGTGTTTTTACTAGAGATCGACCGATTAATGGCACCAATTATAATGAATCACTGATTAATCAACATCGGTCAATATGTAACTGATGTATTTACTTAGATTGTGTTGCTCTGCTCTTGTGTCGGTGCTGTTAGAGGAGTTAGAGGAATAGTAAAGCATGTTCACTTTCACTTTGACAATCACAAACCGACCCTTTGTTTACCCACAGATAAACAAAAATGCAACTGTTCACCATTATCTGATATAAAACTATTACATCCTGTTTATATCAATGTTCTTATTTCATATATCAGCTGATGTGTCAGTTATCGGCCCATATATCGGATATCGGCTTTTTTTTTTAACCCCCAATATCAGTATTGGCTTCAGCCCCAAAAATCTCTGTTGTTTGCAGTGTTGTGGTGATTTTCCTTTTTTTTTTTCATTCCGTTTTGACTGAGTTTTTTGATCGTGTTACTGCTTTTTTGGAGTTCAAACTGACTTAGAATAAAAGAGGCCAAAACAAAAACTACTGTGCCCAAAATTCAAATACTTGTTCAGTGTGTTCCAGGTCACAGTTCACAGTTCACGTTCAACAACCTCAATCTCTTACTGATGTACAGTCTCAGTACCTTATTTAGTAAAAACCTGTCAAATTTCAATTCCTCTCTTTGTCTTTTTTTCTGTTATTCCACCTGTTTTGACCCTAAAATACACAATAAAAACAAAACCATTGACAAAAAGCAACACAAGCACATACTCACAAGCAGCTTTTAAGACACTGAAACCTGGAATAAATGTCTGAGAGGTTAAAAGAGTTAACTTTCTCTGCTGGGATAAAGATGTACAAGATCCAAAATCCACTCAAACACTGGCTTGGTTTGATTCATAATGACGTTGTGGGTTTTCAGAATCACGGGCGGGAACTAACGGAATGTCTTTTTCCTTGTATGGTTTTCTGTCATTTGTTTCTCCAGTGAATGGATTTCATTCAGGTGGTAGCCCCTTGCATCATGTGGAGCATTCACACAACAGTCTGGTGAGGAAGAGCAGCACAGAGCCACAGGTAAGGCTGTCTCACTGTTTGTTCTTTCCACGCCTCGTCTCGACACAAGGGCTAAAAAAGATTGGATTGAATGAGCACCGGCCGCCGTATAGCAAACAGGTAGTGAGGACAGATCCCACAGCGAGATGACAACTGCGTGTCACTGTGCTGTAAAACAAACAAAAAAACGACACCAAAAACATGCAAATATTGTCCCGGTCGCCTTCACGCGCTAAAACGTCCTTGTCATTTCTTATACGCTGTATTTCTCTATATGTATCGCTTCAGTTTGGATTTTTTTGTGAAGTAGATTCGCCCCATTTAATCCTCAAATTTACCTTGAAACTTGGAGTCAGAGATGATGCATTCTATATTTTTTTCCCCATCGCCTAGAGCAGAGAAACCACCGTGTAAAAATAAAAAAATAAATGGATAAATAAATAAATAAATAAAGATGGGAGTTATACAGCTTCACAAGTGGGAAAAAAAATGATATAAAAACCATCATATCATATGTTATCAATTTAGGACAAACTCTGCACACTTTAATAAACCAATGGAATGAACAGTTTAAATAGGAAACACAAATTTTTTATTAATTCATGGATTAATTGTTAAGCTCAGTTGCTCACATGTAGCGGTGAGTGTTGGCAACAATCTGGTGATACGATACAAACCACAATATTAGGATCACGATATATCATGAGCAATTTTTATTTTGTTTTGTGTAAAAGATTAGTTCCCGTAAGAATTGAAAAACACCAGAAATATGCACAAATACTGAGCGCATTTTTATTTGATCAGAACAGGATCTAATTCTATATCACAAAAATGTTAAATTTAAATAAAGTTTTGCAGACGTTACCGTTTAAAATCCTGCTCAAATGCTCAGATTCTATTATGTGCGTAACATTATCTTTGTGCAATCCCAACAAAGGAACAAACATCTGCCTCTCAGACAGTAAATCCTGCTTTTAGGTTCGAAAATTAAAGAAAAACCCAAAAAAACAAAACAAAACGAAAGTCCACTTGCATTTGAATAAATAGCTAAAAATATCGATACAGTACTTTTTAATAATAATATCATTAAGATACAAATTTAGAACAGGAATTGATATAATATGTACAAGACAATATTTGATCAATATGATAAATAAAGAAATTAAGGAGGAATCATTTCTCTTAATATTAGTAAAGTCAGACATTTTCACTCAAACGTGGCTCCAGAATTTTAATATTTAGAAGATATTAAAGTATATCTTTAAAATTCAATGTGAAATAAATAGTTAATTATAATGTTTGGTATTGACGGCCTCTCTGTCACTTCCTGTTTTCTCTTCTCCTTTCATATTCAAACTATTATTAAACCATGACAAACCACAAATTATGACCTATGCTTTCCTGTTTTTGTCACTTGGTGCTACTGGTTAGTCTAACTGTTGCTATAGTAACGAAAGCCTTAGTTTGCCAGGGGATACGGTCACCAAAAAAAACAAACAAACAATAAAATAAGACTTGTATGAAACTGTCTAACTTGGACTGGACTCGTGTACGATTCGAACAGTCTGGTGAAACGCTGCAGCCTGTTTTCTTGTCGAGGCAGGTTGTGAACGGTGTTTTTTTATCAGAGCTTTTTTCTGCAGAAATGCGCCTGCTGCTGCTGAAACGAGGCTGAGGAGAGCACTGACACTGAACCAAAACAGTAAACTTTTTACAGCGCGCCATAAAACCTAAACAATGACTTGAACAAACCGAACCCTGCAGAGCCCACGGAGACTGCAGAGTGGATGATGTACGAGGAACATCCCTTTAAATACTCAAACTCTTCATCTGAGACATACCTGTTCACTCCAGTGTTAATATCAAATACTTACAAGTGCAGCTTAACCCATAAAGACCCACTGTGACATTTACTGTACTTCCAAATTATGATTTTTTTTCTATATTTAACCATCCTTTAGTGATTTATTGCCATTTATTCTAATATTATCCTCTGTATTTTGTTTTTTTTTCAGTGAAATCACATATTTTCCTACATTTAATTCACTGATCATGTTGATGTTCATAAAAACTCAGAGTAAAATTAAAGATTTTTACATCAAAAACAGAGAAAACTGAAGAAAAAGTCTTTTTTTTTTTTCTTCAGTCAAACACATCATTAACTAAACATAAAACCAGTGTCTCCATCCACTGTCATTGATCCAAATCCATGGGTTTTACAATGTTGTAGAAGATGACGGTGTTTCCACGGTAACTACGGAGCCTTAAAACATCCAAATGGCTCATATCTGATGACCGTGAAAGATTTTGCACCGATTCTTTACATGCATTGATCAACAGGAATAAAATAATTTGCATCAGTAGGTGCTTTTGGTCGACGGTGTGTGTTTGGGTGTTTATGGGTTAAAACTTCAATATTAGAGGTGTAAGAAAATAATGGTTCCGTAATATATTGCTGTACTGTATTGATTTTAAAAACTAATAAAAAAAAACAGTACTTATTCCAATGCAGACATGGCAGAGGTTAATTTCTAGTTTTTGTTTACCAAGCTCTTTTATTCATATATTCACATGGGTATTTCACTCTGTTGTTTATATACTATAAAAACATGTGATAGTGCAGGTCATACATGTAGTTTTTTTTTTTACATTGTTAACACTGTTTTGTTAAACAATGGTTATTTCAAGCCTCCTCAAAACGCTTTTGACTGTCTGAAAGAGGCAGATGGTAGTTCCTTTGTTGGAATTCCAAAAAAAATAATGTTATGATGTTGGATGATTCAGGGACTGTTTACTATGCATTCTGTCCACAACTAATAGAACATGAACATTTGAGCAGGATTTTAAACTGTAATGTCTGTGAAACACAATTTCATTTATTTATTTATTTATTTTACTGGTAAAGCCGCATGTTATTACTTTCTTTTTTTTTTTTATTCTTTATTTGGAAAAGCAGGTCATACAAAACTTCTTATTCGGGTACAATTTAACAAATATGCTAATCCAAGTTTTTAAGTAGAATATAATACGAATATAAAAAAGTGGGCGGGAGGACAGGGTTTGCACCGCTTCTTCATCATCAAGATAAAACACAATAAGGTGTGCATGTTTACATTAACTTACACAAAAATGTATATCTTATAAATATTTTCACATAACTGATATATTCAATTCACATAAATTCCAGGCTTTACATTTACAAATAGTAAAAAACAGATTCCCTAAATATCAACTTCTCCAGAATGTAAATTTAATTCTATTTATTCACATCTTGCACTTTAAGACTTAACAGAGGAAAGTTTTGTGATAAAGTATTAGATCCTGTTCTGATCAAATAAAAATGTGTTGAGGAAAAAAGAAAAAATATCGCCTTGTTAACACTATCGAGATATATCGCGATATATTGTATCATGATCCTAAATATTATGATTTGTATCAGATTCTTGCCAAAAAACACCCTTATTCAATACACAATATCGTGTGATGAACGTCGTTATTTAAAGCGTAAACTACAGATAATTCATGTGTCCACTGACATCTGGAATCGTTTTCTTGGAGGTTTTCAATCGGATAATGCGACGTCAAACTCACCCATGTTTAACGAATGGGTGGAAACGGTGATTCTGACACCAGCGAGGTTGAAAATGTAAATTCACGCAGCTACGACAGGTCGCATTTTGATCATGTCGGCATCAAAAGGACCTGGAACAGATGAGAGTAAGAAGAACTAATCACAAAGGAGAAACTGGGTTATGATGTGAGCAAAACAAGCAGATACTTGGTCTAACTAGGTCCTTTATACTCTGCCTTCATGCAGTTTTAGAAATTACAATAAGTACATTAAAGCTGCTGTGCTTGATAGTTTTTGTTTTAGCTTTTTCAGCATATTTTAATTGAAGTGGTCTGAAAGTACAGGAGATTTCTGCATCTACTCCTTCCCTTTGTTTTCAGGTCGAAGAAACTCTGATGCTAAGTGTGTGTTTATATGTGACTGAGGGTTAGAATTACCAATCATTAATCAGATTCTGTTGGATTTTTACTAATTTAGTCTCGATTTTGACTCGGAAAAGTGGCTTCACTTTTCTATAACAACATGAAACAATTTATATTCATATTTCTGTTTAGTTTTTAGCTCACCGGATGATGAAACTACTGGTCAGATTCATTTAAAAATTTTTATATAGCTTCTTTGAGACAATGTCTAAAGTTTATTCACAGTTTGGAGAAATTTAGATTTTTGCATTTTCTTTTACATATGTTTTCAATTTGATGGCTTATAAGATGAAAATGGTTTGAGATATCAATATAGTTACTATTGAGCACTGATAGGAGGTTATACTGTATATAGACTTTCATTTGGGTCCATGACCTTTGACCTTGAGTAACCTTGGAGGGTCAAACTTAAGGTCACCAATATATAGATTTCAACAATTTTCATCTCTGAAACTATTGGTTGGATTAATTTCAAATGTATTATGTAGCTTCTTTGGGACAATTACTACAAAGTTTGGTCACAGTTTTGAGAAATTTAGATTTTTTGCATTTTTTTTTAACGAATTTATGAAATGTTAAAAAATAGCCTTTACTTATAATGGTTCATAGGGATGTAACGAAATATCAATAAACCAAAGTAAAATTCCTGACAGTTAGTTTTACCGTTTAAATTCTAATTATCGCGAAAACTGCGTTCGATTACCGCACTTTGAAAACTCAGTGATTCGGCTCATTTCCTGAAGCAACAGCGGCACTTTAGACACAGTTGACAGTGTTTGGCCGACTATTTTTTTCCCCATTCAGGAATCAATGGGAGACTTGATAAGGAATTGGATTGGTAAATAATTAATTCCCAGCTGTAGTGCAGTTACCTTTTATGGCCATTAGGTGCCATCTTTAATGCACATTTGTATGTTTGATGTTTACATGATAATATTTGAATGTTTCTGCCAACAGAAAGTACATTCTGCGTGTTATTTTATTCATTTTTTTTTTCCAAAATACAACTTGGTTAAATTATTTGAGTGTGTGTATATAAGTACTTTTTGAATATTTTGAGCACTTTTCAACAATACCGCAATAATAATAATAGTAATAATAATAATAATGATGATAACCGTGATCATTTTGGTGATAATAACCATGATATGAAATTTTCCTATCGTTACATCTCTACTGTAAAAAGTCATAGTCAGTCATAAGCAGCACAATTTAAGAAAAATCTACTAAGTCAGAGTGATTAAGATCATTTTAGGATTGCGTACAGGCCTTTTTTTTGTTTACTGCTGCATCTTAAATCAGAGATCAACTCCCTTAGGTTTTTTTATTATTATTTTTTTTTTGCTTTGATTCAATTTGTAAGATCAGGGAATAAACCCCCAAAACCCAGTAGCAGTAGGAGCTCTACAGCGTATTACGTCACA
>JAPTYQ010000012.1:22901899-22913883 GCA_029814465.1 Ostorhinchus cyanosoma | reverse complement strand
GTGTGTGTGTGTGTGTGTGTGTGTGTGTGTGTGTGTGTGTGTGTGTGTGTGTGTGTGTGTGTGTGTGTGTGTAATTCCTTTGTGTAAATCCTCAGGCCTTTTCATGTGTATATGGTTTTGGTTTTAATGAGGAAGGCGCTGCTTTGACCCCTCCATGTTGTAGCTGCAGCGAGGTTATTGTGTAGCTGTAAAATACAGGTCACGGTCCACTGATCCACTGAGCCCGTTTCAATTATGTAATTCTGTAGGTTGTGGTTGTGAGCTTTTCAACCCCACATTGAACCTTTACATCATTTTGTCCCATTAGAAAATAAGCAAATGCTGCAAAGAACGGTGGGAATATTATCATGAAGTTTCTGTATGTGTCTGAATACAAAGAACACAAAGAAGTGGATTTTTCTATTTATTAGATTATCAGTGATTCCAGTTGTTCTTAACATTACAGCCTGTTAATGAAAGGGAAACAAGTCTGTATTCTCATTGACATGTAAATTGCTCTACAAACAGCTATTTTTTATTAAACTTTTCTTATAAAAACAGCATGTTTTAACTCATTTCTATATTCATGTGTGTGCAGAGCAAGAAAATATCAATTTCTAAAAATATTTGTCTTCAAAATGGTTTAAATAATCGATTGATCGGAAGTATAGTGTGATGATTGACAGGCCGAACCCTTTAATTGGCTATTGTTTACGTCCAGTGCATGGGGTTACAACACTGGATGCTTGGAATGCAAAGTGCTGTGAGCGTGCTCATGCCGTGGCAAAAGAGCAGACGGAATATATAATATACTGTATCTGCAGTTGGACATGGGCATTAAATTTGTTTAGAGTGGCATTAGAAAGGGCATTAAAAAAGCATTAAATTAGATTTGCTAATACCTGCAGAAATCATGTATATTGTAATCTGTTTATTAATCTGTATACAATAATCTGTATAGTATATTTATAGCACTCCAATTATCCTGTATATTTTTGTTAATACTGACTGCACTCCTGGTTAGATCCTAACCTGTATTTCTTTACCTTGTACTTGTTCATGTGTAATGATAATAAAGTTGAATCTAAACAAATACAAAAAATTAGGAATGTTCTTAGAAAATATGTTTCTGTGATTTAAAAAAAAAAAGAAAAAAAGACATACAATTCATGCATGACAGTCAACTGTGTGTGCACTTGGGTTCATAGTTTCTTTGTGAAAGAAGCTGGAAGCAGCAGCTCATCCACTGATCCAGACCACAGGTTTACAAAATGCCTTACATGTGAACTTTACGACGCCTCATTCAGTAGAACTGGCTGCACCTCGTCGTGCCTCCTTTAAAGCTCAAGAACAGGCTTTAATGGGCTTGCTAGTCCGACCCTAATCTACTCTAATGCCCTGCTGCTTGTTCCAACACTACTATCAGTGTGGCTACATCTCCACGGTGAAGCAGAGTCGAGCTAATCAGCTGAGCCACACCCTCTAACCCCTTTAAGTTACAAGATTAACACAGTTGAAAGGATAAAGCTTTTTTCCCCAAGAAGGACAGACAACATTTACAGTTTGTGCAAGTCGTAGAAGACCTGCACACCTCTCTGTATTGACTGTAGTGTTTCTCTATGGATCCTAATGGAATAATAATGAATTGTAATTGCAAAAAGCCTCTCTCTAGGTCCCGATGCATTTTTGGTATTGACCCGTCTGCAGTCAGCTGGAGCATGAACACCTTGCATTCCATATTGATCTGGTTTTTACAAGGAGAACCAGCGGCACAATCCATTTTTCTGCAGTTTTTCTGACATTAAAATGTATTGTTGCACTCAGGCAAGAGCAATTGTATGTACATGCATGAACGCTCACCAACACACACTCATAGTTGATGACGCCCGGCCTCACTGAGTTTCACCACCGGACTCTAACCGCTAGAGACAACAGGTTAATGTCCCAACACTCAGAGGAACAGAGTGTGTGAGCATGTGGGAGAGACAGATCAGGAAAAAGAGATTAAGACTACCTGCTGGAAAGCCTGCCCTCATTTCCGCAGGCTCTCAGACACATCTGCTAGCATTGTTTAACATCGCAGCCATAAAGAGAGTTGGATTATTATTCCTCTTGGCCTCTGAGAGGGAGGGAGGCTATGTAACAACATGGTTATCCCAGATAAATCTGTTATCCTGGGTTTGTGCAGAGATACTCTTTACAAGGGGATTAAAAACAGACAGAGCATACCAATATGTGGGTAATCCCAGTTTCCTGCTTCACCTTTCATAAAGTCTGTCGTCATGAACACAGCGGCCTCTCTTCATGCATTTAGTGCGCTATGTGCTAATGCTAATGCTAATGCCAGGTACTGTGTGTATTAGGATGGGAATTCTCTACAGGGAAGTAAGTTAACTTTTAACCTTTTTTTTCTTTACTGTCAAACCCAAAGGTATGACAGTGTGTTACGGCCACTTAAAAAAATAAAAACACTTTTCACTACGAGAATAAAATCATAATATAATGAGAATAAAGTCATAGTTTTAAAAAGTCATTACTTATGAATGGTGTACTTTAATGAGATTAAAGTAATACTTCGAGAATAATGCCATAATATTACAAGAATACAAAAAGGAAGGAAAATATAATTTACAAGAATAAACTCGTACCCACTCGTCACATAATGGAGAAGTTGGAACATTTTCTAAGGTCATACTTTCATTTGGGGGTTCGTCCGGTCCAACAGTAGTAAAAGTTGCTGATTGTACAAACATCATGTAAACACAAGCAAATGTTTAGCACTGGACATTTAATTATTCTTTTATGTTGTATTTCTACTTGGAAATACTAAAAAAAAAAAAAAAAAAAACAACACCTGAACTTAAATTATCATTAGTGTTCAGAATATAAAGCTCTGAAGTTCTGCCAAAAACACCAGTATATTGAAACAGCAGAGACATGAACTGAACCTATTTGCACTGAGACTGTCAGATTTATGCGACCACTAGAGGGAGTAATGAGTCACTGTCAGACAAATAGACACTGTGAGGAAACGAACACCAGGGGGCTTCATCAGAAAGTGAGGAGGTGGGATGAGAACTTTTAAAGTCAAAGAAAGTGACACAGTAATAAAAGCTAGAGCCACTGTTATTGTTTTCACCACAACTTTAAATGAAAAAAACAGGGTTTAATGTTGAATACTTTTAGCATATTGCTTTAGCTGAAATTAAAGCGTTTTAATAGTCCTTACATTATATTAAAATGGTGCAGCGTTAATTTAGTTTTGACAGAAACAAGCACTAGAAAAAGGCTGAGGGCTACTTTATAGGTTTAGCTTTATTTTTACACTTTTAAGGAGAAAATAAATGGACTCTTTACTTCTACGTCTTTTTCATGCATGAGTCTGTTTTCATCACCTCTAAACTGTACATACATGTATTTGGAGTCTTATAAATATGACAATAAAGAAGAGCTAATCCTTAATGTTACTCATATGGATTTGTTGGAATAATTCTGCACTATTTCTTACCAGAAATCAAACTAAAACAACATGACAATTGTTCACGCTCATTATCATTCATTCGCTTCGTGTGACCTGTTCTATTTCCTTCTGACGGCACTTTTCTTTTTTTTTTTAAATGAATGCAGGGCAAAACATAATATACATTAGCCTATTTTTATGTGTCAGATCACGGTAGCAGGGTATGTTTAATCAGAAACTATCATGCATGGCCGAACTAGGGATTAAATTTTCCCTTTCGCATATTTTACCACTAGATTACCGGCCCCTTTAACCCCTAATCTCAAACAGGATTACATCGCTAATGTATTTACTCACCTTTCATCAAATTTAAGCAGCAGGTCTCGATGACAGGAACATTCATGGTGTTTTCCCTTACGTAAACTTTGAAATCCAATTATGTCCGATACTGAATGATTAAATTTTCATCAACCAAAACCAGGATTGCTTCCTGCCCACATTCGTCCCAAAATGGGGCTCAAATCTGGGATGATTATTTTATCAAACAGTTCTCATCATCTTTGAATAAACCTCTGGTGCTTATTGTTCCAAAGCGGTGTTATTAATAGCCCCAGGCGTTAGTCAATACTCAATAGGCTTTGCACCCGATCAATGTCATTCCCATGTCTACATTTCAACCCAAATATGGTCCCCTTTTCTACTTCCCCTAAATCTCACTCCAGACTTCCTCTTCTCTCCTCTCGCCTTACCCGTGTCCTGACAGAGGCAAGTAGCCGGAGACTGATGACCCTCTTCATTTAGCCGGTCCCTGGGGCCTTCGTCTCATTGGCCCTTAATAAGACACGTACATATGGAGGCACAAAATTACACACAACCAAATACACACCCAGCGATACATTTAGTCCTTATGGCGATGCTGGCTTGTAATGGATTGAGTACAGAGCTGTCATTTATGGTAATAGTTAAAGGTTCAGTTTGGAGGATTTACATATTTTGTTTGTGTTGGAGTCCGTTTGTTGTTGAGTTGTTTATTGGCGTTAACCACAGTGCTGTCGGTACAATCTTTCTATGAAATGCTGCGTTAGTTTTACACTACATGTAATGAGGCGTGCACTGTCCAAAAATTCAGTCCACACAGTATTTTCCCAGGAGTTTCGAGGATCATCTAGATGTTTTTTGGTCAAATGCGACAAGCCTGTGTGTTATTTTTGGTCAGTAGTGGTTTTCATCTATGAATTTGGATGTCATTTCTGTAAAGTCTCTGCCTTATCGTTGAATCATGAACACTGGCCTTAAATAAGTGAGGTCTTCAGGTCTTTGGATGTTATCCGGGGTTCTTTTGTTACTTCCTGAATAAGTTGTGGATGGGTTCTTGGAGTAGGCTAATGTGGCAGACAATCACTCTTTTAGCCCAGTTCACTTTGTCAGTGATGTTCTTTTATGTTATTTCTTGAGTCTGAAGATCTAGCATTAATCAGGCCTTATGTGGATATTGAAAATGAACTCAGCTTTCTGAAAATGTGGTTAATCACAGCTAATTCATGATTTAAGAAGGGGTGGAAATTACTTGTTTACATATTTTTTCCCCCTGCATGCATTTTGTAGTTACTCAGGTTATCTTTGTCCAATACTATAATTGATTATAAGTGACAAATATGCAAAAATGTAAGAAAATCAGTAAAGAAACACTTTATCACAGCATTATAATTTCATTTTTTACAGTTGCCAATGTCCATCATAACAGCCTGTATACTAATGCCTATATCCATGTATAACGTGTTTTTTTGTTTTTTTTTTCTTAGATATTGTGTACTACCATGGTTGTGTTCAGGGTTTTTTTTTTTACCTCAAAAGCCCAGTTAGAGATTGTCATTGCAAATTACACTAGGCTATAAAGGCTTTGGTCTGTACACCATCTCTGATTCATACTTATCCCTATAGATATAAACACTAAATAAATCGGACTATATGGGAACTAACATGCAAAAATTAATCAAGTTTATGAAAACGCACTACATCTGCTGAAAGTACCTCTTTCCAGTGTAAGAAAAGGTTTGGTACTTTATACTGAAATGATTTACAGATGAAATGGTGTTGAATTAACTTCAACACTTACATACCTCTAATTATCTTCTTCCAGTCGCTTCTTGGTCTCACCATCCTGACCTCTCTGCATGAACTGATTAAATAGCAGAAAAAGAAACTTTATTTAATCAAAGTGACACTTTTGGTGAATAAAGTGTATGACTGATAAAGCCAGTAAGGGTGAATGAAACTGATGAATATGTATAAGAATATAAATTATACATCCACCAGTGAGTTTGACCTGATTTTACCGTACTTGTAATTTACTGACTCACAGTGTACTCTATTAATAACTAAAGGCAGTTTGAGCTTGTTTTAACACATTTTTTATGTCTTTCTATGGTTTGATTAAAAAGTGATTTATTGTACACAAAAGGGTTAAAACTGATTTCATTTGTGAAAATAAATAAATAAAACACAAAAAATAAAGTCTATTATCTCTATTAAAATCATATAAAAACATTAATATGTAATATAAAAAATATGTGACATAACTCAGATAAAATATGGGTAAATTATCACAGGGAGCCTTAAAATTATATCAAAATATTAATGTCTAATATGAGCATTTTTTTAATATATAAACATGTGATTTATTCCCAAGAAAATATGAGTAAATAAATCACAGCTTTATGACTAAATGTTTCTGTTCAAAGACAACGTGGGTCACAATTAAATGATAGATTGTATTAATTCAAAGGTGTTTTGTGAATCAGTTATCACCGAATTCACTAATGGATTACAGTTTTCTTAATGATGTCAAAAGTCGCTAATTATCACGAGTTTATGTTGTACAATTTGTGATCAAACTAGAAACTGTCGGTTTTTACATGAGATCCGTCTCTTATGATGCTAATGCTAGCTAGCACAAACGCTTTGCTCGTGCTATCTAGCATTAGCATCATGATTATCTGCTTCTTAAAATAAAACGTTTCACTTACCTCATACATAACACGTTTTTGTAGATGTTCACAGAGTGGTCTGCCATTGCTTTCCGTTCTACAGATGTTTAACTAAACTAACCCGATAAGGGGATTTAATGGTTTACTTAAGAGTAAAACTCAGGTTGAAGGAGTCGATCCCGGAGCAGCTCAACCAAACATCTGCCACAAAATAAATGAATTAATAAAGGTCAAATAAAATAAATAAACTAGACATAAAGGAACGAATTAAAGAGCTGGTTATATGTGTTATAGCGACTAATTTCTGTAGTCTGTGTAGAAATCACACAGTAAATCAGTGTTTTTCAACCTTGGGGGCGGGACCACAGGTGGGGTCACGTGGAATTCAAATGGATCACCTGATATTTCTAGCAATTGATTAAAAAAAAAAAAACTACTTTCAAATCAAAAAATACATGCAAACTGGAGCACTGTGGTTCTGTTTATCTGTCAAATGTTCACTGTGGTCGGTTTCAGATGCTGCAGCTCTTTCATAATTCATAGTTTGAGTTCTTGTTAGTTCAGTATTAATTGTAAATATAAGCTGGACTGACTGTACATATCCTGACCAAGGGTAATCTAATTCACACTTTGTGCAGTAATCTACTCCTGGCTTTTATTTGCAACATAGTATAGCAAACTAGTACATGATCAAAAACAAATTAGTTCTAGCAAAAAAAAAAAAAGTCTCCATAGGGTCACCAGAAATTTGTGATGTCAAACTGGGGTCACGAGCCAAAAAAGGTTGTAAACCACTGCAGTAAATAAACAGGAACATGAACCTAAAGCAGAAATTTGTCAGTGTATAAAAGTACATTTTACTTATTATAATATTTTTATCATTTTATTTTGTACACTTTTATTATAACAATAAGTGTCATATTATCTCAACTCAACTTTATTTATGAAGCACTTTAAAAACAACACAGTTGATCATATCATTGTCAATGATGTCAGAGACTTTATGATGACACATAGAAACTAAATTTATAAATATAGGTTCATACCAGGGACCAATATTATACACAGATAAAACAGCTAAAAAAAAAGACAAAACAGTTCATTCACCCTCGATAGAATAATCTCTCAAGCAAGTTTTAGAGCATCTTTGAATTAGTTGCTAGAAAATAGAAATCAAGAAAAGAGAGAAAAATGATCTCAGTGTACAAGAGGATCCTGAGATCACTGATGAGACTCTGGAAGATGAGAATCAGCTCCTTTTCACTAAAACTGTTGATCTGCAGTCCAGAGTCAGAAATGAAGAGATGAATGAGGATGAGGATGAATGAGATGAATAAACTGATGATCTTTTCTCAACAGCTGATGTTTTGCACATGGACCTGAGATCTGTAAATCATGTTAAAAAGGCTGTCATCAAGAAACTGACTCAGTCTGAGACTTTTACACAAACACTGAAGGCTGAGATTGAAGGCTGGACCTGAAAACCTTGAGCTTCAGGATCAGGTGGATAACTATGACTCACAGTTAAAGACGGTAAGAGCAGAAAAGTAGGATTTTCAGGAGAAACTTTACAAACAAGTAATGAAGCTCCTGAGTGAGCAGGAACAGTTTAAATCCACCAGAGATGAAGACGAGGAAACCATCACATCCCTGAGGTCTGCTTTGAAAAATGCCCAAAACCATGTGATGGAGGCTGAACACAGTTCCGTGATTATAGACGAGCTCTTGGAGAGTAAAGAGAGGAAGATAATTCATCTCACAGAATTCAGAGGGACAGCTTTGCTTCATCGCCTCCTTAAAAGAGACAATTGTAAATCAACTGCAGTTGCCGGAAGAAAGTCAAGAGAAAATGTCTCATAAAAAAAAAAAAAAAAAAAAACAGGATTGTTTACTCCTGCGCTGCAAGAAATACCTGAGGAGCTTCTTGAAGCTGCTGTGGATCAGACAGCTTCTACATGGCCTGGCTGCAAAAAGAACATACTGAGAGGAGCTGTGTGGTTTGGAGATGGAGCAGTGATGGCGTCTTTGGTAATCAGAGTCTGTGGACGATGAAGCCTTTAAGACCAACGGGGCAACTCTGAATCCTGCTGTTGTGTGTGAAAAAGGCTCATTCCACAACTCCAACAGACACTGAGGTTACGTTCAGACAGCAGGTTTTAATGCACAAATCAGATTTTTGGGGTTAAATCAGATTTTTTTGTATGCTCGTTCATATTATACATTAAATGCGACTTCTATCAGTTTTGAGTATGAACCGAATGCGACCCTGAAGTGACCCACACGTATAAAAGAGGTCTTGATGGAATACATGACGATGCAGGTACGTACTGTGTTTACGGAATCACATATGTTTTTACCACCGCTCCTCCTGGGTCGCAGAATTGTAATGTTTGTCGCATTTCCATGACGTAAAAGTCCGACAAATGCGACCTGGCTGTTCAGACTGAAGTCGCATTGCAAAATATCAGATAGGTATCAGATTTAGGACCACATATGAAAATGGCCTGGGTTAGATTTGAAAAAATCAGATCTGTGCTGTTCAAACTGTCTCTAACAAATCAGATACAGGTCATATATGGGTAAAAAAATCAGATTTGGGCCACATTTACCTGCAGTCTGAACGTAGCCTCAGACAGATCTGCCAACGCTAAGGTTTCAATACAGAGACTTTTTTTTTTTTTTTTTTTCAAAGATCATTCTTCTTTCAGGGCTTTTTCATTCTTAATGTGGACATTCTGCACATTTTCTTCTTGTGCATCTGTCTCCTTGAACTGTTTGTGGAGTACATATGTGGAAATACTTTGGTCTGTACAATATGTATTCTATATACTCATCCATACACAACTAATAAATAAATAAAGACGTCTAGATGGGGCTGACATGCACAAATCAGTAAAATGTATGAAAACATTGAAAACTTCTTTACAGCAGATACTGAAAAAAAAGTCATTTTTTATTGAAATGGTTTATTAAATGAAAGTTGAATTAACCTGTAGTGAAATATACATTAGTTGCAGAATCTACCTTCTTTATAGCAGTGACGAAAAACCAGCAAAATTAGTGAATCAACTCCCTATTAATATTAATTTGTACTCCATTAATAATTGACTAAAAACAAAACTGGTAATTATTTGAACTAGTTATCTTCTCATTTATCTCCATGTCAGATTACTCGTCACTAAACACCTCACCTACATTTCTAAAAGCGCTACGCAACAAACCTCACTGATGCACAATTGACTATCAAAATAAAGTTCAACCATAAAGAATCGAATGATTTAACTCCATACCCCACCATGAAATTATACTTAATCAGTTTTATTATTTATTATGTGAAGTCTTGCCTTGTGCATTTGGAAAAAAACAATAATGATAATGTAATTGTCTTAAAAGAAGCTGCTATGGGTCAGACAACAAAATTATACATTCCTCACGTATTACACACCAGTTTTATTTGCGCTAACATAAAAAAAAAGAAAGCAGAGCAGATGATAAAGCAAACGATACAGACAAAAACATTGATTTTATTTGTCTCGGGTTTTGCTAAAAATGGCTTAGATGCTGCATCTGCATCCAATCCTGGAATATATCTTACATTGTTGTGAATTTTACTATAATTATGAGCAGTTTAGCACAAAATATCAAGTTTAGACGGTGGATGAAGTCAAACTGAGACGCAGCACATATTCATTTCTATATTTTTTTTTCCTGGAAACTGAGTTAAGTAGTTCTTAATTCTTATCAGATAGTTTTCTAAGTTAACACCGTTGCCCCAATTCCACGACTACTAATTATACAGTGAAAATAATCCCCTCATGTAAAGAGGTTAAGCATGAAGGGCAGCTTTACACATCTTTTCTTTTGCAGTATCCATGTGTGCATTTTCTTTCTTTTTCTTTTTCTTTTTTTTTGGTTTGGTTTTGTGTGCGTTCCCCTGTGGATGCCAGCTGTAGGCGGTCTATTCCCACAGAGACAGAAGCCCATCTGACTCATGAGCTCTGGCATATGCTGCTCCCACCTAATGGACATATACAGACACAACTCATATTTATCTACACAATTAACACTGTATGAAGCACCTATACGTCATTAACAGAAACTATCAAGGACAGTTTATTGCAATTTCAGCAAGTTACAGAACAAAGAGGATCGAGTTCCGGAAATGGGTTCAGTTTCAAGTCAAACTTAAGCAACAAGAATGAAGACTTTACATGTATATATGTTATTTATTTATTTTTATATAATTTTTTTTCTCTCCCTTACTTCTTACGGCTGTTACTGTTAATAGTGGTTTTGATCATAGTAATAATTATCTTCATAATACTGTGCACATTTGACGAAGAATGAATATGTGTATGTATGTGTTTTGTTTTTCGCTGCACTTGTTTAACACATTTTAAATTGCAATAAAAAGGAAAAAAAGAATGAAGACTTGTGAAATCCTGAGACACATATACATAAAACACACACAACTTTACATTAAAGAGACTTGGTTTAAAATAGTGATGAATAGTTAGTTAGGAATAACCTATAAATAATAATACGTTTTTTCTATGTTTTTCTGCAAAATCAGTGCATTTTTAACAACGTCATGACTCGACTTCTTATTTGTACATTACATCTTACAGATGACAGTGGATTTATTGAGTAACAGGTGTAATATTATTAGAATTCCACTTATTTTTCTAAAGAAATTTCAGGTTCATGGTTCTTCAGGGATAGTTTGTAAAGTAAAGATTCTCATTATAATGTAATTTTATTGTTTTCACACTAAAACAAAGACAAACATTTGGAATTGTCATCATTTATAGGTTATTATGACAGTATTTTTCTGCTCCAATCCATTTGAAATCATGTTAGTGTGTATGTGGCCCCTGAACTACAATAACTTTGACACCGTTGAGTGTTAATACTGTATATTGTATGTTTGACACCTCTGTCATATGTCCACAGTCAGTCTGCATCACTGTCTGTTAACTTCCAAATTATAAAAACTGACATTAACACGAACTACCTCTGTTTTTCATCTCACCTTCTAACCTTCTAATCTTTTCGGTGCCTTCATGCATCACCCATGAGCAGCATCGTACAAAATGTCCCAGACCTTGTGACAAAGGAAATGGGTTTGATATCTTGTGGTTTGTCCTGGTTCCCATCTGTTCAAGAAATGGATCATGTCTCACATAATTGTTGTTGCAATGAATCTGTCTTTGAAGAATCCGTTACTTTTTTTTTTTTTTTGCGTTCACCTCATTGGGCAGGAAGTGGTTTGGGTGGATTTACAAAACCCATTGACTTTGACACCAGAGATCAGGGTTTGTGTCCAGACTCCACTGATTTTATCAAGTTATGGTTAAGTTTAGAGAAGGTTCACGTTTTGATCTAAATATTACTGTATACATTGGATCACAGTGTATTAAAAAAAAATATTTGTAGTGATGATCAATTATGTGACTTTTTCTCTATTCATCAAACCCCTCGCTCTTTCTCTAAACCTAATCAAGTGCTTTAGTCTCTAAACCTAAATGTAAAAAAGGTTAGAAACGGTGATGGCAGAG
>JAPTYQ010000012.1:22867315-22888138 GCA_029814465.1 Ostorhinchus cyanosoma | reverse complement strand
GCCTGTCTAGTAAACAGGAGATCCTGGGTTCAAATCCCAGCAGTGCCTTTCATAAAAGTCTGAAAACTATTGACTTCATCACAAGGAGTACAGGTGAATAAACCAGGGTTTTGTGGACTGTTGTATCTGGAAAATCTCTAAATCAATGCAGAAAAGACCACAGAGTATGAGGTGGACTAGTGACAAGACAGTGCAATTTGGCTTTAGCTACTCCAGGTGTGTTATTTATATTTTATGAACATATTTATTATATTTCTTACTATCCATATGCTGTTGCAACACAGCAAATGCTCCTGTCATGGGACTAATAAAGGAGTACCCAATTATATCTTAGTGTGCAATATAATGCAATTTGCTCTTCGATACTCCTGGTATGTTATTTATATTTTATGAACATATCTATTATGACTGTTTCTACTGGGTGTGACTTTTTATATATGCTGTTGTAACACTGCAAATGTCCCTGTCATGGGACTAACAAAGGAGTGCCTATTTTATCTTATCCAGGTTGAGTGTTTGTGGATTTGGAGGGAGCAAACCTAGCATTTTTTCTTATGGTTCTAGTCTTTATGCCAAACTAACATGGCTAATCTAGCAGAAGCTTCTTGGATGGATGGATTCACATAAACCCTGAGCATGCACAAATGATCTGAAATACTTCCCCACGGTCCATTTAGTAATCCAGACTTGCAAGCACCTGTTCTTAAAAACAGTATGTGACATTTCAAAACACTTCATCTGACATATTTTTCTCCTTTTTTTTTTGTCCTACTGCAACTCATCAGATAAGACCGCGTCCTTCACACCAGCAGCCAGCACAGCAAAGAGGAAGGAGGGGATGAGGGAGCGGAGGTAAAGGGCCACTCTGGGGATGGGATGGGCCAGGACGACCTCTTTCCTCTTCCTGTTCACTGTTAGCATAATCTCATTGGCCAGAACTGACGGGCGAACACCATGGGTCAGCTGCTTGGCGATATCTGTCGAGGAAAAAACACATTTAGATTAATTTACCAACAGCAAAAACACCTTCTATCTGATTATTATTACCATGAACAGCCTTTGTAATGATTTGTCATATACCATTACCCAATATTGACTTTACATTACTCACATGCAGCCAGGATGTCTTGCCACCGGCTGGGGGCAGGCTCCTCCGCTACAACAGGCGGTGGCTCAGAGGCATTGATGAAGGTATGACTGATGGTACTGACAGTTATCCCATACTCCTCCACTTCAGCCCGGAGGCAGTCAAAGAAGGCCTGTGCCGCGTGTTTAGAAGCTGCATCTAACAAGTGCCAAGACAAACACAACTGTACAGGTGCATTCATTCTTCTGCACAGACACAAAAGAGGTGTGAAGTCATGTGTCATTCCATCCATTGCAGAGGGCATACTTAGTCTAATAGTTTTCTGTCTTGTCACAGGACGTCCTCCAGTGTGTTACACCCCCACTAAGAGAACACATGTACCTGTTTGGTTTGTACATGTAGACTCAGTGATGTTATCTCTGTGTTGACGTGAAAAGGGAGCAGCTTTATTTTGAGCTTTTGGCCCAGGTTTGTTGTATTTCTACTTCAACGTCGACAGCCATTGATACATATTAACCCATAAAGACTCAGTGCTATTTTTATGGCCATTCAAAAACAACATTTTTTTCCCAATATTTAACTTTTGTTCAGTGATGTATCAGAATTTATTTTTTTGTATTTTTCATTTATTTAATTATTTCACGGGGACAATGCAGTCAAACATAGTTACAACCTTGTAGCTGATGTGATGTATATAGAGTTTATAGCTAGTGCTAATTCTCAACTGCAGTCCCCAGTTGGGCTCTTCCACAGTATTGCAGTAGAATATAAAATATACATAATTTAAAACTATCATACCATACAACTCAATAATCCAATGTTGCATTTATATGATCTGAGGCATTCATTCATTCACTCACTCACTCTCAAACACAGTATATACAATATGAGGATTATGACATTATCCTCTTTATTTTGCATTTTTTCAGTGAACATCATGTATTACATTACATTATATACATTTTTAGTCAGATCATATTTTTAATTTTCCCTTGAAATTTAAGAATGATATGTACCATAGTAGATTTGCCAATTATAGTTGACTTGCATATATTTAAAAACTGTCTTCACACAATTATAATTACTTGGTTTCATGGTGAAACATGAAAGTTGAGTCTCAGTTTAGCCCCAGTAAAACACGTTAACACAGATGTACTTTTAGTCATCTGTGTTCGCAATATTGGCAGTTTCATCAATACAGACCAATGTCAGTAGCATCTGTGGCAGAATTATGTATCTAAATGTGAAGCAGATACATTACAGACTCGCATTTTATTAAGTTTAACATCAAAGTTACGGAAAAGTATTTTGGATAAATCTGAAGGAATAAATATTTTGTTGATCCACTGCAACCCACAGCATCAATGAGCCTAGCAGGCAAAACCCAGGGCAGAAAACAGTACAATTTGTTAGCCTGTTAGCATAATTGCCTAATATTTTTTCAGGTCTTAGCCAATGATGAAAAATGAATCACCAGTGTTAGGAGAGTAAAGTTGCACAGATGTCACAATTTATCCAACAATATGGCCTAGGCAATTACGTGATGAGGCTAACAATTTGGTGCTCATCAGCTTATCCATGTGCCCCATTTACCAACTCAATAAAGAGCACAATTGATATATACTTTAGCATGAATTTCTGAAAAATATGCTATTTTTAACTCCTGAGCACAACAAAAATCAATTAAACTTCATTGTTTTGGAGCATCGTAAACTTTTAAAGATAGAAGCTCAGTCATGAAAAGGCGGAAAACTCACAGGAGCTTCTGAAGGGAATAGCAAGTTTGCCCTGGATGCTGTTGACCAACACAATGTTCCCCGATCTTCTTGAGATCATTGTTGGAAGAATACCTGTCACATCATTAACATAGATTAGAATTTATCTAAGAATGATAAAGACGATAACGACAAAAGACACAAATACAATCTTTTTGACCGTTTTGTGGTCATTTTGTCCGGCCTACCTTTAGTCAGAGTGCTCGGGCCAAAGTAATTGATGTCCATGATGTTTCTGTCCACTTCCAGGGAGATGTTCTGCACTGGGGCCTTGAGCTTCATGCTGCTGTTACAGATCAGAACATCCACATAACCGTAACACTCCACTACCTCAGCCACCACATCCTCCATACTGTCCACATCGCTGAAGTCGAGGATCACTAATTTAGGGGCAAAGGTCTGAAGAGACACAGAAGTTCATCACTTTACAATTTTACTGTTCATCATGAATCCAATACATATAAATAATTCATATGCAGTTTCTCAGCTTTTCATCATCATCAGATATGACCTATTTGGATGTTAAAAGGCTCCATAGTGAACATGGAAACACCATCATTTTCTGTAACACCAAGAAAACCCATGTAGTTTGACAAATGACAGTGGTTGTAAGTGTTTATTTTTGCACTCAGTTAATCATATATTTTACAGGAAAGTCAGTTTTGGTCCAGTTTTCTCTGTTTTGATATAACAACCTTTGAATTTATCCTAAACTTCTGAACATTTATGGTCAGTAAATTAACCCTTAAAGATCCAGAAGTATTTTGGTGGCAAGCGTACCCCAAGGGAGCAAGAGTGCTTATAGGGGACCCAGCAACCAACATTTAATTAAGTATTATTCTGATTATTTTCCAGACATTCTTCACTATTATGGATATTTTATTCAGTTTCTGCATTTAGAATTTTCTAAATCTTGTACACTGAAAAGTAAAAAACTACAGGGTATGAGTTCATATGTTTATAAACTGGATGATATTATTATGCGTGTATGTTTTTTTTGTTTTTTTTTTATAAATAAAGACATCTGTTCTGTTCTTATGTAGTGAAGATACACAAAGGACAATGTGTTGTCAGGGAGGATATCCTGCTATTGTGTCGACCAGACCAGGAAGTGTTGATCTGGAAGCTGGTGAAAGAGCAGAGTGTGATGATAAAAGCAAGGACAGGACCTGATCTTCACTTAAAAACCCACCATGTAATGTCAAAATCATATGTTGAGTCCAGTTATTTCTGTTTCATATTGTTTGCCAATGGCTTTGTTAGCTGATAATCATGTGATATCACTGTAGCGCTGAATATTCCAGTGTATATTAATAGATATGGACTGGGATAGCCACAGTCATAGATTTGTTCCTCAGCTGTGTAGTTTGCCAAAAAGGATGAGTCAGCTCCACAAAAGAAGAGTAATGGTTTTAGTTTGGAAGAGCTTACGCAAAGTCTGACATATTTATGGTGTTTTAGAGTACTAAAGCCGACATGTGACATTTGTGATTTATTGCATTTCCTCACCTCTCTGGGGTCAGCATCATTTGTCAGTGAGTCGTACAGAGACTCCAGTTTGTCCCAGGTGGTCCCACATAAGATCAGTCTGGCACCGCCCTTATGGAAGACATGGGCCAACTCTGAGCAGACACAGAGGAAAAAACAAATCATGCGTTGCTTTATTTAAAGAGATGGTTTGATGTTCTTGGAAACACACTGAGCCAAATGTGGTACCAGACTGATTACACGCCCATGCCTGTCATTTAAAATGAAGCAAATTAGCCACTTTATCTTAGCATCCAGCCTGGAAAGCTACTGATAAAAAAAAAAAAAAGCAAAAATAAAAATATCAAATATAATAATTAATAATTTAAAGGCTATAAGAGGAAATCTTAAGATCTTAACATGGACAATCTTAATTTGTCATAGTATCTGCATTTCAGAGGGATTGTACAATTCATCATAAAGCAAGTAAAACATGCCTCAGTATGTTACAGTGTTGCATCATGGGTAGTTTGCTGCATTAATGTTGCTAGACATGGTTCATTGAAGTCCTTCAATGGAACCTGGCTTAAGAAATGCAAGAAATAATGTTCCTACAGACCAGTAATATAATTTAGTTATCGGTATGTTTGGTGTAGTGCATTACCTTACTTCATTACCCATAAAAGTTACAAAATGACAGTAATCTGTTACTTTGTAATCACACACACACACGCACACACACACACACACACACACACACACACACACACACACACACACACACACACACTGTCCATTTGTAGTGGTTTATGATTACAAAAAGTG
Source organism: Ostorhinchus cyanosoma (assembly GCA_029814465.1). NCBI lineage: Eukaryota > Metazoa > Chordata > Actinopteri > Kurtiformes > Apogonidae > Ostorhinchus > Ostorhinchus cyanosoma. The sequence continues at coordinate 22,882,984 of JAPTYQ010000012.1, read as the reverse complement.
TCAGCTTAGTCCACTTTAACCTGAAAAATTATATAACATGTTGTTTTGCTATTGGTGAAGGAATGATAACTAATAAAATGACGACTTCAGACGGTGAGGAAGAAACGCTCTGCCTCCTCAACCTCAAACAAACCGTGAGTCTGACTGGCACAGGCACTTTGCAAAATGTGATCTTAGTGTAAAAACACTACATTCATTATCAAGCTCCTTTGGAACAGGTAGTGTCACCATTGTCTATGTCATGAATATGAAACACTGAAGCTATCAAAGATGCGCAATTAGATATGATATGTTCATTAGTGTTTAATTCATCAATGAGCAGGTTGATTTCAGGTTTCTTTTTGTTTTTGTCAATGTATTTCAATGATAATACTTAATTTCCACCTTGTGTGAAAGACGACACGCTGGAAAGTGCATTTAAAATCACATGCATTTTTAAAACCTGAAGTGAAGTAAATAAGCCGACAGATGTTTTGGCAGGAAACTCTTGCCATCAAATGTTAATGATAATGCTCTGCAATTTTCTCTGAGTGGTGTGATTGTAATTTCTGGTAAGTGCAGCCAGGTTCAATCTCAGACAGCATTACCCTGTTGAAATTCACACGCTATGTAAATAAGTACCTGGAAGTGTACTAAGAGTGTCTGAAATGAGTCGCAGCATTGTTATCGCCTTAATATAACAAGACATAAATTAAATGTAACAGTGATTATAATGTTTAAGAGGTGGTACAATCCATTTATTTGCATTATTTTATTGGTGATAGTGAAGTACTATCTACTACTCTGGGTGTTCTGTTTATAATCATCATCAACATCATGAATGTCATCATAATTCTTTTTCTTACTCTTATTATTTTGGAGAATTCTAGGCTTGCTAAGCTATGTACCTCCTTGCTGATTCTTTGACTTTATTCACTTTTATTTATGCTGTATATTCCAATATCACAACTCAGATTTGCCTAAAATTAGTTTCTTGATTATTAATGAACAGATAATCTTCCAGAAAATAAGAGGAACTAATTCTTACCAAGGTGCCAAACTATTGCTTTAAACATTAGTAAGTACATACTCTTACAGAATTATAGGATATTACTATTTATGAAATGTAACGCTTATTAAATTAAAGGTAGTATGGTTATTAGAAAGCCCTTGAGATGCTGTTTATTCTTTAAAAAGAGCTCTATTTTCAGTCTTAAAGCCAAGCTAAGATCCTGCCTGTTTCTTATTTTTTAATGGAGAGGCATCAACTCTTGTCAGAAAACAAAATAAGCATGCATCCTGAAGTGAGAAACTATTGCTTGCAACACGAGTGATAGCATACTCATAAATCTGAGTCTGGTCTGTCACCACATTACTTTTAGTCATGGATTCAATGCAATAATCATCTGATGGCACACATCCCAGAACTGGATTGTTGCCTGAATCAATTGCTCCAAAGCCTCCAAGGTTTATAAGTCTAGTGAATTTCATGGACTTTGGGTTTCAGACGTATTGCTGGCAGAAAAACTAACAAATAAAACTGAAAACAATGTCTCTAAAGCAATGAACATAAGGTTTAATATGAAAAACAGAAGTGAGATCATTTACCGGTTCCCACCCCGGACACAGCGTCGCTAATCACCACCACTTTGTTTCGCACTAAAGTCATGGACATGAACTGTATGACCTCATTGTAGATGTAGTACACTCCTGCTGCCATGACGATCAGCAAAGGCAGCACCATCACAGAGGGGAGGGCCATGTTCTGCAGAGAAGAGAGCAAACGATCAGTGCTACAGACCTACTGACCTGCATCATAAGACCTGACAGCATGGCTCGGATCAGGTTTAAGTCTGCAAAGGTGTGGCTTGTTTATAGTGAAACTTATACATGGGCCTTAAAACGAACACACACAAGTAGGAAGTAACAAAATACACACACTTTGACACTAATAGTTGACTGTTAAGGCTTAGTTTAGCCGTACATTTATGCATTTTTTAACCCAAAATAGCCCAAACAACCACCATTGAACAAAATCATTTACTGATCTAAAATATTTAATACCTATTAATACCTAAAAAAAAGAGCATTTAGAGAAGATGATTGAATTATTGAATCATCAGTGTCTCATAGATATGTAACAAGACAAAAAACACATGATATAAAAGATGTGACAACTGAACAAAATGAAAATAACATCAAAACTTAACAGTGAATACGATGAACAAGACAATACTGGCACAAGAAAAGGATGATGGGAAAGTGAAAAGAAGGTATTCTTTGAGTTTAATTTATTTTTATTATTTCATAAAAATAAAAATAAAGAAAATACAGAAATGTGCTCTAACCTTTCAGCATTGTCCACATTATGAATAAAAAGGAGCAAAAAGAACAATCTGAATCTGTGACTGAAAAATGATTTACACTTTAATGTTCTTTTCCCCCTCCTTTTTTTTCTCTGTGTATTTGTGTCTGCCCATTTTCCCCATTAACTCAAAATACACATATAAACATAATAATTTTACACAAAGTAGGTCTCTACCTTATCTCAATCCTCCTTGAAGATAATACCAATCTTGGTCCAGAAATAAAAATAATCTTTATCTATAGTGTACTTTTAAAAACAATAGATTACAAAGCAGTTTGACTTCATACAAGATGATAAAAAAGTGCGTTAGTAGTTAACCAAACACAAATGCACATAGCTTACAGGCAATTTATACAAATACTTGCTTAAATAATTAAAAGGACATAAAACAGAAATTGGTTTCTAATAAAAGAGACAACAACAGTGGGTTAATTATCTTCCCATCACTTAGCTTTGCACGGAAACTGCTGGTATAAATGTCCTGGAAAAGGGCTACTTTTTCATATCTACCTCTACATTAGTGAATACATGGTACTTTAGATGCTTTTTCACAAATCTTTTTCTGACACAAATCTACTTTTGCCACCTCTGCTCATTGACCACATCTCAGTATCTACTAATTCTTCTGTATCTGGTATTGATTCAGTCAGCACCAATAAGAGATAATGGGGTTTACCAGGATGCACCTGATCAGAGCTTTCCTGTTTTGCGAACTAAGTGGATATCAGTGCAATCTGTCAAATCTATCATGTGTGTTAGACAATAGCCTTCCTGAGTGTGTTTCGCTGGGAGTAAAGAAGTAAACCCCAGGCTACGAAACAGTACAGTTATGTTTGTACTGAACACTGAAATTTCAGAACAATATAGGTCAAATTTCAGGCTTTTAGGAACTATTGAATTTGTATTTTAAAGAACAAAAATGTAACCTAAATGGGAAGCCTTCGAGGCCTCGCTATCACACTTACCATGTAAAGTGAGTTTGAAGAGAACAGCTAAATATATTCTGGCCATGCACACAGCTCTTAGACTATGTCACCTCAAGGATATTGTCATAAGATACCCCAAGGGGAGCAACTAAGGAGGCTCACATATATAAGCAACCTTACTTGCACTGCTTTACTTGGGAAAACACATTAAGACAAACACTAATCCATGTTAAAACTAGTATTTACGATGACTCCATAGACCCACTTCCCAGCCCAGTCCCATATTTGGCCTTGGTACGTGATTGGATCCGAGTGGGTTAGTCACAGCTTTGTGAGTGATCGTCTATAGCAACAACCCAGACACAAACACACACCTGTAATCTGTGTTATTCTTGGTTCACTTACAGCACGGACAGGGAGCTAATCCTTCAGCAGGACTGGCTGTTGCTGTTGGGTTTTTTTTCCGGGTTCAGTTAGGTAATAGGGTATTGGTCCCTTCTCCTCCCTCTGTGTCCCTCGTCCATTCACACAGCTCTGTCCCTCTGTCTGTCTGACTCACTGCTGTCCACTGAAACCTACTGCTTATAATAGCCCCTGCTTGAGTCAGCCATTAATACACACATGGGGTCCATAGTATCTGAGGCATGTTCCCTTGTTGCCAGCGTCAAGGGATGGGTGGCCACAAGCGAGATTCTTATTCTTACTGTGTGTTAAGGTCAAGTGTTACTGAGGTTATATTTATCCAATTATCAGGTTTTTGATTGTTGCTACCCTGATAGTATTTATCAGTTCTAATAACTACATGTAATTGCCATGATTTGTATTTGTGTCAATTAATTTCTTGTGCATATTTTCTCTATTTTATGAAGATTCTTCACTTAAGTGTATATATAATCAGATTCATTAAGTGTATGTGTAATCAGCTTTTTGTTCACTTTTGTTCACTTTATCTTTATATTTTTTATTTGCACATGTCACCATTAATTGCATTTCTATCAGCTTTTACCAATGTTTGACATTTATTGATTAATAAATTAAATCTTACATTTAAGACGCATTAATAGTTATCGAGTGTATATGTGGTCATTTTATCACTTTATATTTATTGGCGTTTGCCCATTTCAGCTTTTTTTATTTGTACATGTCCATTTTATTGTATTTAATACCTTTAATGCCGATTAAATTCGTTTTAATCGGCTGTTAACTCAGGTAAATATTTATATATTTTCTGTGTAAACTACTGAATTGTACAGTTACATCATTCTACCTGCTGGTGGAGACAGTGAGCAGTTATCGCGATATGTCACGGAATTCCAGGAGCTTGTGTGTGCTCTCTCTCTCTCCTCTCCCTCGTTCCGTTTGGAAAGAAGAAAATAAACCCAATGCTGCTAACCAAGCTAGTTATGGAACCAAACACTAAACACTGATTTTGCTCCCAGGATCCGGCCGAGAGGTGCTTTTCCTGCATGCACCGCCTGTATCTGGAGGAAAAGCACTGGAACCGTTTGGATTTTCGGACGGTCTCTGTTGAAAAAGTCAAGTTGAAGACGCCAGGCAGGAGAGGATTTCTTTAGCTATCCGGCTAGCTAACTGGGCTAACCGTAGCCTAGCAAAGGAGCACTGGATGAACTTCGCATGGACTGACTGCTGCGACTAAGATAGTAGCCTGCTGTCTGACTGCAAGCATTCTTTTGGACCGGGTCCTTCACATGGGAGTCTGTAGTTACTTGACGGACACTGTCGCCTCAGAGCCTGCAGGCGATAAATGTGTGCAAACGTTGCATTTGTGGCTTACGCCATCACGTTATTGATTTGGAAACCCACTGGCAAGCTAACAGGATATTAGCCACTTCTCTCGCCACTCCGCTTTGTGGTCGCAGGCCATGGACTGAGAAGCATTCATCACTGACGGAGTGATGGGAAGGCTGGCTTAATGGCAGCTAATTATTTATTGGGAAGCAGAAATGGGATACAACTAAAGTGACAAAAGAGGCGTTTATTTTAACATTTCAGCTCCTGTGAGGTGTTTTCTCTAAAAATGCATCGAGCCTTTTCCAAGTTGGGATAGAACGACACGCACAAGAAAACAGCGGAATTATAACTCCACTGTTGATCAAAAAAGTACTCCAGAGAAAACCGACTGAGTCTGAAAAGAGGTGAATTATCATGTCTACCGCCAAGGAAAACCCCTGTAGGAAGTTTCAAGCGAACTTCTTCAACAAAAGTAAATGTCAGAACTGCTTCAAACCACGGGAGCTGCATCTTTTGACGGACCAGGATTTAACCCAGGTAAATGAAACACCCAGTAATACTTTATCATCAGTCTGGAGATCGTTAAAAGTTTACCCTCCCTTAATTGACATCTCAGGAAGATAATCTTCTCTGGGCGCTTGCCAAACTTCAGTAGGTAAAAACAATTATTGGCTGGTAGGAATGGAACCAGCCTGTCAAGCTTATGATAATACAGGCTCTAAAAACACCTGGTTTACTTCTAGATCTCTTATGAGCTACTTACCATTTTCTGAAATATTGACAATTTTACCTTTTAAAGTAGTAGAAATAGTCTTGAAGCAATTGCTAAACAGCCTATCCAATTACAGTGTGGATATGAAGAAGTTTACTTTGGCTTAAATGTTAGACAGCTATGTTTCTTCACTTTGTTTTCATACCTCTTTCTTTCCCTGTGATTGAATCCTGGGGAAAGTGAATTCCTAACTGAAGGTAGAGCTACACTTCTACTGATAATCTTTTTATTTTTAGTGACCACTCAGAAATAACTACTCAAATTGTGGGAGCTTAGTAATCCAAATGAAGGGCAGGGAAGACAAAGAAGTAAAGCCCTACATTTTAGTTCAAGGATGTTTTCTGAGTCTCTCTCTTTTAGATCATTAGTTTAGTCTCTGTTGTATCCTGTAATTGATCCCAGACGATGAGGCCCAGATGGGCCCTTGAACATGGCTTAAGAGCCAAACAGCAAACGTCAGCATCCTCTTCTCCTCCACACACTTGCTTTCCTTTCAGAAGTCTGATTGCTTGCTGAACAGTTTATCATAAGTTAACCCTTCAGTTGCATGACTTCTGAGTCAGGATATACAGCTTTATTGTTACATCACTTCCTTTAATCCCCCTGTGACCTGGCCCACACACTCTCCCGTGGACTGTGTGACGACACCCCACCACAGAACCAGATTGGCTTACAGGCTTTCAAGAAAAGATTCACCATCAATCCTCATGACTGTTGTCCCAGTCGCCCACTGGCTTCGGAAAATGTCTCAGCTATCCAAACAGATAGCACAGGGCTCAGTTGCACAAGCAGGTTTTGTAAGTTTTCTATCTGGACAGTCTTCAAACCAGTTAGCACTATACACCAGGCCATTACTGGCCTAGAGCTGTGTTATGCAACACCAAACAAACAGAGTTAAACTTCTGAGCCTTGTTTAACAAACCCAAGGTGAGGGTTAGGCTTTGTAAAATGTTGTCAGTGTTCAGCAGCTGATATAAGCTGACTTAAAGGACACAAATTCAATAAAGCAGTGAAAAGAAAGCTCCAGTATAATGCTGTTAAAACAGTGAATAGGCGATTTAGCTAAGTGAATTTGAACCCTAAATTAAATGCAAGTTATTAGGAACTTAAAGGGAGCTGGAGTTTAGGAATCTGAAACAGATAGCCCACATGGAAAAGTTATGCAAAGAGAAGAGAGCTAAATGTTGGAAGGACAGTGTCCAATATAAACAATCTCTTTGTTCAGCACTGCTAGAATAAAAGGTGGGCTGGGGGAGGGGCTGCTGCCGGAGCCCCAGAGCATTCTTTTATTTCACTCAATGTACTTGAAAAGGAGTTTTTATTTCCCCCCACAAGCTCCAGCTCTGTTGTCACGGTTTTCACTGTTGTCGTCTGAATTGTTTGTCCCATAAGAATCGAGATGTTTGGCAGGCTTGGCGGTGGCTCCCCTGTGTACTGCCAGAAGAAAAGTGATCACACAGTCCGGGAGAGAGTAGTAGTGGGAGGCAGGACAGTGATGGAGGATGCAGGCAGGCAGGCTGAGGTCTAACGTGTGTGGGAGAGGTGGAGAGAGACAGGCGGGGATGTGATAGGGCTTAAGGAGTGGGAGCAGGAGTCGCAGGGAGAGAAGGGAAGTGCGGGGTTGTGAAATTAGAGTAGAGTTTCCCAGATCCCACTTTGTGAGGTTACACGAAATGGATACTCTTTAGAAAGTTTAACATATGAGAAATGCAAAGGCAGTTAGTGACTGTTAAATAATGTTAAGGCTATATGGTATACGTCAATGGAGTATGCCTTTAACCCCATTTTGACCTGGTATTGTGCATTTTTATGATTGGATCTCAAGCAGACAGCTCTTAAGTGCAGTCATTTACAGCCTCCATTATGGATGAGAAATGATAAGATTTTATTGATACTAATGTCATTGTTTATTCCGCTCATCAGTCAGTGAATCAGTGATTCTTTGTCTACTCCTGATTATTTTTTTTCTATGGGAGGAGACAAAGTAGGCTAATACAGGTTTTCAGAATCATTGCAACTGTGCCATATAGAGCTAAGAGTTATGCCTATGAACACAGTTTAAGTCCAGCCCTCACAATATTATATAGTTTACGTTGTGTATACAATATAAACACACGCTGGCCTGCGGGCCATGGCTGCAGCTGTGTGTCTGAAAAAGTAAAAAGATTAAGCAGCTGTGTCTAGAGCTTTGGGTTATATTTAAGTTGAAGTTTGACCGTGTTGGATTATTCATTCATTTTATCCAGTGAGCTTATTTAGCTGCTGGGTTCTGGTCAAAAAACATATTGGCATTGGAAAGAATAATTCAGAAGTTTGGAGGCATTATAATTGTGATTCCTGTTTTAAATTTGGAACTGGTTCTCCAATTGCCTCTCTACCTAGCATTAGAATGCTTCACTTGCATTTTGACTGACCAGTTGTCCTTCCCCACTCTATATACAAATATAAAACTTACTAAGTAGCCTAAAAGATAGCACCAGACTTCATTTCCATCAGACATCATGGAAGCACATCTTGTCTGGGTTCAACAAACTGATGTTGTTTTGCTTCTGTGTAATTGCACAAATGCCAAAGAAGAAACAGAAGGAAAGGATGTTTTGCTACCTTTGCTGTTTTAACCAGGATTCAACAATAATGATTGTCCAGGACAAGTAGTATGGCATGGGCTCTTGACTGAGCAACTGGTAAAACAAAAACACACATTGTTTTTTCCGGGGCTGATGATGGAAGCAGTGAAAGAATGCGCTATTTTACTTCCTTCTCATCTCTGTCGAAAGTTGCAGTACTGAAAAATTGCAATAGGTAAAGATGTTTGTGAGCTTAAGCGCAAACACACATTTCTGTTGTCTGAGAAAATGGTGTTTACTTGAGTGGCCTCAGTTGAAGTTCCATCCAAATTCATTGTAATGAGAAGTTTGACAGTATTTCTTTAAGGCACATGAAGTATCTGTAAACTGTTGGAGTGCCCACAGCATCTTACTCATCTTCCTTTAGCCTTTTGTTACTTGATAACTGTGAAATAAAACAGTTTGTACTGGGTCATGGGAAAAACTGATGTATAGCTAAACAAATAACATTGAATTCTGTTAGCTTTTGTAACTTTTGCGAGGCAGATATAACAAATTAATGTGTGAATCCATCATTATACTCTATACGTTGATATAAAAACTGCAGTTTGTGACAATTTCATACCTCTTCAAAGCACTTTAATGTGACAACTCACTGCTCAATGAGACTGTCAGCTGAGTCGGCAGTCTTTCATTGCGGGTTAGGACACACTTGCGTTCAGACTGAAAGAATGTGGACGTATGCGGTCCAGATCACCACTGAATGTGACTGATTGGATGTTAGTCTGTCCACATGCACTTGAGAGCTGTCCACTTGGGTTTGGATTATGATATACACTGTAATGACAGGTTTGAAAAAAGCCTGTAGTGTTTTCTGGATGCAGAACCTCTGTTTTGATAGTGGAATGATTTTCACATGTGTCTCCTACTTTCACACCCAGCTGTGTTTGTGTTTGTCACTCTCAGCCCTGTTGGGGACAGCAGCACCACTACAATCACTACAGCATCATATACACTGATGCACTAAATGCGTTTCTTTTTCCAGTTATGGCCACTGGTCTAAACTAAGCTGGTGCTTTCTTTCACAGTGGATTATAAATCTTGATTACACATTGTCCCAAAGACTTTGTTGGTCATTCTAATATTAGGATGCCAACTTTCTGTCATATCTCTCTGTCATTACTTCTTTTGTTTACCACTACAACCCATCACATGGTACTTTGTAGTGACTCATATATTTGTTGCTTATTCTTTGAACTGTCTGTACAATAATGGAAGCGATTGAATCTTTGCCCAGGAAGTGTCTTTAGTCTTTGTTGAATAATAGTCATGGCCTGTGATTCAATTGAAGTAATAGATTTACAGTTGGCCACAGAAAGATGCGGTCATACCCTGTATACAGTGTGCACTACACTGTTGTTAATGCACTGTAAAGGTGCCACCACGCTTGACCTGGTTTGGCCCAGTTTATACAAACTACGGTGCATTTGTCTGTTTGGTTAGGATTGTGTGGGCTGGTGTAAAAGCTGTCAGATGAACACTAAACAGCTGGACCTACAGTGCCTGAGGTCACATAAGGTCAGTGCAGCTACTGTAGAGTTACCATGTGGAGATGCAGGAGAGTATCGCGTGACTTGTTGCTGTTTTGTTATAAATTTATGTGTAATTAATATACATCACAACATTTAATGTGAACTTAACCTAGCCTATTTAATTTGTTCCTGAGTCATATTAGATGGATTGTAATTGCAATGTAGGTGGAAACAACTCCCACAATCCCACAATACTTCACAACAATATCTACTGTATCTTTCATCATTGATTTGATGGAGAGATCCTGCAACAGAAATTACCCATTGTTTGTTTAAATCTATCATGTATTATGCAGCAAGGTTTTAAATCCTACCAAGATAAGGCTTTAATTTTAACTTAGAGGTTTTAATTCTTTCTGGCCCTTGGGGTGTTTTATTTTGTCTGAATTAGCTACTCTGAATACAGGACTTGTCATAAGCACTACTAAAGGAAATGTATCAGGCAGGTCAGTTAGCTCGTTGTGTGCCTAATCCAATGATAAATGGTGTTTCCAGCAATTGCAGTCATGAGTTAGTTCACGTTGGCACTTTTCAGATCGTCTTTCTGTGGTTGTCATCTGTATCAGCTGTAGCATTGACCCATGAAATTTTCCATTGTGACAGAGTTTGTTATGGAGACGATCTCACTGGTGTCGGCTTTACACAAACTTCTGCTGGTTCATGTGACCCAACCAAATACTGCAAAGTTAGAAACAAGAACTGTATTTAGGCTAATCCATTTGTAGGAATGCTTGATACTGTTAACACACATTTCAAGCAGCAACAGACATCTCACCTCTTTGGTTTGGATATAATATAATAAGGCTTTTCTCACACGCAGCAGTAATCCCAGTGTTTTACTCCAAATCTGTAACACTGAAGTATGAGTGAATGAACATAAGATACCCCGAGAATGGTAGTTGCCCTAACAACATGGAACGCCTCAAAGGCATGTCAGCAGAAAAGAGGTGGCTGAAGAACCCTTACAGAAGGAACAATGATATGTCCTGGCTGCTCCTTGATGTAAATTAAATAAAATGCTTACCATTTTGTTTTTACCACATTTTCCCTTTTATACAATAAATGAAGTGAAAATGAAAATGTTCAGTGTGCAGTCTATGTTTGGGTCAGTGAGGTAGCATTCATTGCAAGACCAGTGTTAGCCCACTGTGTGTTTGAGATGCGTGTACATACAAATTATAGTTATTGCGCCTTTAACTTTCTACAGTTCATGCTTCTTTTCTTCTTTTCCATGTAGTGATTGTTGTTGAACCTTTTTAAAGCTGTTAGTCTGTATGCAAGATGCCAGTAGATACAACTTTCTGTCAATCCTTCACTTCTGCTTGGTTAGATGTATCTGGGTCACAGCACCTCTCCAGAATAATCTTTAATGGTTTCTGCTCATCAAAACTGCCTTCATAGACACGTCCATACACGTGGAAGCATGGCATGTATAGATTTATGGCAGGCATGCAGTGACATGGAGCAGTAACAGGGCCAGTATTAGAACAGCAGACAAATAATGATGATGATAATAATAATGATCTTCTACCTTCCTGCCGTGCCTTTTCCGCAAATAGAAAGAGGTGGAGGTATGAGGTCTGCTCTGTAATGGTTAACACTTTTAGCAGAGTCTTTCAATGTTAATGGAGAGCAAAGATCAGTGGGTTTAAAGAGCCTACCTGCTGCCCCGGTGGGAGCTGCCTCTGTGTTTATATGTTTCCACATCTTTTGAACTTTTCTGCCTCTGTCAGACACGTCCACAGAGTGAATGGTGAGCATGTGTGGAGATGTATTTTGTTTATTTTGAGTACACCACTCGTCCGTCAGTCATGCCGGTCCCATCTGCTGCAGAGAGACTTGAAGCATGTCATCATACTGAGTTAATTACCACCAAAAGGCTCTCTAACTGGTTTTGCGTGGCTGCAAAATGCACTGCAGGGACAGAGGTAACATCTGGACCCCAAAAGGCTTTGCTCTCTCATATTTACACAATCGCTCTCTCTCCCATCCCCCTCAGCTCACACACTCCTCCAGTTTTAATGATTACCTAAATTGCACCCCCTTCTCTTTTATAGGCTAAACCTATTTATGGTGGATGGCTGTGCTTGGCCCCTGAGGGAACTGACTTCGACAATCCTATGCAGAGATCTCGGGTAAGAGCATACGTACAGGCCTGCTTGTGTGTTCAAAGTTGTGTACGTTCATAGCTAATGCAAGTGTAAGATTTGCCACGAAATAGAAATAAACTCCAGAAGAGTACATTACAAGCTAGAGTTTCAGCAGATGGTTTTACGGGCCACTACAGTGACCTGAAATGGTTTTACATTTGTTCTGTAGCGATGTGGGTGGAGAGTTTCAGAGGAGTCAAACATTTATGGTGGCCAGAACTGTAGCAGCAAGCAGCGTACAATCTTATGAAGTTGAGTGTTGACGCCCTCGGTGTTTTCTGCACTTAAGTTGAAAGTAGTAACTTATGGAAAACCACTGCTCTCAATAATATCCTTCCTCAACCAATCAGAATCAACAAGGGGGTGGGACCTCTATCATTGGGATTACCATGGTCAATGTTTAACCATTAGGAACTGCAATGCGCATTTTACATGGTTTTTATTCTTCATTTTTTTATGATTTTGCCTATGTTCATACATATGGTATGAATGTTGGCAAGAATGTGTGTTTTTATTTGATCTTGTTGTTTCCAGCTCAGCTTCTACAGTTTGTCTAAAATATACTGTATACAAACAATGTTACGCTCATACTGTTAAGTACAAAAAATATGGCATTGAAACCCATTTAAATCACTGTATAAATGAAAAGCACATGTATTGTGCTCAGTGGTATGAGTGTATTTGACGCACAAAAATAATAATGTCGAAGTCAATGTTTCTATTCATCATTGACATGTAACAGGCAGTAATAATTCAACAAAAAATTATATTGCTTGTATATTGAAAAAAAATAAATTAACATTTTCTGTATTTTTTTAAATCTGAAAACATTGTGACATTATGACAAAAACCTGGTGTTCAAAGAGTTATAATATTGAAACACTAAGCTCAATGAAAATTTTTTTTCTTTTTAAAGAAATAATATTAGACCTGGCCCTAAGGGTTAAAGCAAGATTGTAGAGGGATGTTACCATATTTGTTTAGGTGTCATGTGAAGCCTCTTGACTTCTGAGACAGTTTGTTGTATTTCAGACTGTCTCTGAATGTGTCATAATATAATATAAAAATCACTGAGATACAGTTTTTCTTTGCACAGAGCACTAATTGCCTTATAGGTCTTAATGTTAAAATTTAATCTTTATATTCGTTTATGATCTATTCAGGATAAAAAAAAAAGTCTGAGATATAACCTGAGATGCAAAGATGTTTTCTTGTAGATCATAAATATTCATTTATGAAAATGAATATTGGTTAAGAAATGCAACTTTCATGTGCACTATTTCTTTTTGACAGGGCCAATACAGTGGTGACATTGATATATGATACAGCAGCCAGTGATATCACCCAATTAGGCAGCATTGTTTATAAAATATGAGCTATAGTCCCAGATTTCAGACAAAAACTGGGTCAATTGCGTCTCCAAAAGTCTCTATGGGATCCGAAAAATATTGTGGCAATAGAAGCTTTAAGTGTAAAAGTGTTAAAAAACAAAAAAACATGGTAAATTTAGGTTGGTGAATTCTCTTGAGTGGATGAATTTTGTATCCTCAAAAATGTCTTAATTCTTTAATATCTTACAAATCAAACAGATGTCTGGATTAGCTGACATGTAACGTGATTTAGCAAGAAGATTGAAGTTTCTCTGTCAACTGTAAAACAATTTTCTACTGAATGATTTAGGACTCATTCAGTTGCAGGTTTCAATGAGTGGTTGAGTTAAAATGGGAATCTTCTTTTTTAATTTAGCACATTGGGTATCATTCAGCCAAAAACAAATAAAAATGATATGCGTTAAAAGTTCCAAAATACCAACATAAAAATAAAAACAGAATAGAATTGAAACACTACAATGAGGTAAGACTAAAGAAAGTGATATAAGTGTCAGGATCTAGTCATGGAAAACATTATTAGACCACCCTTGTTTTCTTCAATTTCTTGTTCATTTTAATGCCTGGTACAATTAAAGGTACATTTGTTTGGACAAATATAATAACAAAAATAGCTCATAAGAGATTAATTTCAGAGCTAATATCTTGACATTTTCCATGGTTTTCTTTATAATAACCAAAATCAGTTCAATTCTTACATCATTATCTATGATATTGTACTGACAAAAACAGTGCTTTTAGGCATTCCATGTTTTCTTTCTGTCTGTTTTAGTCACGATACACTCAGGAGTTAGTACTTGATTGGATAACCATTGTTTTTGATGACTTTTGATGGTCTAATTTTTTCCGCGACTGTATTTTTGGTCATGATAGTGGTCCTAAAATCAGTCACTGCTTAAATAATTAAAATAAATTCATCTGCTGTGGCTAGGCTGATAGCGTGTGTAAATTTTTTTTTTCTGGCAGAAATGGCAGCGGAGGTTTTTTGTGCTGTACGAACATGGCTGTCTACGCTTTGCACTGGACGAATCGGTAAGTAATCACACACTCCAAACAGGTTCGTCTTCACGGGATGAGAAATACTGGGGCTTCCATTCTGTGTCAGCTTTTACAAATGTTAGTTATGTAACGTGTTGGGAGATCACAGTGTGTATCTACTCCTTGTTGAACCTGTCAGTGATGTAAGTGAGGTGTTAAAGTTCATCGTCCCCTGATGGCGTTATGGCTGCTTAAGCTCAGATCTAAATGATGCCGCTTCCTTGCGTTCGTTTGCATTGTTCTGTGGTGTTTTCTGGTGTGCAGATGTGCACATTCGTATTACAATTTATCAGTATTTGTAGTGTTGCTTGATACATCAGATCTGGTTCTTTTTATCCCCCCTGATATACAGTGAGCTCAACACAAGCAGTTGGCTGATACTTTATTATGTGTGGTGTTGGTACTGAAAACAAAAAACATGTGGTCTGAGCTTAATGAAATAGTTTTCCCAATGGTTGTAATATTATTAATTCAAAGAGGGAGCAGAATATTTTCTAACATAACGGGAGCGATGCTTGTGTCACACACATTGGTCAATGTAATGAAGCGATTAATTTACTGCAGTTTTGCATGTGTGATTCCTATCTGGGTTTAAGCTTCAGAAAATATGAAAATACAACACTCGATCTTAAAGGGGTCATATTTTGCTAAACCCACTTGGATTAGTTTTTGGTACCTTTATTTGTGTATTTGGGGACCTTAACTGTTCATAAAGTCTGAATTTGAACCCTTCAGGTGCTGCAAAGCTATCAATAGTCATTCTGGCAAAAATTAAGTGGATTTCTACAACCTGTTTCAATTCCTGCATTTATTGCATTTTATAACTAGTTACATCACATTTGCACATATAAGATCGAGACTTCCAACAAACCGATTAGCTAAAATGTTCAGTTGTTGGTTGTATTAACAAACGCAAGTGGCTAAACGAGACAGAGCAGCAGGGTCAACAACCCAGAGGGGGCAGGTATGAAGTGGCTCTTGTGCATTTAAAGGGCCAGTGCTGAAAACCATGTTTCTGGTGTCATTACTCAGAAATAAGGTTGAAGATGGACCTGTGGACTTGAATTAATGAAGAATTCAGACCCAAGCAGAGCATTTACAGTTTATGTAGACCACAGGGAAATGTTTTAAAATGCA
>JAPTYQ010000012.1:22828929-22840875 GCA_029814465.1 Ostorhinchus cyanosoma | reverse complement strand
GAGTACCTGGAGAAGACTCTCAAAGCATAGAGAGAACGGGTAAGCAATCCAAAAAGGCTCCATCTGACTGAGACAAGCAGAAAAACAGAGGACTTCCCAGGAGTTCTGCAGTTGAGTTTTCCGTGAAATATGAAATCTACTGACCAGAACAAACTTTGCTCTTGTTCTTGCCACCTCAAGAATACAAACAAATTTCTCTGTTCTTGAGGATTATGGAATAACCTTAACCCAGAAGCAAAAGTCCATAAAGTCAGTAAAGTATGTTTAATTCAACAAGTGTTTCTGTTTTGTGCCATTCAGATAGAGGACTTGAAGGCCCAGTTGGAGAGCTGTCACCAGCAGCTCCTCGACTCCAACAATCATAAACAGGAGCTGGAGCTCCAGCTGCGAACGGCCCTGGAGAGAGAGCAGGACATCCGGACAGGTTACATCTCTCCGGTGAGTTCTTAGTTTATTCAGCGTCCAACAGGGTTGTCTGCTGTCAGAGCAGATCCTGTTGTAAATTCCATGCCCATTTCTGAGCCGTACCTTCTTCTCCATTTTATAACATCTTCTGCATGTTGTATTTTAATATAAGAAAACATCAAACTGACTTAAAAGCAACAAAATGGCTACAGATATGTGCCTCTGCATGAGTTCGGTGCATGTGAAAAACGTAAAGAACTTATTACTCCATTGGCTTCTACTAGTTAATCCCTCCTTTCTGTTTCATAGGTCTGAACTCATGCTAGCAGTTATTTAGCATGCTAGAGAATTGTATTAATTATGAACCAGTCAACTCCAATTTTTGTAGTTGCTCATGTGACTATAAGAGGATTATTTCACTCTAAATTAAAAACAGACACTAGAAAATTAATGGCAACAATGCAAAAACTAATTTGCAGCACACATGTGGTGAAAAGTGTATTTCATATGGTGTGTCACATGGTAAGTGTCTGCAGGTATGTTGGATCCAATGAACAGTGTTGCACATGGTGTGACTGTTATTACAATAATATATTTTAATACCAGGTATTAAGTTGATTGAATGAGCAGGCAGACAAACGCCAGTGCTTGAAAATGTGCTAATTGATTTATTTAAAGAAAATAGCTTTTCATTAACATATACAATAACAGGAATTAATCGATACCACACTGTTATATATCAATATGTAGATATATTTATTCATTTTTTTCTATTTTACTTTTAATTTTTGAGTGATATATCCTCCCCAGTTGCTGGTGTAAAAGCTTTACTTGATGAAATGTTTGTCTCAACATATGAACAATAACTTCTCAGCTCGTTTTCTCATCATGTGCATGGACATCAGATTCATCTTCTATTAACTTCTATACAGACCATCCATTTGTTTGCTCTTTTAACAGATGTTATCAGCTTTGTCTTGGCATAAATGTATGATTTTGATGAAAATCTGTACTAGTATGTCAGTGTATGGATGGGTTTGCCAGAGTGAGAGATGATGCAGTATGTCTATGAATGATTTTAGGGTAGGCACTGCTGTGATTCTCATCACATAATGTTTGCAGTTTTGTGTTGTTTTTGTTGTTGTTGTAGAAATATAATATTTCAGTGACCTGATATGGAAATAATTTTGCATAATGTAGTTGGATTCACTGTCTTCACTTAGAAAGAAGTTGCTTTGGTGCAAGACATGAACTTGGAGCAGAGAAGTGCACAAATGTGTTTGTAGGATCTGGTTTCCTTCCATTCTTAAGTAAACCATCCAGCTGAAACTAATATTGCATTACTTACTACATGAAGTAACTGTTAACCAGTTAATGTGCATGCTTTGTTTTGATTTACTAACAACTGGCCATTTAACGCTTTCCTTTGCTTTTACTTCACATCATTTAACCACTGGGAATTTTGAAGTGTTTTGAATCATTGTTCATTTACATATTATAATTCGAGATGATAATTTGGGAATGCTAACTGTAATGTCACTTTTTTATAGAAAGTAGAAGTATAATTGGTAGATTATGCTCAGAATTATTAGCAAGCTTGTGTCTCCCCTGCTGTGTGTTAACCAACTGTCTGGTCCCCTTTTCCAAGCTGGAGCACCCTTTGGGTCTGGAGGCTGATGTGACGCCCCAGATGAAGAGGCCAGAACTGGTTAGTTCTCAAGCACAGAGTTTAACAAAGAAGTACCAGGAGACCAAAGAGCTCCTGAAGCTGCAAGAGCTGAAAAAGCGCAATATGCAGGCACAGCTTGGCCTTTCACTTTCTCACCTGTCCATCAAGGAACCCTACTTTTCTGACACCCAGAAAGCATCTATTCTTGAAGGCCCTCCCCCTGAACCTGTCCTAAAAACAGTTAGCTTCTTGCTCCAGGACAGCACAGATGCAATTCAGGAACTAGAAGACCTGATAACTGGCAAAACTTTGACTATGAAGGAACTGGAAAAATTGCTAAGATCTCATAGTTGTAATCAAGAATCAGCAGAGAGACATCATCTCCAGAAGATTTTGGAAAGCTGGAAATGCCAACAAGAAATAACAAATGAAACCATAAACAAGAGTTTAGCAAGGGCCGGAGAAAGCATTCGGGCCTACGAAGCTCGTCTTCTAACCATGGAGGACATGGTTGGGAAGGTTCAGAGACAAAATTTTGAAAGTCTTAAAATGCCTTACAGTCCTTTCTCAAAAATTGATAACCATTCAGAGACAAATGAAATGACAATTGGAATGCTCTCTCAGAAGGTTGAACTTTTAACTAGTGAAAATGGGGCGTTGAAACAGCGATGTCAAGAAATAATGAACCAGCTGACTGAGGCAGACAGAGAAATAGACAGACTGAAAGCCGAGCTCATCAGCCAGCAGGGCGGAAAACAGCATCATCTTGTCATGGAAGAGCTAAAAATGTTAAAGGCAGAACTGGCTGAAAACCAGGCCAATGCCATAGACAGGGAATACTATGAGAGGGAGCTGAATGAGAAATCCCTGAGGCTCCATGAAGCTCTGGTGACATTAGAGGAGCTTGGTAATTCCCTAAAAGACACTGAGAAAAAGCTGCAGTTGAAAGAGGCCACGCTGAAAGGTCTGGGCTTCCCTGCAGACTTCGAAGATGAGGAGTTACACCCTGAAAAAGAGCAACTCCACGAGCTACTGGAAGC
Organism: Ostorhinchus cyanosoma; assembly: GCA_029814465.1. Lineage (NCBI taxonomy): Eukaryota > Metazoa > Chordata > Actinopteri > Kurtiformes > Apogonidae > Ostorhinchus > Ostorhinchus cyanosoma. Next base: position 22,837,761 of record JAPTYQ010000012.1, on the reverse strand, counting down.
ATCTCATGGGAAGTTATTTGAGACAGAAGCAAAACTTGAGGCAACAGAAAAGCGCTGTGGTGAACTTGAAGCCAGGAACAGTGAACTAATCAGACTGAGCCAGGAATCTGAGAAAGTCAGCAGAGAGAGACTAGCAGAAGCAGAAAATGAAATAAGGATGCTACGAGAGAAGTTAGAAAAACAAACAGGTAGAGTTGAAAAGTCAGAGCATGTTAGTGAAAGTTTTCAGGCAGGAGATGAGCAGGTTGCTGATAAAGGACTTACAGAGCAAGTTGTAGAAGAGTTTGAAAAGAAATCTGAAGCAATTAATCAAGTTTTAGACACATTAGGAAATGTAGATAATAATGTAGAGAAGATGCTGGGAGACTTAAAAAGCACTTTACTTGATACAGATTACCTTGGTTTGTCAAAAGAAGAGCCCGTCTTTGTCAGCCAAAAAGACAAGGTGTTGGTATTAGAGGGCGAGTTCTGGAGCCAACTGCTAGGTACCATGAGAGTAACGCCAGAGGAAAAAAGACACAGCTGTGTAAGAGGTTTGGCAAAACAGATGATGGCACAGAAACAATTGATTGTCTTGATTAGAAGAATCTGTCAACAAGCAGAAAGTGAAGTTGAGACTGAGGGAGCATCAAAGCTAGATTTTTCATCCATGTACAGCTGGCTTGACAACGAAGCAAATGTGTTCATTCTCAAAGAATTAAGAGAGACCTTGGAAGCAAAGTCAGATTTGTGGAAACAGATTGTTTCCAGGTTGAAGTTGGACAAAGATGAGAAGCTTTTGTCACTGGCTCTAGCAAGCTCCGCGTTTGGGAGGCAGCTGAAACAGCCTTCTGAACATCTGCTCGATGCCCTTAAAGAAACGTATTTGTCTTACGTGACAATCAGACTTAAGGTGGAGCATGAGAAAAAGATAAAACAAGCAGAAGCTCAGATCAGTAGCTCGGAATGTGCAAACTGTCCCAAACTGAGAGAGGTTGCCAAAGATCTCCAGACCAAATTAGAAGATTTTCAGAGGCAGTTGTCTGAGGTACCTCTGAAGTCAGAGCTGCAAACTTCAATTCAGATTGAAGGCCAGCCCATAGACTCTGTGGATAAAACCATTGAACTTCATGACATGATAGCAAGGCACAGAAAGGAGCTTCAGGAAGTCAAAGATATCTATGAACAGGAAATGGAAAAGTTGAGGCAGGAAATCGCAAAAGGCAGCGAGACATTACGTCTCCGCTCAGAAGAAAATGTAAAGGAAATTGACTCATTAACAAACTGCATGGAGAACCTGAAGAAGAACCATGAGATGGAAAGGACTAACCTGATGGAGAAGTATGACCTGGAAATGGAGGAGCTCAGAAGCATGATGAGTCCAGCAAATCCAAACAGGACTGAGGATGCACCATTGCATCTCACTTCAGCCCAAACACCGACCCTGAAGGAGAGCATTCAAGAGCTGGTGAACCAAGTCTCAGTCATGACCGAAGAGATGAGGCGGCGCGAAGAGCAGGGCGACATAACGACTCTCCGGCTGAAATACGAGAAAGACCTGGAAAACCTGAAGGTGGAAGCGCTACTTGTCCTTGCCGTCCTCATCTGTGATGCCTTGTGTTCCTTTGTGGCATTCCCAGATCCCCTTCTTTGCCCGTCCCCTACCTGCCTTCCTAACCTTGCTCACCCTACTCTCGCTCTTCGTTCCGTAAACCAGTTTTCTTCTCTGTTGCATGGAAACTAACCATCTTAGGTTGATATTAACATGAGCAGTGCAGTAGCTCCACACTGAGGAACCCATTTTGTTTAAGCTTTATCTCCATCATTCGTAGAAATTGAAATACCTGAGATATTTGACTACATTTGATGACTACATTTGATGAAATAATACGAGAAGCTTTCAGGAGGTTTCACAACCATTATCCTGTGAAATGAGTTCCTCTGGTGTTAGTGTAATTTGCTCATTAATGTAACCCTTTGACTCAGCTGTGGTGCATTTTGAGGTGTCGATGACCAATAGCTGAGCGTTTTAACATATTTAAGCTTTCAATATTTAGACATAGACTATGTGGTTAGCATTTAGATATGTTCAACTATATGTATGTTCTAATCTGTTTTCTATTTGGCTTTTTGCACTAACCTTTTTCTTTAATTAACACTTCAACATAATACTCCAGTTCTTAGACAAATTAAAGTCTCAGTAATCTTAATCTTTCTCTCAGCTGCATTTCAAAGTCAAATGTTGGTTCATTTGACATGATGTGACCAAAGTAGAGATAGCTATGATAAAAATAAGACATTCATACAGCAAATGAAAGACAACTGAACCAACAGCTGGTGATGAAGGTCACAGGATCCAGTTAGAAGATAAGTGAATACTGAGGCATGGACATTTTATCTAATAATGAAAGTAGCAGTTTCAAGTGCAGTTGTGTCAAGTGTCATAACGCAGCTGGAAAGAAAAAAAAAAGTCACCTTGCCCTCATAGTATTTTCCGATATTGGCTTTATTTGCAGAGGTCTCCAAAGTACCATGGCGGTAAAAGGAACTAAAATAAATACTCCACTGACCTGGTTCTGGACAGTTTCCAATATTATATTCTTCAAGTTTGAGTTTTGCATGGAAAATGTTCATGGTAGTGGCAGTGTTTGGGTAATGTTTTGGCAAATTCCATGAATTAAGTTGATAATTGTGTGTTCTTATTATTAACAACAATCTAAAATGGAAATACTAAACCTATGGTATATCTCTCAAATCCATGGGTTTTATGACATATCCTTGTATTCCACAGTCATTGACAATTACGTTATTTAGCAAAGTTCATTGAAACACAAATAAATGCATTCAGGATTATTTCTGGTGTATCATAGGGCCTCTGCATAGGGCGTTAAAATTAATATATGATCCCAAATGAATAGTGGGTCATCCAAATATTTTTAAATTACTAGGAAATGGAAAAAGTCATTAAAAATATCACTGAGACAGTTTACAATTGGTTCAGATACTATAGTATAGGTGAATTGAAGTGCAAGTTTACAACGATAAATTGAAAGTCATGAACACATCTAACCTGGACAATAGAGCAGGTCTATTATAGGGTGTACTATTGTAGTGGAAGATTAAAACATACTGATATATAAATATAATTATTAATGAATTGAAGGTGCAGTTTCTAGGATTTATATTGATCTAATGGAATAAATGATTCATAATTACATTTTCAGTTGTATATAATCACCTAATAATAAACATCATCAGCCATTTAAATCTACAAGGGAAACAGATCCTCTTCCATGGAGTTATTTTATTTCTACTGTAGCCCAGAGTGGACAAACCAAACACTGACTCTAGTGTCGCTTCTGCTGTTTTTTTGTATTAAGTTGCGACCTTAGCTTTTGTCTAAAGGTGGGTGTGGCAAAATGGATCAGTCGAAATATCCGGTAAACACATACAAGTGAATGGTTTCGGTTTTTCTGAGTCAAAAAAGTACTATCATTTTTACGTCGAACAGTTTCACTTCAGGTTTTATATTTAAGGGTTAATGAATAAAGGGTTAAATTTATGTGTAATTTACTCTATGTGGATCATACACTTGAATGTAAAACAAGATAAGAAATCTAAATACTGTGGCTAAAAATCAAGTTTGTTGCTCTGTCAATGGTGTTGTCACATGACGTACACTTCATAAAAATAATTGATGCTTTTAATTGCGCTGCAAAAGCTCAGAAACATTATTTGGCTTTTTCACTCTAAAATATTGACCCATGGGAAAGTATTTGGCATGTAAACTGTTCAAAAAAAGAAAAAATACTTGCAAATTCATCGCAAAAGAAAAATCCAGAGTGTGTCAAGGCTGTAAAGAGATAATTCGAGTAAATTCATAATGTAGATTATAATAATCATAGTAAACAATTCCCAAAGAATGAATATATACAGTTTTAGTGATAAAATTAAGAGTATTAACATTTATTTAACCAAACTGGTCTAAGTTGATGTGGTTGGTACACATGGACGGTCAGTGTGTTGAAACAGAGTGGTAGGTTTGTGACTTTTGAGATGTTTTCTTGGCAGATAAGTTTAGGCAATAGCTGATGCTCATCCATGTCCCTACTGTGATCTAGAATATATTTACACACAAGATGCTCAGTAGACGCTCCTCTAAATAAAGCTGGCAATGGCTGTGATGTCAGAGCAGGAAGTTTACATTTGCTCTGTGGGGGAGGCGAGCTGAGCCTCTCACAGCTCCACTCTGGGCTCTCAGGGGGTTTTATCCCTGTGAAAACAGGCTGAGATCTGTTTCCTCTGTTTGGCCACAGCCAGACCAAAGCGCAGAAACGGCGAGGACACCGGCACTCACTGAGTACTCAGATTAGTGGGAGTGAATAGGCGGCGGAAGCGGGACTGGTATTTAGACCATTGAAACCCTGTCTTGTGGAAAGTTGCACCGTATTGAAAAAGCACGTGGACAGAAGTGTGTGTGAAGGAGGTTTATTACCCCGCCCTCCCAAAGGGGAGGCAAAGGGAATTGTTTTTGTCTGGTTTGTTTGTTTGAGACAAACACTTTAGCAGCAAAACCATCGGCTGAACTCATACCAAACTGACTTTATAGATTGCCAGTGACCCAGAATAGATGTCATTACATTTTTGGGAAAAGTAGGTCTAAGTTAACATTTTTTTAATGAATTTTTTAAAATCTTGTTTTTGTTCCCCATTTACTTACAATGGCCAAAATTTCACATGTCTGTAGCAGCAAAACTATTGGTTGAATTCATGCCAAATTGACTTTATAGATTACCAGTGACCCAGAATTAATCTCTACTTTTTTGGAACAGTCGGTCAAAGTTTAAATTTTTTGTAAATTTTAAAAATCTTTCCATTTACTTATAATGGGCAAAATATGTGCAAGGGGCAGAGTTTGTTGTGTCAGGCACCACTTGTTCTACTATGTTTTTCCCCACATCGCTCAAAAATGCTAGAGTAGACTTCCTTCTAAAGGTGCATTTGACTATCTCCAATCTGTTTGATAGTACTTGCAGGACAGCTTCAGTCTAAAAAGTGCAGCGACATTGCTCAGTATTGGGAGGATGAAATGACTTGTGATAATTTAACAAATACTGAAGTATACATATTGACCCTATAGGTCTTATGTCGTTCTGGTCTTTTGGATACACTTTGAACAACACTAAATAGCTCATGCCCACTTAATAAAGAAGTGCAATGAGTATAAAACCTATGACAATTCAATTTTCTCTCAAATTTGTGATTTTCTTCGACATTTTATTCAAGAGAGGACGCTTAAATGGTGTTAAAGAACCGGTAATGTCATCATGTAATGTTCAAGTCATACAAATACTGGAAATTTGATAAAGCCTAATTATGTAACTGGTTCCCAATTTATCAGCAACTGAAAAAAACAAAGCAAAAAAATAAACAAAACAATAGACAGTGAGTATCCAAAGGGACATCAGGCCATATCTTATGCTATAACGTGGGTTAATCATCTCCGTAAAGCACCATTTATCTGTCACTGCTGCATTCCACTCAGATTAGGATCGTTTTCAGTATTCAACACCTGAACTGAGTTTGTTCGATAAGTCGGTAGAGGTTTATTCTGTTTCTTCCTTTTCTATTTGTGGATGCTGTTAATTAGAAACGACTGTATGACTATTCTTTCTTACCCCGTCTCTATCGTCGTCTGTGCATCCCTTCATTGTATCGTTAATCCTGTCATTCCTCTTAACCCTTTTTTATACTCACACAGGCTGGACTTTGTCATGGCTAACAGGCTGTAGCTTTCTGGAATTGAACTGAGCAGGCCTTCAGCATGCTCTGGCTTTTATTTCAGAGGCCTTGGGTTCTTCCCTGCTCAGATAAAAGGCTCAGGAGAACCTTTGGGTCCGTGTCCCACTGACCTGTAAACTCACAGCTGCCCCTCATCCTCCTCCCGTTTCCTAGGCGACATGCGAGCGGGGTTTCGCTGCCATGGAGGAATCCCATCAGAAGGTGATCGACGAGCTGCAGAGGAAACACCAGAGAGAGCTGGAGAATCTGCAGGAGGAGAAGGAGAGACTGTTGGCAGAGGAGACAGCGGCCACCATCGCCGGTAAGAATAGTTACTGATGCAAAATGCTTCAATTCCATAGTGGCGATGTTCAGAAGTAAAAGCTGTCAATGTATGTTCATGTAGCCATTGAAGCCATGAAAAACGCCCACCGGACAGAGCTGGAGAAGGAGCTGGACAAGGCTCGTAAGGCGAACAACAACGCAGAGAACGCAGACATGGAGGAGATTCGCAGACAGCATGAGTAAGTTATTGATATTAACGCAATCATTACACTCGTCAGATGTCACGATTGAAAGAGTTCTTTGTGACTTAAAGGGGTCATATTTTGTTAAACCCACTTTTATTCGTCTTTGGTACATTTATATAAAACTTACATATCGAAAACACCTGAAACTATAAAAAGAAAAATTGCCATTGACAAATGTGTATTGTCAAAAATTGTAATGGTATCATAACAGGTGGATTGATAACATTTTGCTGAAGTTTAAAACACAGACTTCAAATGTTATTTTTATTTCATTGCTTTATCATTGACAGTTTCTAATGTCGATGACGTGTTTCTTTTTGGATCAGTTTCAACTTTGTCACCTTTTTGGCGTAGAAGGAAGGGTTTGAGGGGAAGGGCTAAGATGGTGCGATTTGCATATTGAAAACAAAATTTTTCAATGCCAAGTTTTCTTTTTTCAGGTTCAGGGAGTTTTCAATGCGACATTTTATTTTCAATATCAAACATTAAGGTCATTGTTTTGACTCTATAAATTCAGAGGACAGTATTAGAATAACTGGTGATAAATCACTTTGGACAGGTTGAATAAAGAGAAAAAAATTATTTGGTAGTGACTACAAAAACAGTTCTAAACCGTTTAAGGGTTAAGTCTCCTTTTAGTGTAAGAATCTGAATTTTACTGTTCTCTATTCACGATGAGAAAAGGAACCACCTCACGCACAGTGATCAATATGACAGGAGTGACTCTAAACTCATACTATTCCAGTAGCAACAACCAAATCACCTGAAGTCATTTAGTTTATAACCAGCACAAGTCACTTTGTTGAAGAGTGAATTCTGAATCCTAACATCTGATGACAGATGGAGTGTTTACGTTGTTTTTTTCTTACAGTTGAACAGTTTAATTTGCTCCGAGTGCTGGGGAGATGCTGTAGTGTCAGATTTTGCAGCTGTCAGTCATGACCTGCTGTGACACGTTTAGAGTTACTCAGGCGATGCTCACCTGCAGGTCTTCAGCATGCTCGAACTTTTCACTCAAGAGACATTTGGAAGTGCAGGTGTGAACTTTAGCTCTCAGGTTTATGTTAATCTGTTTCTGACTAAACAGAGGCTGTTTTTGAGTTGAGTAACTAATTAACCCTTTTCAGACTGCCATCATAACAGCCTGTCGAGGTGTCTTCATGTTTTCTTTGCAATTAAAGTGTCAGAAAATGTCTTCCTTTGCCAATTCTGTTGCACCTTTGTTTTCAGGAAGAACTTAACTTTCAATATCTGGCCATTAATTATCATCATTCTAAATGATAAATGCTTAAAAGTGTATTTTAGTAAAAAAGAAACAACTTTTAAGTTTTTTGCATATTTATTAACAAAAACAATTAATGTCTAATGAAACTTTTTGAGATAAATTTTCAACTACTTATATCTGCTTAAACATGCTTTTTAGTCTTTAATATTCAGTATCCATATTATGGCTTCATATTTTTTTTACCCTGTAAGGAAGTTTCTGAAGCCATTCCTTTCTACTTGTAATAGTCCCACATTGCTGCCATAAAGTGTTATATAGTGTCAGAAAGCTCAGGATCTCAGGAGTTAAAGTAATTTGAATGCGTTTAAAGTGCAACATGCTGCGCTGGAGAAATGGCTGTTGTTAAAGGCTTAAAATACTTGATTTAATGGCATTGATTTCAGAAATGTTACAGTCTCCTGGCTCACAGCGGGTCTACCTTATAATGAGAATAAGTGCACCAGAGTCTGAATATGTCCGAAGTTCATCCAGATGTTGCAGTGTCTGCGCTGCTGTGTTCCAGGGAGGAGCTGTGTTCATTCCAGCGGGAGATTGAGGTGTTGTCGGAGCAGTATTCCCAGAAGTGCCTGGAAAACGCCCACCTGGCCCAGGCGCTGGAGGCCGAGAGGCAGGCCCTCAGGCAGTGTCAGAGAGAGAACCAGGAGCTCAACGCACACAACCAGGTACACACACAGGGTCTGTGGACACACAACACAGACAGGAGTACAGGTCTCTTTTCTTACTTCTGTTTAACTTTGTGGTATTTTTAGGAGCTCAACAACCGACTCGCAGCAGAAATCACCAAGATGCGTTCAATGACATCAGAGGATGGAGTGGGAGACACAAACACCACCATACAGGGAAAAGAGCTCTACGAGTTAGAAGTAAGAGACGAGAAAAAAAGCAATATGAAGTTTATTTCCTGTCCAAATATATATTAAAAAAAAACTATCAAAGAATTTGACTACAAATATTTACTGATCTAAAATATTTTGTAAATTTTAACCATTAATCCTATAAATATATGTAAATAATTCCTGTAAAATGCAGTTTAAGAGTTTACTGTCATCAGATATGACCTATTTGGATGTTGAGGGGTTGATTCATTTGTAAAAACTGATTTAAGTTTGGTTATTGACAAATTATCTTCAGTTTTGTCTTGTTTTGATATAAGAATCTTTGAATTCACTCTGAGCTTTTGTTGAACATCTACATAATCACTAAACTTACGACAGAAAATTACCTGATTTTCTGCAAAATTGTTGCAGGGCTTTAAAG
>JAPTYQ010000012.1:22793593-22813532 GCA_029814465.1 Ostorhinchus cyanosoma | reverse complement strand
ACAAATTTAAATAATTTGATATGCTGATATGTACTGAGCTGAAAGTTGGAAAAATTGCTTTAAATGCTTGTGGAAACTGAATCTAAGCAAGAAACTAATCTTAATTCAAAGAAATTTTGATGTAATGAAGAAAATATTATAGCAACATATGAAAGATCAGCTACATCAACATAGATTTCAAAGAACAGATAAAAAAAGCATGTAGGAAGAAAATAAACAAATAATGAATAACAATTTATTAACAATTTACACTTTATGAAAATCTTGGTTGGCTGTTAAACTCCAAATGTTCTAATTTAGATCCAAAAAGCATAATAACTGTTTGGAGATTTTACTCTTGATATTTGCCTGTTTTACTGTCTTCTGGAACTCAGACAAAACACAACTAGTAGTATCTCTTAGTAGCTTTTCCTCTTTTTTTTTCCCCTTCCTCAGCAAATGGAATTTGCTCAGTCGTCATGGAGATAGCAGAGAATGGGACTTAAGTCATGTGATAAGAGGTGATTGGATATGAGAGGATGCTCAAACATCGTCTGCAGTGTTAATAGGAAAGAGAATGTAAGCAACTTGGTGAAACTGGTGCATTTTTTGGGCAACTGTTCAGTCCAATGTGCTTTAAGAGTAGGTCTGATCCATAGTTAATATCGCTATATAGCAGCAAATGATTATCTGTCAGTTCTTATCAATAGAAGTTATTTGACAGTAGACAAGAATATTAAAAGAGGATATGAGAACTGCTTTCAGTCTGAAATGGTGGGAAAGTATGTTTTCACTGATTCTGTTGCAGTGGAAACTATTGACTTTCAGGTCTTGTGAGTATAACTTCTTTGGTTACACTATTTCCATTGTGAATAGCTAGAATGAACAATAGGACATCCTCACTAAATGCCTTGGTCTTTGGTCACTATAACGAGAAGAAGAAAAAAAAACAGCCAACAACAAATGCATCATCTGTTCTCAATTCAAAGTTGCGTAGAATGCTCTAGAACAGTGTCTCCTAAATGTTTTTTTTTTTTCCTGCAGACTCATGTTTTAGAAATGACAAGCCATTGAAACACATTCCACATGAGGTCTTATCCTTTTTAAGACCTGGCTTTTGTCATTTTTTGCATCACTTGTACTTGAAGAAGTAAACCAAACAAATCACAGATGGTAGTATGCACTTGTAATTGAAAACACATTCTTGTAAATGAGACCAAATAAATGCATTTGGACAGAGTTAACAGGCTCTAAGGATAGGCCAGTCTTCATTATTAGTGTTGACAGTTTTATTTTTTAAGTAAAGTTATTTAGTAACTCAGAATCTACTGTGATCATGTCTTTGATAATGGAGGCTTTGGACAACAAAGTGTAGTGGGGGGAAAAAAATATTGTTAATTCCACTTAAAGTCTACTTATCTTGAAATGTGTATATTATCTTGGGGGAGGGGGTGCACATAGATGCCTGTTCTATTTGCCTTTGTGAATTTATTTCGTCTCCTGTATATCTTTTCAATTATATGCACTGTAAAGTTGTGCCATATTACACATATATGTCTTTCCCTGTTAATATGGTGATACAAGAGTAGTTGAATTTTTTTTTCAGTTCATCTCCAAAGTTGCAATGCTCCACGGTTTTAGAGATTAGGCCTATATTGTATAGATTTATAAAGTGAGAGAAACACTGTGCTTCAACATGTTAAAAACTACCAGACCCATCACTGTAGAGGTTTGCATTTTCTTCAAAATATTCAAGAACTATTAATAAATGACAGATTTTATTGTAATTTTTCTTCTATATCTAGTTGAATTTCTTACTGTCTGTATAGTAAAAAAAAAAAAAAACCTGTTGGTCATAATGATCCATATAAATCAACGTTTTTCTAAGAATACTCTTTGGCTTCATGGTTCTCTTGAAACTTGGGTCCCATTAGAGCTGTACTATCTGATGAGAACTGATCCAAAAATGCAAACTATGAGATGCACTTAAAGGCTTCAATAAGAACAAAATTCACTTAAAAACTTTTACAACCAACTGATCTCGATATTTTCTCATTTGTTTATTCTTGTAAGGTTTCAGCATATGTCAATCGTACTGAAAGGAGTAAAAATAAACCTGGAGACAGTGCAGATTTCCCGTAATTGCCATAGCATTTAAGGCGTTTGTGTGTGTATGTGCTGCTTGCAATGTTAATACGCTTCCTGCAGGTCCTCTGGGTCTAGAGCATGCACTTCAAGTCCATTAACGTCTTCAAAATCTGTATAAACCAACATTTAGATTTCAGATTTACTTTGAAAGGTGTCGAGGAGCTCCCCTAGTGTGCCTCGTTTCCTTGTAAGATGTCACTGATGAGAAGTCTGGCATTTTATCTGAGGCATCTTCTTGTGATTTGTAAGCCGTGCCAGCAGCCTTCTCAGTAAACACTAATCAGTACCAACACTCCTTGCCCACACTCCTCGCTGTGTTTAATCTCCAACGTATTTCACATCAGAGGTGCTGTTTGTTGTTTTTTCCACTTGCTGGATTTGTGTCCGCGGCGTTCTCACTTGACTTTTGCGCTCGCTGTGTTTTCAGATGTGCTCGGCCTGCCATGAACCAGGCGCCTCGTTGGGCTGCTTCTTTAAAGGCTGTCCCAACAAGTACCACTACAGGTGTGCTCTGGAGTCAGGTAAGTCCTCATCTTCACTCCTCATTCTGTGCATTTTTACAGATTCAAGATTCACTTTATTGCCATTGAGACACCATACCAACAGATACAGTGCAGAATGAAATTACATTTCATCGGCTTTTACATTGAAACAAGAAATATAAAAACACCTTAGCAGCCGAAAATATATAGCAGCAGCTTTCACAACAGTAAGTGAAAAGGTAAAGCATAAAAGGACAATATCCACCATTTTTATTACAGTATTGATTGCGAAGTCTTTGCTTTAACTTTGAGAGTTGAATACACCCACTGGTAGTGCATCAGTCTGTAAATAGCTTCGTCGACTGTTATGGCTTCCGCCAAGTCTGAACTTACACGTGTGGGTGGTTCAACCTTTTGGATAAAAATGGTGTAGCATCTTTAACTCCAACACGTTCTGTTCTTGTGCTCACAGACTGCGTCCTCATTGAAGAAAATTTCTCCATGAAATGTAAAAAGCACAAGGTGAGCATGAGTAACTCCTTGCCTTTTGTTTTTGTTTTATTATACTGTGTCGCAGTAATGACATTCAAAGGCTACGTAATATAATTCTACTCTATGTAGAATGAGTTACGAGGCTTTTGTTTCTCCTCTCTCCAGAACAAGACATTCAAAGCCCCTCCAGGGAGCAGATGGGATGACAGGTGACACCGCCAACCGAAACCTCTCATGGTTAGTGAGTACCTGTTACACTTTCACTGCTGGAAGGCAAATACATATCTAAACTATTATTTTTCATCCATGTGTAAACTATCATTTTTAGTGGCGTGTCTGTGCAAGGACAGCGCAGGATTGATGGTTTTTGGAGTCATGATCAGCATACAAGTCAGAATAGTTCAGGTGTCTTAGTATGTGAAGGATTTTGTAGGATTTGCTTGGCTCCACACAATGTCATGCAGGCATGGGCAAAAGTTTCGACACAGACTTGAATTTTTGTACAATTTGTTGGTTCAGCTTTCCTTTTTTCTATTTTGAAAACACATTTCTGAAGTTAATTACAAGAATTTTAGAAGTTTGAATGACTTTTTTTTTGGCAAATCACATTCATGCAAAGAGTCGCTTTGTATCAAAACTTTGGTGCCCACTGTAGTATATTTAGGAATAATTGTTTACAGAATATAAAGAATTTTTAGTGTCCAACTGCAGCATTGTGAAAAACAGAACTGCTACTACTGCTACTGTGCACCATATGAACAAAAATATTAGGACTCATCCCACTTCCTCCTCTCGATGGTATCACGCTAACAACGCTCATCTCTGTTGTCAGTAAATCTCACAATAAACGTCAAATCAATCTCAGAGTTTAGAGGTTAATTTCCCTTAGTTACTTTAGGTTTAAAATTATTATTCATGGTCAGAACTTGACAAATATCTCAGAAATCTAGAGGTAGAATATTTAAATACAAAAAACCCCAAAATGAGTAAAATTCAGTAAAAACAGATAGAAACAGTCTGTAAGCACCTATAACAATGTAAAGAAACTTAACTTTAAAGAGGAAACAAAAATGTTGATTCCGATTACATTTATCACAATATAAAACTATAGCATTTGTCATGTTAGTGTTGTAGCCTGCCTCCTTGTCAGCAATGAAACAACTTAATCATTGTGTCCCACTACTTTTGTCCATATAATTTGGATCTCCTCACGTCTTAAACGCAACTCTTGTTTTCTTAAGGAAAAAAAAGATGGAGTGGAGTTGTAAGGAATACCTCAGATCTGGTGTTAAATCACTGCTCCATACTTGTCTTTCTTGACTTGAATGCACTGCAATCACATCCTGCCATAGGTGCATTATTACAGTGTTTATAATGTTTCAACAAGATTAAATAGTGGGTTATTAAGAGTTATGTTACAAAGTTATACCTGTTGTAAGAAGTGTGCACACAGTTGATACTGTTCCCCCCTCGATCCACTCTATGATGCTCTGTAGAGCTTCATTCTATCATTTGTTCCTAGTTAACTGTTTCAGCTGTCATTTAAGCAATGCCACTGTATTTTAACAACAAAATTTACATATCGCAGAAGATATTAAACTGGTGCCAGGTTCGTCTTAGTGATCATCCAGCAGCGGGCACAGAGAAATAATAAACGAGTAATATTATGATAATTACCAGTGGTGGCTCTATTTCTCCACCATGTTGCCTTTAAGGTGCTGTTGACAAATGCTTGTTTTTGTTGAAGGTAAAATATTGCCTCTCAGTAGTAAAACCAACAGCAGCTTCCTGTGACAAGCTGCTTCTTGGTGCTGTAGTCACTCCGGTTTGTGTTTTTCTTCAGATGTGGCACCAGCTCAGCAAGCAGCATAGCTCGCAACAAGCTCTTCACTCCAACTTCCTTACTTCACAACAGTTTGTGTGTTAAACGCCACCATTATGGAATCCTACTTTACTGATACATTGCTTTTGGGGTGTGAGGTTTATGTACTTCACATACAGTTCATTCAGTTATCAGTCACAGCCACACAGTTTGCGTTAAGAGCAGTTCAGTTCAATGCTGAATTGGCTGTGTGTGTTACTGTGGAAGTGGAAAAAATGTTGGTGTCCCTAAATAAGACTATGTTCAGACAGCAGGTCTTAATGCACAATTCAGATTTTTTTGGGGGGTGAGATCCTTTTTTTTGTGTGTGCATTCGTTCATATCACACATTAAATAAGTTTTTAGTACGACCTGAATGTGACCCTGAAGTGACCCACATGTACAAAAGAGGTCCCGATGTAATACGTGACCACTCAGGTACACACTGTGTTTATGGAAGTAAATATATTTTTCCTGCCGCTCGCTCCTCTTCCTGGGATGCAGAATTAAGATGTTTGTTGTATTTCAATGACGTAAAGGTCAGATAAATGCGACCTGGTCGTTCAGACTGAAGTCGCATTGCAAAATATCAGATATCAGATTTTGGACCACATATGAAAGTGGCCTGGGTTGGATTTGAAAAAAAATCAGATTTGTGCTGTACAAATTGTCTTTAACACATCAGATACAGGTCACATATGGGCAAAAAAAAATCAGATTTGGGCCACATTTGCCTGCAGTCTGAACATAGCCTAAGACACATTTCCTCCAGCTTTATTATTTCCCATCTTTCTGCCTGTTACCATAACAACCATATATTAGGAGTGACTGGTGTTGACTCCTGCTCATGAGGATGCAGCACAGATATAGAAATATTCAGTGGTTAATGTTTTCATTTTTACACATCTATTCTTAATTTGAGCTTATTGAATAATTGAAGTTCTATCCTTTTTTACTTGTTTAGTCATTGTTATGCTGAAAATCATGTGTAGTTAAAAGTGTTTTTCCCTGCTTGTTAACATCTTTTTTTACTCCATATGAAAGCTTCACATCTCGGAAAGAATGAGTGACTGTAATTACAGATTTGACACAGTGACTGTATTATTACGAGATAAAAATACAGTGTGGTCAAAGAACACGTGCTGTGGGATTAAAACGAATGAACTAACTCTACATAAGAAAATAGATTTGTGTCAGACTTTAATGGGGGTTGTCAGTCAAACCCACATAGTGTAAAGTAACTATAGATGGATTTCAGGGTTTATTTAATGGCTTTCTGCAGAGCGGTGGAAGCCATCCACCAACAAAGGTAGTGAATTTAACACCACATAAAAAATAAATGTTAAAATATATTTTCATGCCTGTGCGTGTCAGTGATATCTAGGACCAGAGTGGTTTTGTTTTCAAGTTATCTGTCCATCTCATTCTTATGAACATGATCTCAGGAATGTTTACCTGGACTTGAAGATGAACTTTATACTTTTTACAATAACTCGAAAATTCCTGTTAATTACGAGATTACGTGCACAGGTGTAATTGGATAAAATGATATCTCTGATAACAGTTAATGCCTTTTTAACCACAAACCCATTTGCTCTACGCATGTGCAATAACATATCTAGTACTTGTCACCAATATTTATAAATATAAAGAAATGTGTTGTAGATAGAAATAAATCTAATTTGTTTTTACTATTTATGATATATAGGATACAAACACTTTGATTAAAAAAATTAATCCGTTTCTAGCTTTGCAAAGACTGACCGATACATATACTGTTAATGAAATGGAAGATAAGCTACATTGTAAGTACATCTTTAAGGTTTTTAATACGACTTCAAGCATTTTTTTTTCTGTGAGTGAACTGAGGATAGTTCAGTAGATGAACTCATCTGATTTATTTGATTTACATAGTTTCAGTCTATTTAATGACTACTAAAACTACTAATTGATGTAAATAGATATAATAAATGATTTCAAAACACTGATGTCTAAAAAGCACATGTGGAACAAATCAGGCTTCTGGTTTTGATTGGATGGTGACAATAACCATTTCATTTCCCAACATTCAGCTTTATTTATTATTTTGTTTCATGTGTTATTTAAAAAAAAAAAATCACAAAAACTATTTAACTCCTCAGTAAAAATAGTCTCTGAAAGGATAAACTAAACTAAAATTGTACATTATCTTAAATATCCACATGGTGAGAACCTGAAAAACATTTTTCGATAAATTCTTTCCTGACACTTGACTGGCACTGATTCTAATTACAAATGAGCACATGGTGACAAAAGGACTGCCTGAATAAATATTTTTCATCAATTTGAAATCAAGACTTTATGCTTTACCCTTTCAGACATCATCATCCTGCAGGGGCTCTCCTTCTCCTCCCACTGGTAACCATGGCGACCGTGGACCAGGGATCTTCTGACTGACAGCTAGCACCCGTAAACCTTAACTTCACCCTCTGCTCTTCAGCTGCACTGTTAACCCCAGGACAGTGACTCGGGGAGGGGGGAGTCACCGAACCTCCTCGGTACTATGAACGCCATTTACACCGCCGGATTTCACTTAAAGTGACATGCTGAATACGTGTTATCACTTTGTAGTTATTTATAAGGAATTTGTTTTTCTGGATAAAAAAATATGAATAACAATCAAATATATTTAATTTTTTAAAGATTTTGTAAGTATTTGATTATATACTTGGTTTATTTATTCCTGGAATTTCTTATTGGCTTCTTGTCAAAGAGGTTTGATTGTGTGTTTTAAGTTATTGGCAAAGCAGTTGGATGACGTGCGAAGCCAGTGGAGAAGATGCTGGTTTTATTGAATGACGGGACAGTCGAGAAGTGACCCTCAGTTTTTTCCTCGCAGAACAAGGTACCTGATTAGTTTGTTAAACGCAGGTGGACAGGGATCTATATGAAACACATTTTGGCCACGGCATTACATTTACAAAAGCCAGTGTCACGCTCACCAGGTGATGCTTGCACTTAATAATGGGTCCAGTCGATGCTAATGAGGGAACTGTTCAGTGAGTTTGAATGTATTTTCCCCATGTGAGGGTGTTTTTTTTTTTTTTTAAATCAACAGGAAGCACTTTGGACATGCGTGGTCCTCTGCTCTCTAGCGGCAGTATTCACTTTCAGCCGACTGCCTCCCCTGTATTTTATAGTCCTCTTCAGGCCCTTGTGTGGCTTTTCTGGTTCACAGGGTTCATCTGTAAACTTGGAAACAACCGCCTTTAACTGTCAGGATGAGACCATGTGACTTTTATTTGGCTGTAAGCACTTTTTCCTCCCACTTTAGCCTCTGAGCTTCGAACGAGGAAACCCAAAAATCTGTTTGTCTTTAATGGATTTTGTTGTGAGCTCTGTCAAGGGGTCAGTGGTGAGTGATCTCATTTCTGGGGTTTCTCTTCTGTTTAAAATACAGCAATAAAGTCCTGTTCAGGTCAATACCTGAGCCTCATGTCAGCTAGTATTATGAAACCTTAAAGGTTTAATATTTAAGATTTGTACATGCTCATGTAGTTGTGTGAAGTTTGTGCCGAGGTTTGTGTTGGAGCCGATTTATTGTCTTGAGCCAACGCCTGCCAGATTTATTTACATCAATGATAAAAGCTTGTACTTTGATTTCTATGTAAAAGACATGTTTGGGTCTCTTCAGTGATGGTTAGGTTTGGGCACAAAAACGACCTGGCTTGACAAATATTGTGAGAAGTTTATATGTAACTTAAAGTTACAGAAACACAAATATGATCAACTTTAGGTACATAAACATCTTACGAATCCAAAATTTAGATGATACAAACACATAATTTACCCTCTTAAATAGAAAAGGATCTTGGCCTCATGTATTCATGTTCAGACTTTATTCCACCATAATCAAACGCCTCTTTCTTGCTTGTTTTAATCCCCCTCAGAAATTTGGTGGCATTTTCTCTGGTGATGTAGAGTGAAGATTATTCAAGTCCTGTACATAGAAATCAATATGCAGGTTATTTTCATGGATGTAAGCCACCCATACAGTTGTTAGGTTACAACTGAAGTTGGCTAGCATCAAGAAATGGGCACAAAATAGACCCCAGCACAAACTTTACATGAGCACATGCAAATCCTTAAACATTGAATATAATTTCATGGGGACTTTAAGATGTATGATTTTAGATGGAACAATCACACATGTGCTGAAGTTGGAAATTTTAAGTTTACAATAGGAATGGCCATGCAAGTATTAAGATCTGAATTACTGCATTTTTTTCCCATTTCTGACCTGGGCCTATAAAAAAGCCTTATTTCATGTATAAGAGGTATATACTACAGTACCTTGTGACCTTGCGGAGCAACGACAAATCATTGGATGTACATGACCTTCCTATGGACATCCTGCGACTGAAGGCAGCTTGCATGCATTTTCCTGCTGCACAAAACGACAGGCCTGATAGGCCGCTTCCCTCTGAATCGTCCTCCCACACAGGTGCACACAGATGGCCTGGGGCTTATGTAGACCACATACTGGTTGAGTCCTGGTGTTTATACCTGTTGAATCAGGTGTGGAGGTCAGAGTTGTTTGTTTTTAAGTCTGTTATCAGCGTTGATGAAATGTGTCTGTGTATTTCTGCACAGCGCCACCAGGGGCAGCGTTGAGCTGTAAAACCTGTATGTGAGCGTATTAGGGACGTTCACTCAGAGGCAGCTCAAGGCATCATCTGCTTAGTGTCACACCAGCAACAGCAGAACACAACACACATGCACAACCCTCCTCAGCCTGGAACACCACATCTTTTACACATGTGCCATCTTTATTGTTTGTGTATTTTATACTTTACGCAGTTGTCAGGCATATCAACAAACCTGACTCTGTCATTGCAATGTTTTCATTAAAAGCCGTTGTTTGCGTTGTACCAAATATGGATTTCTGTTTTCTGAATAAGTGTTATGTTTTTGGATTTTTCCTAATATTTTGTCCATATGTTTAATCTCAGGGCTGAATCTCAGATATTCTATTGATTTGAAATTTATGTAATGCTTTTTTTTTTTCTTTTTTTTTTTGTTTTTGGAACACATTGACTGGAGCAATTATACATGTAGCAGGTAGCAGGATGATGTTGTCATCTCCTCGGATGCAAAAGCCTTCTGTTCTGTCCTGGTACACTACCCTTCACATTCCCATGCCTCCTCTATGTGTCCGTCAGTGCTGTGGTGTTTTATGGGTGTTAATATGGGGTTTATGACTGCCAACTCCTTAATGTCTTTATTTTATGGCAATTTTTTTGTACCGCCGTGCTCACCTCTTGGAGCATCAGAAGTCATGTCATTGTCAAAAATAAATATTTTGTTCAACATGGTGTTGTGATTTTCTGTAAGATGTGAATATGTGTTCTTTAATGAGGGCTAGAGGAAATGTTGAATACAACCTTTTAACACAAATATTTCAGGATTTTATTGGGACATCTTGTGTAAAAACAAGCACTGTCATTTGTAAAACTTATTGGGTTTTATGGGTGATTTAAAAAAAAAAAATTTAACCAGATTAAGTCCAAGTAAGATTGAGATCTCTTTGAAAGAGGCGACATGGCCAAGAGGTCAGCAGCACTCACCATAATGAAAAACAAGTTAAAAGATCTGTAATAATAAATTAAAAATCAGTGTTGCAGAAGATGACTTTTTCTATGTTTACTAGTTTCAGTATGTCTCAATGGGACATATTTGATTATAAAAAGTTGACTATTTTATCTCAATTATTTACATATATTGATATGATTATTGGTCCAACAGGTATTAAACAGGTAAATCAGATGATTTTGGTTGCCTACTGCCGTTAAGATGTACATGAAGTAATATAACAAATTAAAAGCAACACTAATGAGTTTCCAATATTGTGCAGGGCTGTATTACACATTAAGAGGCAGCTTTATAAAACTTTCTTGAAACCCTTCTGCTGTTAGCTTGGCTGCCAGCTACGTGAAAGATAATTGATTAAAACATGGTTTAGAAAGGTTTATTTGTTCACGCAGCTGAGCACCAACGAGGTTTTCGTGTTTTACTGAGAAAGACGTGTTAAAAAATTTACTTTATAACAAGTTTTCCAGCCGGTTACTAGCATTAGCAACCTAGCTAGTGATAAACATCACACTAAATTAGCCTAGCTTGTTAGCTTAGTGAGATAGTGGCTTGTACTGTGACTTCAGTTAATGTAAAGTTTCAAGAGATAAACATCTATTTTTGACCACATAGTAAGACTTCTCAAAGGTTTATTTTTATGTCTACATTACCAAAGAAAGCTTAACGTTACTCTATATTAGCACTTAGCATAAAGCTAAGAGTTAGCTGAAAGACCTTCACAGTGCATCTGTGAAATATTTACCGGTATCTAAGTTTTCGAAATGTTAATTACTTTGAAACCTTTATGGAAGAGCATTAAGTGCAGGTTCCTAGAATGTTCCTTCTTGATGTTACCTTTAGGGTAGTGTTACCTGGACACACACAAAATGACAAATCATCTCAACCCCAGTTCACTTTACAGTACAAAGTCTATATGTTGTACACAGAAACTGTCATTACTGCCATTTGCACGTCGCTTTATATTACTTTGAACAAGGAAATTCCCCTTATTAAAAAGGTAAATACATCTGATAACTTTTAGTGTCCTGAAACCAAATGCACAAATGTGTGTAGGCAGTTAGCCGCCTTTTCACCGTCTCTCATTAGTAAAACAAACAGAATGCACGTCTTTCACACGAAATGATCATTTTCTCATTTTTATGTCTTAGCATAATTATCAAAACAGTATTTATTATTTATTTGTTTATGAAAAGTGACTTGGCCAACTAAATAAAATTTCCTGTTACCCTAAGGTACACTGTAAATCCTGGTAAGTTAATTTATTATTTTTTATGTGTGTGACTGCTGATTAATTAGACACACCTGGATTAATCATTGTGTCCAGTAATGAAAGACAGGAAATAAAGGAGCTACCTGAAGTTCAGGAAGTACTGGTCCTGTGCATAGAGTCCATTGTATTTCTGACCTGCAAAATTCCATTAACATTCAGATAAATGTAAAAAGAAAAAAAAAAAAAAGTCTCTGCCTGTAAACCTCTTCCTGATGGAACAACACTGCAATTGAACACATGAGGGCGGGGCATGTGACCGTGTGCATGACGTCACAGACCTGTCAGATTTTTTTTTTTTTAGAACAAAAATATATCAGTCACAGGGGATAAGTAAATTAGACTTAAAACTGAAAATAAACAGAAAAGTAGTGTTCAAATAGTATTTTCAAATGAACACACACCACTTAACAGTTTTATAATGTACCTCACATTTTTTCTACTCATGCACTGCAAAAATCTAAATCTCAGTGTATTTTCCTCATTTCAAGTCAAAATATCCAATCAGACTTAAAATAAGGCATAATCACCTAAAGAGTAACTTTTCAGTTTGATATAAGAACTTTATTTTTAGACAATAGATCTTCAAAATCTTATTTCAATAAATCCTACCAAGATCATTTTCCCTTGTTCCATTTTTGCTTGAATTGAGCAAAAAAAAAAAAAGAAAAAAATTCTGCCAATGGAACAAGGGAAAATGATCTTCGTAGGATTTATTGAAATAAGATTTTCAAGGCCTATTGTCTAAAAATAAGTTCTTATATCTCACTGAAAAGTTACTCTTTAGGTAATTATGTCTTATTTTAAGTGTGATGAGATATTTTGACTAGAAATGAGAAAAATACACTTGGTAAGATTTAGATTTTTGTGTGGAGCTAGTTCATCAAAACAGCACAAAAAAAAAAAACAATACCAAAAGTCACTCCAACAAGAATTCTCGTTTTATTGACTAAATCTCAGCTTACAGGAAGACAGTTGTATTGCAAAGACAGAACCGGGTACGAGTTCTAGTGTTGTGGTCGTCTACTCACTAAAACTCCACTAAAATCATGATGCTTGGAAATATGCCACTGGACACATAGACACTGGAAATCCATATCAACATGTTACGTTATGGTTGAGATGAGGAGGCAGCGCTGACTGACTCAGATGTTACAGGAGAAGGTACGGTGGCCTGAGGAGGAAGTGTGTATCCCTTCATTTCTAGCTTTGGATGAGTCACCCTTCATCCTGACTCAGGCATCCTCAGTTGCAGCATGTACTGGTCTGTGTTTTGTTATGTATGAGTTTGTTACGCCTGGTTATCCTTTTATTGTTTTGACGAGCTGAAGAAGTCTCAGAACTTGGCACAAAACTTAATTCAGTGGTGGAGCAGAATAGTTTTATGGATGGCCAGGTCTCACTTCTGTACACATTGTCAAACATTCAGTCTTTAAGGGTTATCAAATACTAATAATCCTGATAAATGAATGTACAAACAGGCTTATCTTTTTTGTTATCAGTCTGTATTTTAAGGAAGAGGCAGCCTACACTTTATTAGTCACCTTAATGGTTGGACCAGTTGAAGAACTGGCAAGAATAGATGTGCAAAAGACCAAAACTGAGTGACCATACATGTGGCCAATAATGTGGAAAAGCTTTAGTCATTGTAGAATAGTTAAAGCTTTTATCCAACTCTTTAAAACTCTGTTAGGTAAAGCTCAGTTGGATACGGCTAACAAAAAAAAAAGTGCACTTTGCAGCATATTCTACTATTTAGCTGAGAGAGATGTATTCAGTTTCATTTATAATTAAATGCACAGTGTATAATGAGGCTGTGAACCAGTGTGGGAATTCTTTTTATGGTCTTTGCTGATGAAAATCTGACATGAATTCAGGCAGAAATCATACTGCCAAGCAAGGTAATGTATTAAAGTTTTGTTCTTCATGACCTGAACATGATCCCGGACAAGCCCCCCATATTATCACGTATTCGCATAGTTTTGCAAATTGTAAATGTTACTACAGGGGCTATGAAACCATTTATATCCAAATGCAAATGTGGAGATAGCCAAAATGAACATAGACAACATAGGTCTTGCCATTATTTTTTTTTTAAAGATTTTTTCAGTGTGTGTATTACATAATGTAGCTTGAACAACTCAATCCTTGAAAAAATGAGCACTGGCCATCCTTTTGCTCCACCACTGTCAGCTATGCAGAAAATTTAGCTTAAGTTTAACAGTTATGGTGCATTGCAGATTCACCTGCTATGAATGAGTAGGAGGGTGGTTTTCAAGGGGAATGCAGCAGTTAAAGCATGACAGGGTGAGGTAATGTACATGCCAGTGTAACCTCCACTTCTTCATACGGTCATGTGAAAGGCCTCCCCAGCTGAGTATAATGTGCTGGGTCTCGCCGAGCGGACGCTGCAGAGCCAGTGCTGCCTGCAGCTGGCTGATGGAAAATAACCGGCTGCAGAAAACAGCGCGGCTACAGTGTCTGTATCAGGCCCGTCCTTTGTTCCGAGTCAGAAGGCTGCCGATGAGGTCAGAGATTGTCACAAGATGTAGTAATTTGCATACTCGCTTTCTGATCCGGGAGCAGCTGTGATGAATATGATCCAAATGGCTTATGTAAGAGATGAAGTGAGTTTAGCTGATCCTCAGTCAGGCCAATCCAAGCTGAGGCGACTGACTCTCACAAGATAAAGAAACATGTTATTTTGCAGCTAAACTACATCTACAGTGTACTACAGCCTGTGACAGGAGAAACACTGAGCAGGTTTTCACAAGAGCTTTAGCACATACAAGTTCATGCAGATTTATGTCTGGAAAGCAACACACAAAATGCCCATTCCTTTGCATGATCCAATGCTTGCAGTATTTTTTTTTTCTTCAAATAATTGATCTAATATTT
This sequence comes from Ostorhinchus cyanosoma, assembly GCA_029814465.1. Classification (NCBI taxonomy): domain Eukaryota; kingdom Metazoa; phylum Chordata; class Actinopteri; order Kurtiformes; family Apogonidae; genus Ostorhinchus; species Ostorhinchus cyanosoma. The sequence continues at coordinate 22,798,774 of JAPTYQ010000012.1, read as the reverse complement.
ATGATAAGTCAAAGAAAGGAATGGGTTATTTTTTTTACTGTTACTTTGAACTTGGTCATAAAAACATCCACGCCACACTACTTCACTAAAGGTGGCAAATTAGAAGCAAAAATCTCTTCTTAAAAAAACATGTTTTTCCCCTATCTGTGATATAAAGTCAAAACTCTCAGTCTATGTCCTCATGCTTTGTTTTTTTCTGTTCCTGAAGGTGGTGAAATGAGTTCACAACGTTAATACAAATACAACACACTGAAGAGAAACTAAGAGTCCTCTGGTTTTTAGCCCTAGGATGTCTCAAGAGATCGTAACAGCAATATTCACTCTGGGACATAATGCAAGAAAATTGTGCTACGGCAAAAATTCCACGTCACAACATTTTACATCTTTTTATCCTTTTTTTCCTCGTATTTTTGTAAAGCCGGTTCAAATTTTCTTAGGGTAAATTTGATCTACTTATCATGCAATTTATAAAAGGTGATTAGTTCTCATCTGTGATCTTTTTTTCAGTTTAAATTGACAATGCTAAATGGTTATTTTCTTTTCAGACAACGCTTTTTCGCTAAAAGTTTAAAAGAAAACGAAGCTGTACAAACAGAACTGAAAGAGTGAGTAGAAAATAGTCTTTGAACTGTGAAGTAGATATGTTTGACATGAATAACAGGACATCATAAGCATTCTCAAAGGGAAACTGGTTTGTGGATGATTCCCTCTGAAAATGACCTCTCGAAAATAAGATGTAATGTTCTTTTGTCGATACTATGTACAGCAGCCAGACAAATGTGTTTTGGCACTGTTGTGCCAGAAAACAAATGAAAGCTACTTTACATACACACACCAAAAAACAGAATTAGAAAAAAACCCAAAACAAAAAAAAAACAGGGTGTATTTTTTTTTGCTTTTTCTTTTGATTGAAATAAATAAGAACATTTTCAAAGCAGTTAAATCCACTCATGTGTTCATACACACAGAATGCACAGTGAAACAAGCACACTCGCACTTTCACATTTTTTTTTTACACATGAAACATTAAAACCACCGCCTGCTCGTTTTTATCATACAAGGTGATTCCTTGAACTTTTTTTTTACATCAGCTTGAAAAATACAAATCAGTACAGCTTCTCTTTGTCTCTAGGCTTCAAGAAAAATGCCATAAGGTCACATCCTGAAGAGGGCAGATAGCCGCCTTCCAATTTCTATTTGCTTTTTTTCCTTTTTTTTTTTTTTGCTGAAAGTATTGCTTTAAGAAATGGATTTTGGTCTTCTTTTCAGATGGTTTGAACTCTAATGGAAGCAATTTTATTTATTTTTTTAATTTTACTTTTCCACTGGGTTTGTAGTCAGTTCACTAAATTCAATATGTAAATGGGGATTCTTCTGGGCTCTTTGCAGTAGTGTAACAGAAAACGGTACCTCATGAGGTTCTACAAAGACTTTCATGGGTGTGCTCTTCCTCTCCGAGATTTTGACAACAGATATGTTAGTAATCACTGTCTGTTTTTGTTTTCCATGCATGCACATCTATGTGGTTGGATGAGAGGTATAAAAGTGTGTTGGTGAGTTTGTGGCTGAAGCGTTCTGACAGGCTCAGACGCAGATCTCTATGGGTGTTGCCACCAGCATGCGGCCACCCGGCGAACTGTTTTCTCGTGGCATTCGTTCGTAACTGTTGGTGGATGACACAGAGCTGTTAGTGGAGACGGATACAAAGTGGTGGCCGTTGGTCGGTTCTATCATCCCGCCTTTAGCGTTGCCACCGCCTCCGCTCCCTCTTTCCACCGCCACCGGAGACATGGGGGACAGGGGTGATAGTGGGGACAGTGGGGACAGAGTCTGCTGCTTCATCCTCTCCACCAGAAGCTCCTCATCCTCCTCTCCTGAAGAAGATGATGAGATAGTGCCTTCCACCTCTCCCCGCACCCCTCCTCCTCCTCCCCCACCACCACCACCTCCGCCTCCTCCTCCAACTCTTTCTCCGTTTCCTCCCGAGTTGCCGTTGTTGTTGTTGTTCTCTCCATCCAGCATCCAGGAGTGGCTGAAGTAACCAAACACCTCTTTGACAGAGCAGCGGCGGTCCTGCTCTACCGAGAGCAGCCGGCGGAACATGCGAAGGGCTTGCTCCGTGAAACGCCTCCACTGGGACGGCACCGTGTTCGTCCTCCTCCTCTGCCAGCGAATGAACTCCTGGTAGAAAGAGTCGGACGGCAGCGCCTTCTCCCAGGGGAAGTTGCCTGTCAGCATGCAGAAGAGCAGCACGCCGAACGCCCACACATCAGTGCTGTAGTCCACGCAGAAACCCTCATGCCGGGTCACATCACAGAGCTCTGGGGCTGTGTAAGGGATGGTGCCGCTCACCTGAAGGGAGAAACCTGACAAGTGAGCATTGGTTGAAAGCAGACAATAGCACATTCAAGAAAAAAACAAAGTTACTCACCCTTTTCACGGGTGAGCCAGCGCGGCGGGTCATGCCAAAGTCAGAGAGCTTGACTTTGCGGCACTCTCGATCAAAAATGAGGATGTTTTCAGGTTTGATGTCCCTGTGGACCAACTTCTTACAGTGCAGGTAGTCCAGAGCAATGGCCACTTGGTGCACACAACGCTTTGCTACTGCCTCAGGAAGACCGACCTGTAGAACAAGGGGCAGAAACAAACACACAATTAAACCATAAATACAACATACAATGAATGAAAAATGTATCAACTATAACAAACATGTTGAATCTGACTGGGAAGAAAACATGATGAGCTGAATGAGTTTAGTATTATTACAGTACTGATAAGTAAGAACTGGATGAAACCATTTTGACATTTATTTGATTAATGTAATTTTAATTCCTCAAGTTGGGCATTTTGGTCATCATGGGCGTTGCGATGGAAGTGAACATACTGAAGCAAGATGTTGGAGATGGAGAAGGATGAGGGGTGCAACTTGAGCTAAAGACTTTGCTAAAACACTGATCTAATTGCTAACAAGACTCAGGCTTTGTTAAAACCTCTTAAGTAATTACTACTGCCTGCTCAATCTAAACACTTTCAGTTGGGGTCGATACAGTAATGTCAACTTTGTGTAGTGTATTAACAACCTTTCGACACTACTAGCTGGATGATTAGCAGGCTAGCTGTGAGAAGAAGGTCGTTATAATGAATTACTGTAAATTAATGAAAACTCGTTTAAAAAAAAAAAAGACTTGGCAGGAAAGTGAGCTGTCAGTCACATCTATTAATTAAAACCCACTTGACAGGCAGTATTCTGCAGCAGTAAACTCTTATTAATGGAGCAGTTATTTAGACCCAGCCTCCAGAACACTCATTCACATGAAGTGAATGACGCCAGTTTCTAGGTAAAAGTTGACGCTTCTTCAATGGGAGTCAAATGGAGCAGCGTTTTTGTAGTCTGTATCCAGCAGCTGTCAGTGGGATTATACTTCTGCATGATCACTGCAGCAGCATCAGTGGGTTCAGCAGAGTTTCTTCGGCTTAAACATTTTGATACAACTTCATACCAGAGGCTAATGAGGATTTGTTAATGCGGTGTGGTGAGAAGTAAAACTCTAGCCGTTTAGAGCACCTGTGGTGGAATGATATCGAAGAGGTCGCCTGCCAGAGCATATTCCTGTGCAAACACGTAGTATTCGTCAGTCTCGAAGGCGATGCCAAACATGTTGATGATGAAGGGGCAGGGAGACAGGTAGAGAGAGATGCTGTACTCCCGCAGAAATGACTTCAGCTTAGTTGTCTTTTTCTTCAGGAACTTCAGCGCCATTTTTGTACCTTTTAGGAAAACAGAGGAGACATGACTTCAGATGTTTTGATTTGATGTGAGGGTATTTGTGTGTGTTTCTACTTGTCAGCTCTACTAATTCTTTAGTCTGTTGATATGTGTGTTTCTTCACCTCTGATCTTATGGATGACCAGGTCCACTTTGCCATAGGTGCCTTTGCCCAGCTCCCGGATCACCTCGTAGTACTTGTTGACCTCCAGTCTTTCCAGGTTCTGGGCTGCGATGAGCTGCAGCTCATCCAGGATGTCCATGTTGGCTCTTGACACCAGTGGAGAGGAACTCATGCTGTTTCAGGGGACGGAAGAGGGGGCTCAAACTGGGGGATGGATCCTCAGGGCAGGATGAGAGCAGTGGCAGCTAACAGCTGGTGTCACTAGAGAGAAAATGAAGAAAAAGATGGTAAAATGCTGCTTTGTGTTGTATGGCAAGTTTGTCTTTGACGTGACAGTAACGCTTCTATTCTATTATTGCCACTTCACTGTATAGCCACTATAACCATTTTCAAGGACATCTCATCTGCTGGTGTTAAAGAGGCCTTTGGTTTCTGGTAAAAGGCTATGGATTGATTGACTTTATGCATATGTGAGAGCAAACCATAAAAACCCAACATGTCAAAGAGTTAATTCCATCATGGTCTGAAGATGTTCTGATAATAAAATCCTTAAGCACATCACCACAATAAAAGCTTTGGTTTGTTGTATTTAGCAGCTCTACCAGCTCTATTTCTAAGCTAACTCGGACTTGTGTTGCTGCAGTGAGGAACTTGGGAATGAACATAAGTATTTTGAGGGAAAAAAAAAACAACCAAAGAATTAGTGCATAGAATATTGTCATGAGGTTTAGGCAACTTGGAAAGTCTATCTAAGAAATTAGTTGGCTGAATGATCTTGGACTTGACACAAACACATGCAGATTTTACATACTGCACCTTTAAGGATGCAGCACTTATTTAATAACTTTGACTTGTATGATTCCTCTGAAAATCCCATTATAATAATTAAAGCCGTTGTTGGATAAACCCATGATGCGTCAGTTTTAGGGTACATTTACGATTTTACAAAATAACAGGGCTCATGTGGAAGTGTGTGGCATTATTGGATATAAGTGTAAAATACTATAGTACTCATAGTATATTTGTGTTAGTTTTCAAGGTCAGCGATAGACAACATGCTGCCGATGGCGAAGTGTGCTGCGCTGATCTGATCTGCAGTGTGATAGTCACTGAAAATGCTAATTATCTGCAGTGAAGGCTTAAGTAATTCTAAATGCTACTCGCCAAGGGGGATGCCAGAGCTGAGCTGTGAGCTGAGTCACACACACACAAGACGTGCGCGCGCACACACACACACACACACACACACACACACACACACACACACACACACACACACACACACACACAC
>JAPTYQ010000012.1:22733549-22750070 GCA_029814465.1 Ostorhinchus cyanosoma | reverse complement strand
ATAAGACTGTAACATAACAAAATGTGGAAAAGGTAACGCGCTGTGAATACTTTCCGGATGCACTGTATATATATATATATATATATATACTCATTAGCAGTATCATAGGAGCTTTAAATCCTAATTTAGTATAGGATTATTGTCATCACCACCCCAAAAAACCCACGTAAAAATGATTAACCAAACACCTCCAGTGACCCATTTTCCTCTTTCTCATACTAACATTGGAGAGAACATCTCCCTGCTGATCGCTGTGCTGTTCAATATTTCAGCAGAACACTGTTCAACTGGGCTGTTTCTCTGAAGCTATCACACACATTTCTGTCCACTTGACTTCACCTATAAGCACAGCCTGAGGTTGGTTTTAGAGGCTGCCTCTAAGGCCTGCTGCGCCAACACTCACTGACCTGAAAAGCACTGGAGTTTACACTTCACTGATACATATTTAAGTTGATATTTATTTTTATATCATTTCCTCTTCTGCCTCTAGTAATGAAGGATCACAATAAAGAGAAGCTGAGTCTCATATTTTCAATCTGAGAACTCAGGACCTGCTGTAGCCTACCAAACATATGTAAGATAAGCTTGTGTTTTACATCCATTTCTATCAGGAAACAGCATGGTAATGCTGACCAAGAAGAGACTGAAGAACAAGGCTTTTTCTGTGCAGGTGTTCTGCTTTGTGCAGGTGCATTACACTTTCATTCAAATTGCAATGTACGAAGTGGACAACCAGAATAACTGCTGGCTCTACGTCTTTGGCTCTGTGAAGAAACACGCAGTGGTCACATGCTGTGCGTCACTACAAAGCAACATTACTGGCTACTGGCCAGGCATGCATACTACAGCAGATTCAGTCCTTTCAGTATTGTGTAAATTCAACAAAACAAAGGAAATAATTTTGTATTTTCAGGTGTCCTGCACCATAGCATTCAGACACATCATCATTGAATCCTGACTTCCACAATCTACAGCTTTTGGTCAAAGTTTTTTTTTCACCAAACATCAACAAAATGGAAATAAAAACCTGTCATGTACTGTCTATGGTCCTGAAATATTAAAATAGGAACGTTTTGAGTGAACTGCAGAATTTGGGCTTTTTTTTCGTATGAATATGAAGCCTAAAGTGTGTACTTCATTTATCCCAAACTGGGAAATTACAGATATTAGTATCGGTGCATCCCTATTTTTCCTTTAACTAAATTTTTTCAGAGGTGGCTCTTCCTAGTGAAAGTATCACAGGCGTAAGTGAAAAATAGATTAAATCCTTTTCTTTTTTGGTTCATTGTGTAATCTTTAGTGGTATCTACTGGTGACGCTGTAAATTGTAACCAACAAATACCTCTCATCTCCGTTGTCTCCCCTACAGTAGCTGTCAAATGTATGAAAAGAGCCAGCCTTTGGTTCTGTTCTGGGGCTTCTCATTCATAGGGGGTACTAAGTCAGCTCACTCAGACTCAGTGGGTGACAGATATGGACTGAATAATGGATTTAATACTGAATGACCCCTGCCATGAAGCTCAAAAAAGAAGAAAAAAAATCCTGATCTGTGCTGCTCATAAAACGCACTGTGAGGAGGTACTAGAGAGCGAGAAGCTAAAATATTTTTTTAAAAGTAAAGCAGAACTAACACTAAATCCCATGAGTATTCTGAAACACTTCTAAAGACACCAAACCACTTTCATTATGTGATTATCAGACAGCAGCACACTGCAGCAGGAGGATACTTGCGTCACTGTTTGACAATCAATTATTCATGCTCGCCATTCTAAAACTTTTGCTTTTGGCAGTTTTATTGAATGTGATGACGCACTTTTGTGATTGCTTGTCTGCTTATTCTTAGAGAGGTAAGGATTGTCATACTCCTGTCCTGAATGTCTGTGTGACTGTGCTGACTTCTAAAAGAACAGCAACCCTTGATGTCTGAGGGTTACGGTTGTTTAATATATAACACCAGTTCAGTTTCCATGACTACTCAGATGATGGGGAAGAAAAGAGTTCTAAATCGTCCTGAGTTACCATGTCACTTTATATGAATACCTTGATGCACATGAAGCCAGATAAACCCAAGTGCTATTTTTATGTACCTTATTTTGCACCACATCATTATCTTCCACTCCGCACAGATGGTGTGTTACATGTGCATTTCTCACTACTTCGGTGGTGCTACATATTTTTATTTTTAATATAGCAGTTGTTCACATTTTTTGGCAAAATGGAAATCTGTGAAATAGTTCTGCCCTGTAAAGGTGTTTTTTTTTTCCTTTTGTATCATATCTTGTTAGTTTGTTGTTACTCTCATAGTGGATTTAGCATGACATTTTTCCTCTCTAACATATTATTAAAATAGCTGTAAATATTGGTGAGATGAAGTTACACCTTTCTCTCATAAAATAAGAAAACATAATTTGGCTTCTTTGGCTGGAGACAAACAAGATCACAGTTTACCATCAAATGAAAGTTTATATCACAGACCTGTATTACTGGGGAGCTTTCCAAATGAGGATAATATGCGACAAGTGCATTAAACAACTACAAATAGCATCACTAGAGATGAAAAATAACTTGTGAAATACTAGAGTGAAGTATTTACCACCAGTCTGAGCTTGAGCCTTCTTTTTCTTGGTCTTTATCTCTTCCATTGGGAAAAACACCCCTTCTCCATTTAATGCCACAACACGCCCATCAGCCAGGGGGATTATGGGTAGGTCCCTAAGGGTCTGTAAGACTGAATCTGCCTCCCCATAGCCATGCTCCAGAGCTCGGAAGTTGCAGACCAACAGCCTGGCCAGCTGACGGAGGCCACTATCTGTGAGAAAAACAAAACAGGAAGATGCACTTTAGATACATAGACTGTATAAGAGAAGTGGATTCAGCCACAGTGAAAAACCACAGTAATGTCACCCTTTGGTTTGTGGACAACCAAACTGAAGTCTTGAGTTTGGAATTTGGCCAAAGTCATTTGGACAAGAGGATGCACTACACTGCAATTAGTGCTATTAGAAATAAACTAAAATCATATAACATAAGCCGACATAAAAAAAAGAAAAAAAAAATCAGCAAATTGTGGTTGGCTGGATTTCTTGAAACTAAGAATCTTGTTCCTCTGGTAAGAGAATATGCAAAGACAAAGATATAAATATGCTTTAGTTGATGAAATTGAGATGCTGGAAACAGGAAAACTGGCAGCAGACTTGAGGATCTGTGTGACCTTTGTGAGGGCCACATTGTGACGCTAAATTGCTGGGTCAGAACATCTCCAAAACTGCAGGTCTGGTTGAATCATCTCCATCTGCAATGGTTAGTGCCCAATAAAAGTTGTTCAAAGGAGGACACATTTCGGCCCAAACAAAATAAAACTTCTCCTGATCTGTCTGTTATAAAATATACTTTCAAATGCAGAAAGTTCAAAAGATATGTGATTCACACACTAACTTGCTGTGGGAACCAGTTAAAAGTAGCTGTTTGAAGAACTGTGAGTTCTCGCTTCATTTTTCAGATATGTTTTTCCACAAATTATCCTCTTTCATCCAATATTATTTGCTTCATAAGGAGCTTAGCTGCAGCAAAATCACTGTACACACCTGACTGAATGCCTTCTGCTCTCATCAGCTCCTTGGCCATGGCTGTTGTTACCGTGGTAACATCTGATCCCCGCAGGTATCGGACTCCCAGGTGAGTGAGCAGGGAGGTGGGTGGGGCAGGGTTTAGACCAGGATGGAGGTAGGACAGAGACAGATGCCTCTCCAGCTCTTCTCCACCAATCACGTCTCGGATCACAGCATCCTGACAGACGGCCACTTGGGATGGCAGCTTGTACACAACCTTACCATCTGGAAGAGAAAGCATGGAGGAGTGTGAACAATCTGATAACAGGGTTTCAATACACCCTGACACGAGATAAAACGGATTTGACAGACAGGGCTCTGTGCTTTTCTATGCAGAGTTGAATAATGTGTGTCGAGTTTGCAGTTATTTTAGAAATATTTTTCGTGGCTGCTGTTAAAACCCTTAAAGTTTAAACTTAGATGAGTAATACCTGAGCTCAGTGTAGGCAGAAAGGCCTTGCCCTTGAACAGCTGAATAATCTGCCCAGCAACAGGCTTGAAGAAGTCCAGGACCTCATCAGGCAATGGGATAAACTGCAGGAAATGGCAAAGGCCCTTCAGCCCTTTGAACTCTGGGTGATCCTAGAACCAGGAGCAAACACATATTACAGCAATATAAATTATTTAAATTTGGATAACAACTGCAATATCTCAGGTGACATTAGCCACATTTCAATAAATTTATGTTTTAGGTGGAATCATAAAATTACAACTCCACTTAACGCAGTTTTTACGCCAGACTGAGCTATTTTGCTGTTATTTTCGACAATGAGAGAATGTGCTTAAACTAGCAAAAGACAAGAAGGTTGAAATGTTGTAAGTAAAGGCAAAAACACTAATTCCATCAGGTACTACTGTTGTGTTGTTTGACATCTCAAAACTTCACCAACCCGCCTTTGTTTAGAAGTACACAAACACATGGCTGTTGTGGTTTTTAGGGGATCTATAGTCTGAAAATGTGCAGTGATTTATTCCACCATTTTCTATGCAATTAAATTTAACCATTTAATCTTATAGAAACAAAAAAAACTACACAGATTTTTTTCCTCTAAAGCTCTATGAATATTGTCGTACAATAAAGGTATCCATGGCCTGAAGAAACAGCTGTGGGATCTCAGAGCGAAGCCACTGGTTCCATGAGCTGTCTCTGTCCACATCTTCACGAGAAGACGGGATATCGAAGTCAGCTGGAGAACAAAAGCCACCATTAGTGACAGTACAGAGAAATTTTCTTCTTCAAAACACAAAGAATGTGTCGGTGACTGAACTCTCACCTTGTACGATGAAACGGAAGCCAAAACTGCGAAGGGGCAGGTAGGCGAATACAGGCTGTTTCTGAGGCTGACATGTGAAGTCACTATTGAGCTGGAAAGCCAGAGCTAGCTCTGTTGACTCAACGTCCTCTTTGATCTGAAGCAGAAATGATCGATCTTTAAGGCAAACATTGTAAGGAAAACAGATTTTGGTGCATGCGAAATGAACAGTGTGTCAGTTGAAATATAAACTGGGGCACAAAATGTCTTTCTCATACTCATTTCTTCTTACGTAACCTGACTGCAGGTAACGGGTAGCTGCCTCTGGGAAATGGAAGGAGGAGGATAACAGGAGAAGAAAGAGCAGCAGGGATCAAAGTGTCCTTTCAGGCTGTCAGGATCATTAAAATCTGTTTGGCGGAGTTTATGTGCTGGTGTGTGTCAGGATCTTTTTTGTCATATATTTCTGCTTCGTATTGAACCACAAGCCTGCCTAATGAGCTTTTTTTTTGAAAACTGCTGAAAAAGATAAGAGTTTGCACAAAAACTGGAGGGATGTCAGTAAAAAAAGGAAACTGATTCCAGGAGAGACTAGCTGGAATTTGTTTTTTTTGGAATTGTTTATGGTTTTCACATATATATTGTGTTTAGTTAGTCTAAAAATGAGGCAACAAAACAAGAAGGGAATGTTTGTTTCTATACATTACCTTCCTTGGCTTCAGTGTGGTTTTGACAACAAGCCAGCGCTCAGTGCCATCAGTGTGCTCCACCTCTAGCACATTATGACTAAGGTCTTTACGTATCATTGTCACAAGCCTCTTCTCAGTCTGCAGAAAGAAACAGTAGTGCAAAAGGAAAAAGGGCCAAATTTACTAAGCAAAGTAAATTAATGTGAGACCACAGTAAAAAAAAAAAAAAAAAAGGGAATAGCTGTCATTTACCTGATTGTAGATGGTAATAGAACGGAGACGATGCAGAAAAAGCAGTAGGGAGGGGTGCACATCGTGAAACAGGTTTCTAGTCTGGTGGCTCTCTGAGCGTAGAGGGAGGCAGATCTTTGTGGTCCAGCTGAGGAACGAACATGAAATTTAGAAGCACATATGACCAGAAGATTCCAACATTGCATGCATGAAAAAGGGCCTTTGGTTTCTCAGTCCAACCTGTGCTCATTAATGTCCTTCAGCTCTGTGTCCAGAGGTCTCTCGTTTTCAGTCCAGTGGGGCAGGATGTACCCCATGGGGCCACAGTTCTTGTCAAAGTACAAGTGGAAGCCATTAGAGTGAATCTCAGGACAGTCCGTGACCTTAAACACTGACTTGAAGCCGATGCCCTTCTGTCCTGTATGAAGCAGAGACATCATGGTTCTAATGTTGTCCATATTCAAAATTGTCATGTTTAAGTTAGGACAGTGCAAAAATAAATCAAGTTTCTTATTTCTTAGTACTGATTCCTGTTAAACTACCTCTATTCATATTCCACTCCAGACCAACTGACCACAACCTGCCAGTTTATGTCATGAATTTTGTTACATTTGAAGGTAACAAAACAAAACCCCTTAACATAATTTAATCAGTATGTATAAATTTATGACTCATCAGTTACATATTTTTACTGGATTATATTGAAATTTGTAGAAAATGTTCAAGAACTCCTAGTTATCATTTGCAGTATAACATTTAGGTCCAATGTCTACTCAAACTTTTTTTACATTTTGCATATTTAAGAACAACATGAAGCAGGAGAACTAAGTCACCTGGCCTGGAAAAACCCTTATAGTAACTGAACACTATTTAATTTAATAGATCTTCAAAGTAACATATCAGTCAACCAGGACATCCTCTACTCTACACACCTATGTATCCGTATTTGTGTTTTCCCTTTGTGCTGCGGCCCACATCACAGATAGCCCTGATGTTCTTCTCCTGAAAGCCAGCCTCGTTGTTGAGAACAGTGATGCAGTCCCTCGTCACCACAAAGGCCAGCGCTGGAACCACACCAGTCTCCGATGGATAACTATTATCATCAGCATTCTGAGAGAAGGAAACGAAGGTCAGGCAGAAATGTAGTGTTATTGAATTGAAGAGAAACAATCAAAAGTGAAAAGTTAAAAAAAAAAAAAAAAAAAAAAAAAAGAGATAAGCTGTGTATCAGCGTGGAAATCCAACACAACTGTAAGGTTAAAAACCCATAAATGTGTTTTCTGTTCTTGTGTTTCACCAGTTTGTTAATGGTTAATCAGTATGTTCTTATGAAAATTGCTCCACGTCTTTGTTTAAAGGTGTCTCTGTTTAAAGGTGTTTTTCTATGTCTAGTTAGAAGCTTTTATGTGTTCCTGTGTTTCTCTGCTTAGAGACCGGTCATAAACTGGTCAGTGTCCTTGTGTGTTATCTGCTGTAGCCCCCTCCCTGACCCTTATCAGTTTGTAATAAAAGGTAACTGCAGAAGTGAAGACACAGGACATTCTTTGTGGAGTTCTCTATGAGAGCCTTGTTGCTCTGCACTCCTCATTTTGTGTCTTCCGTCTCTGCAGATACGTGTTAAATCATATTCCAGCGGTCTAAGTGTCTTTCTTGCGTCTCGTAGTTTATTCAATGTCAGTTTAGACGCGACAACAACCCACCTGAATAAGTTCCAGTACAAAGTGAGTGTCTTTGCTGTAGAGTTCGGTGGAGAGGCGGTCCAGGCTTCGGCCCAGTCTGTCCTGGTGGACCTGCATCAGCTTCTGACCTTCTGCTGTCAACTCCACCCCAATGCCAAACTCACTTTTCCTGTAATAAAGAGATGATTCAAGTAGAATAATTTCTTTATTAGCTATTTCGTGCACATTATTATGACACTAGGAGGGACTCTGCACAGTATTCTGTTATTTGATGATTATCTGGTGAAAGTGAGAAGAAAAACTTAATAAAATTAAAAGCTAACAGGTCAAAATGTCCAGTAGCCTAATAATGTTGAAGGGACAGCTGTTCCTTTCTGTTATGAATTGACATTTTTCCAATCAAATAAAGTCTTTTCAGATATTAGAATGGCGAGAAGAAACTGTGACAGAGTTAATATGAATATGAATGAACATAATGAGCACAAACCTGATGTCTTCAATCACAGCTCTTTGAAGCTCTAATGTGTTCTCTGTTGGGCGATCTGCAGCATCATTTTCATTAGCATCAGGCAGTTCTTCCTCCTGGCTTTTTTCAGCTTCACTGCTAATGTCTGAGGTCTCTCCATTAGACAGAGAGGCCAACTCATACAGCTCCTCTTCATCCATTTCCTCTTCAACCTCTACTTCCTGTTCACCATTGACTGCATGAAGAGATTTAGTAAAAGTTATCCAAAAAAGTATGAATTACACTGTGCATTCCTGCAGATGGTGCAGAAATGTCAATCACCTTGTTGTAGGTTGAGATGTGAGGAGGAAAAGCTGCTGTTCATGATGTCTGGATCCTCATCTTCACTCATGTTCAGTGCTGACAAACTGCTGCTCTCTGAATCTATGTAATTAGCCTGAATACGTAAAAGAAAACAAAAATTAACAGCCAAACACATCACAGATATGTGACAGAAATGCCTCTTAAATATGACATGACTGAATCTGCAATAGGTAGACTAGCACAGAAATAAATTGGACTATATCCTATTCTTTCTGACCTTGGCTGCTTCCACTGGTGCTGTGATACCATTTTGCATCTGTGGTGGGTTCAGCTTCTTTTGGTAGTCTTTTACCCAGTCTGTGATGCCCAGGAGGATGCCCAGTCGGTGAAGGCAGTTCATATGTTTTGGGTCAGACTGGGCCACTGTGATCAGGATGAGTTTAGACTTGGCCTGGCCCAATACTCTTGAAAAAGGCTCCAAAAATACCTGCACGTTAAGGTAAATCCACAAATAGGAAAATGTTATGTTAATGTATTTTGCTGGTAAGAACTGTGGTAAATTTAAAGTGACTACCACCTCCTCTGTGGCAGTGTTAGTCCCAGCTTAAGTCTATTTGATTAGTCATATGCGAGTCTTCCAAATTAAGCCTCTAGAGGCGTGGGTAAAATCTTACAAAAAAACACATTTTACCAACACTATAAATAACGTGACATATTGTCTGGTTTCCAGGGCAATTTGAAGGGTGTCTTTACACCAATCCTGGGAGAATACAGCATGTGCAATCACATGGTATCATGTTTTTAGTGGTTAAAAGTGCAGGCTTCTGTATAAATAGTAAACCCATTAAACTTGAAGGAAATATTGATGTTTATAAAGTATGTAGACAGAAATAATGGGACGCATCATGGCTACAGCTCATAATGTGTCCTGTTCATGCTGATTGACATATATATTTCGACAATGAGAGACATAATATTTCCTTAAAGTTTAATGGGAAGTTTTCCTTCTTAATTGAGACATGAAGAAAGTGGATGGTTAGTTGAGATACACAATTATTATTTACAGTCAGAACATGAAAAATATTTTAGAAATTTAGAGGTAGAACATTTAAAATCATAGTCATGGGGGAAAAAAAAACAATGTTGATAGAAATGAACTAAAAACCATCTCTGAGGCATTTTGGAAGTCAACATAATAATTCAAGCAAAACTAACAAAAGCAATGCAATGATTTTTATCACAAAATAAAAGTATATTACTACATTTGTCATTATTATTTTGTTGGCCAGACCTCTGTTAGAAAAGACACACCTGAATTCAACGTGTCCAAATACTTTCGTCCTTATACTGTCCATGAACAGGTATTTTCCAAAACAGCTAAAGCCATTATAACATGCTTTATTTTATTTATTTTCCTTTTTTTTTTTTTTTTTTAAATAAGGCTTCTTGTAAATGTTTTATACTAATGCTGATTCTCAGTGTAGCATGAACATATTGCTAGGCTTTCAGAACTAAAGTTCGCCTCCTAGTGTAATAACTGAGAAATCACAAAGCTCTAACAGTGAAATATTTTTGAGTAACAACTAAAACAACCTAAGTTTGATGATAGAAGGCATTCAACAACCTCTAGTCACTGAGTTTTATACTGCAGTCAAAATACAGTGGTTTGCCAGAATCATCCATCAAGGATTTATCCTAGTGCAAAAGTGTTGTGGGCTAACATTAAGTGGCTTTCTTTTTTTTTTTTTTTTGCAACAAATACTGCTTCTGATATTGCCAGTATAACTATGAAACTTCTTTTTCTGCTTGAGTGAAATATGCTGAAAGGAACAATATGAAGTGGTGACATTATGGCACGTTTTTAGTTTGAAAAAATACACAGTTGTGGAAAAAATTATTAGACCACCCTTGTTTTCTTCAATTTCTTGTTCATTTTAATGCCTGGTATAACCAAAGGCACAGTTGTTTGGACACATATAATGAAAATAACAAAAATGGTTCAAAAGAGTTTAATTTTAGGGCTGATCCATTTTCCATGGTTTTCTTAATAATAACCAAAATCACTTAAGTTCTTACATCAATATTTATGGCATTGTACTGACAAAACAGTGCTTTTAGGCATTCCATGTTTTCTTTTCTGTCTGTTTTAGTCACATGACACACACAGGAGTTAGTACTTGATTGCCTAACCACTGTTTTTGATTTCTTCTGATGGTCTAATAATTTGTTTCGTAGTCATGTAGTAGTCATAAACTGACTACATTTTCAATCCATCTGATAATCTTTGAAACCATCCTCTAGTTTTGTTCTTAGTCTGTTTCCATATCAGTCTGTTGATTTAAGAAACTATGGGACAATTAAAATAAAACAACTACAATCTGTGAACCAAAATCACACAATACTCAGTGCCACTGACCTGCTGAAGCAGAGCTTTGCAGGTTCTGATTGGGATTCGTGCCAAACAAGACAAAAGGAACTTGGCCACAGTGCTGTAACACGACACGTCATCTTCATCCTGGGACAGATCTGACGAACACAAAGCCTTTTTTTTAGTAACGATGACACATGGTGTGGTTGAAATACAGTACAATATTCCAGCTGTTAATCACTGTTATGAATCTTTTTTGGAAAAAGAATATGGAACTTCAGATGAAATCTCACAGCATTAAATCAAACAGTCTGCAAATACCTTCTCTGGCCACAGCTGCTGCCAAGGAGCTCTGCATGTGATTAGCCAGAAGAGCTGTAGGAGCATTGATGATGCCGTCAGCAACCACCATGGATACAAGATGCCCAGATGTACCCACAGGGTCAAGGTTCACTGCTGCATTACAGAAATATTTGTCTCCAGTGTTTGTGGTGATCCTCAGTAGCAAACCTGGAGTCACTTCAAGTGCAGCCAGACCTGTATTAGCTGTGATAAAAAATAGGTTAGATTACAATTTTGTAAAAAAAAAAAAACAAAAACAAAAACCCAAACAACTGCTCCTGTGTATTTCAGGATAAAATGGATACAAAATACACTTTTTACACACCCCAACACAAATTCATCATATGTACCTGCATGTCTTTCAATGAAATCTTTTAGGGACCCATGTATGGGTTTGAAGATCAGCTCCCACTGGCTCCACTCAGTTAAATCTTCCAGGAGAGGGCAGGAGAGTAAACTGGCAAGAGCTTGGGCTTTGGACATCTCACCAAGTCGTCCCACTGATGCACATTCCTCTTCAGCACTGTCATCGGGACAGATGTGGGACAAAAAAAGGGGACAATAAAAATGAAAGTGAAGAGAGGGAAGCAATATTGAAACACGGTGCACAAAATGACTGATTTCTGGTATGTCCATGATTTGGAAAAGACTTTGGAATAACCTTGACTTGAGTTTTGCAAACAGGGCTGACTCGTAGTAGACCTGGCTCAGTCCTCCTCCACCCAGCTGTTTCTGCTGTTGGACCAGGCCCGCTAGTCTTTGCAGAGTACCAAAGCCAAGGTCCCGACTGTCTCGCACCTTGTAGTGGGACCTCAGAGCTGACTCAATGTATGAGAGCTGTGGATGAAGGAACGTGACTATTAAAGCTTGTCTATTGCAGTAATAAGCATGCCCTCTTAGTTTTTCACACAACAGGAAAACTTGTTGTGTGGTCAGTAATAAATAAAAAACACATTTCCAATTGGGTCTGGACCCTGAATTTGGGAAAGGCATATTGAACAGAATCAGAAAATAAATATAGGAGGCGGTAATGCGACTTAAAAGGTACCAATTACTGTAACAACCTTAAGCAGATGCAAAAGACGCCCTACAGAGTAGCTTTATTGGCCTTGTCAGCCTTGTTTCTCTCAGCCTTTGTCAGACTTTTTTTTTTGTTTTGTTGTTTTATTTCAGTCTGAAGAACAGCCCACAGATCCATCAATCACTACATGAAACGAAAATTTATAATACAAACTTCACTAATTAAGTAATTCATTTATACAGTCAGACTGAAAAGGAGTAGGCTGAAGTTTTCTGCTTATTTTACCAACCCTTTATACACTATTTTACAGCACGTCCTCAATTTTAACAAACTCAACATATTTGCACTGACAATGAAAACAATAAGAATACTGAAATAAATATTGAAAGCTGCCTACGAACTTGCCTGTCCAATCAAAGATTAAAGTAACAACCTCCATCATAAAATATATATATGCTTTGTTTTATGTTTACTAATGCTAGGTGTCTGAATCATTATATCATCAAAGTGTCAAGGGAGAGATTGGGTTTTGAGCAATGATTTCGAGCAAAGCCCAATAATTCTGATATAATACTAATTCTGACAAATCCAGTACTACATCATTTATACTCTTTTCGGGTGTTTTCAGGTACTATTTTTATGGTACAAATATATCAAATGTCACAGTGTTTTTCCAGAAACAAGAGACAAGAGAAAGAGGTGATAGTTTTAGCAAGTCAGACTCACTTGCTCTGGATCAGAAGTGTTTATGTCTCCACACTGCTTGATGAATTCAAACACGTCTTGTCTGGTGGGTCTGAACCCACTGCCCGCAAATTCCATGCTGCTGCTGCTCAGAATCAAAGCTGAGCCCACTGACTCCTGCAGCAGCTGCATACCACCGGAGAGGAAAGGGAATGGAACTAATGAGTATCCAGACTTTGATGCGTATATGGACAGAGTAAAATGTTTGAGAACTGAAAAAGCTAAATGTGTACCTGAATGTGTTTGACCAGGAACTCCAAGAAGCTGCCGTGTTCCAAAGACAGGAAATCTTTGACATGAAACTGTTTGGTCACTTTCTTCTCCAGCGAAGAAATGTGAGCTAAAGTGATGGCTGAACTCTGAGATGAGAGGCTGTCCTTAAGGTACTGCTTCACCACAGCTGAGAAACACAGAGCACAAATGTTAAGTCACTGTGCCCCTCATGTACCACTAGTAGACACCAACAGAGGAGCTGAAACACTGAGTCCAGCATTAATACCTTCGCTGGGCAGGGATGTGGTGGGTTTTTCCTCCTTTTTCATTTGGTCAGTGCTTTTGGATGCTTTGTCTTTCAGCACCAGGTCCTGCGGTACAGCTAGGGAGCCTCCACAGATGGCCAGCTGAAATAGAGCCTTCGCCAGCCGGTCACTGGACACCTGCAGCAGGAAGGCCTGGACATGCTGCATTAAAAAAAAGTAGAAATTTATTACAGATATGGTAAATATTGAGATCACATGACAAATAAGAAATACAGCTTGGAGTAGCTTATGGCATGTCAAACATTACACATGTTTTGTTTTGGTTTTTTTTATATTTGTGAGAAACACTAGCAACAAACAGCATCTCAAGACATACGACTGGATTCTTTTACACAGCACGCATCACATGATTTTATCTGCAATTGGGGTCACCAACTGGAACAAACTCGGTCCATCTGGGTTTGATCAGTTGTCACATCTAAATCAGATTCATGACTGGCCTGACAGTTGGCAAGTGTGTGCTAAGCTTTAGGTGGAGTCTCAAACTGCTGTTGTGTCACAGACAACAGATAAGAATGATAGCTGTCTGAAATACAAAAATAATTAACTTGTACAAGTAGGCAGATACCAAGATGAGTCAGAAATGTATGTTAAAATTAAAACACTATAAAGGAGGACATTTTGTTAATTGGGTCATGAGAGCAGCTCTGTCCGGCAAGACTATAGCAGAAATCTGGGAGCAGAACAACTGAGGATCCGCAATCGAGCATGTTTATATGCACCACACTCCTCATCAGTGTAAGTCCATCAGTGTCTGGCACACACCTTGGTCATCCTGGGGTTGAACAGGCCTTCTGCGTTTGTGAGGACAGCCAGGACTACCTCAGCTGCCGGTAGGAATGCATACTTCTTCCTGAGATCCAAGTTAGGCGTGGAGGAAAAGGAACCTGGGACCTGAACAGCCTCCAGCACATTCTTCTTTATCTTTCTGAGGTGCTCCTGGGTCTCCTCCTCCAGCTCCTTCTGAATCATCTCCCTGGCTTGCTCCAACATGGCGTGCTCAGTACGACTCACCTTCATTAGGGTCTGAGGAAAAACAAAAAGCTGTAAAAGGTTCCATTCATATAGAGCTCTGGAAAAAATTAAGATACCACTGCAATTTCCTGTGAAATTAGCATGTCTGCATGTATGACGGCCTTTCCATTCCTGTGTCTGTTGAATTCCAACACAAGCACACCTTATTTTACTGAATAAACACCTGATCAATGTCTTATTTAAGAAGAAGTATAAAAAACACTACGGTGGCCATCACTATCTTCTTACAACAGGCAAAAACCGAGCTATTAGTACCACAAAAGTAATTGGAATAAAAAAACTAACTACTGAAAACTACTCGACTTCTGCTTTGACAATGTTCCCAAACTCTAAGCACTGTTTTTTCTATCAGGCCAAAGCTCCTGGCCTCAGCTACGTCAATAAAGGTGTGGATGATGGACCACCAGATGAAGACCCTGTCATGTCCAGCCCAATCTCCAGACCTGAACCCACTTTGAAAACTCCTGGAGGTAGATGGATGGTCACAAGCCATGAAACATAGCAGAGCTTCTTGAATTTCTGTGCCAGGAGCTGCATAAAGTCATCCAACAGCAATGGAGGAGAGCCAAGATACGTTAAAATCAGGGTTATTCCACCATATATTGATGTCTGAGCTTTTACCAAGTAACAACATTAGTATTGTGTTGTTTAGAAATGAATATGAACTGGTTTTTTTTGCATTATTTGATGTTCGACAACCCCTGCATCTTTTTGTTATTTTGTGATCATGTTACAGTGGTCTCTTATTTTTTTCCAGAGCCATAGGTATTGTGTGTATCTGGTACTTAATAAGTAAACATTGAACACAGAATTTGTTAATTATCGCTCCTCATTTGAGGCAGGCTGTTCACTTACAGCTATAGGTAGGCCGACACTGTGAATTCTGATACCGAGTTCATAGGGAGATTCACAGTTGTAGTGGTCAGCCAAATACTTCATGAACTCAGCCAAGTCGACCTTCACTTTTGTCTGCTTCCTCCTAAATATGCGAAGTTGCTATATTAAGAAAAAAAAAGAGATTAGACACCAAAAGTTAAACAATTTGATAAAAAGCAAATGCTAGTCCTAGAGTTGTATTCCTAGGAAAATTAATGCAATCAACAACACAAAAATTACGTTTTATAGTGTTTTTTTTGTTTGTGTTGTACCTTTAAGATGTCTACTGTCTCGATCTGGTGGATGTCATCATCCTTAGTGTTACTGTCGATCTTAAACATGCGGTGGACAAGTGGAAGTTTGCAGAGGGGCCCCAGATTCAGCTCTTCATAACGCTTCTTGTCCTTCAGAGCTGCCAGTGAGCGACCCAGCTCATACAGAGTACAGATGGACGACACCGCTTCAGTAGACTGTGACAGAGAGAAAGAGAGAGAAAGAGAGTGCACAAAGGATTTCAGAGCAACCAAACGTCAAACTGAAAACAAGTTATTGAAAAGGCATTTATACTGACCTCTAGGAACATGTTGACCTCTCTCATGATGTATTGGAGGTCTTTTAAAGCCTGAATTTGCCAGTGTTTTACCCTCGCTGATTCCAAAGATGG
Organism: Ostorhinchus cyanosoma; assembly: GCA_029814465.1. Classification (NCBI taxonomy): domain Eukaryota; kingdom Metazoa; phylum Chordata; class Actinopteri; order Kurtiformes; family Apogonidae; genus Ostorhinchus; species Ostorhinchus cyanosoma. Next base: position 22,734,252 of record JAPTYQ010000012.1, on the reverse strand, counting down.
TATTTGAAGTAGCTGGCAAACCTTGGAAATCACCTGGATTCAGAGGACAGAAATGAAATGGTTAAAGATGAAGAAGAAAGTGATATACGATACATACGTAATTCAAGTTATTAGATTATTTTAGGGAAGGGATTAAATAGCTGCTTAATATTAATTTAGTTTTCCAGCAAACTACCACTAACTGATACAATAAATTTCCACTGCTGATAAGTGCTCTAGTGCAAAGGCTGTCATTTTTGTGACTTGCATTATGCATTCACACAAAGTATTTGAGCATTTAACGATAGAGTCAGATAGTCCTGGGGACATGGGCTGTGAAGTCAAACCTTTTAGCCATTCAGATAAAGCCTCAACTCACCTTCAGCTTCTCTAGGATTTTTTGGGATCAACTTGATGGCAACTGTAAGTTTAGTTTGAGTTTTATTACATAGTTGTCATATTATCACTGCAATACTGAACGATACACATTGCAGATTTCCCAAACATCACTTTAAAGTTATGTTAAAACTCTTATTTCAGTTGTGATTAACTTTAAACCTATATTTGAATTGAATTGAATTGAATTGAATGCAATTTATTGTCATTTGGCATGTACAAGACAGTCAAACGAAATATCATTTGCTCCATTCCTTCCGAAGAACGAGTGCACGAGCCGCTGCCATGGTAGGCGCCGCCACTGCTTCACAGAAATTCAGAAGTTACA
>JAPTYQ010000012.1:22720470-22733151 GCA_029814465.1 Ostorhinchus cyanosoma | reverse complement strand
TTTGGTTATAACTGAATTTCGTTATAAACTGATCCTCAGCATTTACCCCTCGCTTCGGGGGAGATCAGTCTCCTCAGACCTGAGACCTATCTTTAAAATGTGTCATTAGTCAGATATAGGGTTGAAGATGGACCTGTGGAGTTGAATCAATGACGAATTCAGACCCAAGCATTGCATTTACAGTTTATGTAGACCACCGAAAAATGTTTTAAAATGCACAACTCCATTTAAAAAAGCAGCAAATCACTCCTTTAACATATTCAACCCTGGAAACTCATCAAAATAAACTTAAATAAATCAGATTTTGTTGGTACAATCTATTCTAAACACTAACTATTGTTGATTTTATCTAGTCTATTGTATTTATAAGTCTATGGCTGAACCTTCTGATTATTTAGTTACCTTTGCTTTTAATGTAATTCCACTAATGAACAGTTGGTGACAGTAACGTTACACTTCTTCCAAATGTGACCCCTGCCTCCTCACCTTCTCTTTAGTAACCAGCTCTCCCTCTGATGCCATGTCTCGTATCACGTCCTCCATCAGGCTGTTGACTGTGTTGTGATCCACTATTTTCCTTCTCCTTCCTGTGAGGTCATCCTTATCCTCTTCCAGGGCTTCTAATGCTCGCACATTAGCCCCATGGACCTCTCTCAGTTGGGCATGGTAGGCATCCCGAAAGATGGCAGCGCTGCTTTCTCTTTGTGTTTCTGCTTTGACTTTGCTCTTCAGGTTCTTATCTGCCCCCAGTGCCGGAAAGTCAGAGTCAGAGAGGATGTTGGACGCAGCAGCTGGTTGAGCCGCCTCTCTTTCAGGCTCTCGTTTAATATTCTGTGTCACTGGAAAGGACACATATTTGCTTCATGAGCATGTATCTTAATTTCTCTCTTATTTTTTGCATGAAACTGCATAATGTCATTTTTGTTTACCTGTTGATGGTGTTTGAAGCAGACCAGTGGGCTGAGGTTCAGTGCATGAAGTTCCCAAGCTGTCATACATAGACATGTACAGCGCAAGAGGAAACTCTTCACCAAAACGCTGTGAATAGCAGGTCTGGAGCTGCTGCATCGTTGGAGTAGTCAGCTGATAGTGGTGTATCACCTGCAACACATCAGGAACATTTCAATGAATAAGTTTTCTATCATTCAACTGCACTTTTTCATCCTAGCATATTTATGAAAGGAAGCTAGCAACAAGTATTGCACTAAAAAGTGTGTACATCAAGTGAGTCTTTCCAACAGGTTTGTAGAAGAGCACATGAGTAAGGTGTTTGTGAATGCTCCGGAAGGAAATTTTACACTGTGCAATCAAAAATATTTAATGGGACATAATTCTGGACCATCATCATCACCACAACATCTACTGGAGACCAACCACATCCATTAGATCAGGAAAAAAATCAATTTATAAAGCTCGTCAGATTGAGTTTATATTCATATGGTGGTTCCTATAATGGCTTAGAATCTGACCCAAAGATTTAGAATGATGCAGAAAACCTTGCATTTACAGTCACGGAAAAAATTATTAGCCCATCAAAAGTTATCAGAAACAATAGTCGTGCGATCAAGTACTAACTCCTGTGTGTATCATGTGACGAAAACAGACAGAAAAGAAAACATGGAATGCCTAAAAGCACTGTTTTTGTCAGTACAATCAATGCCATAACTACTGATGTAAGAACTTGGCTAGATATCCGTTCTGAAATGATACTCTTATGAGCTATTTTGTTATCATTATGTGTCCAAACAAATGTACTTTTAGTTGCATTAAGAATTACAATTTTTAAAAACTGAAGAAAACAAGGGTGGTCTAATCATTTTTTCCACGACTGTATGTCAAAAGGTTTTTAATTCTTTATTAAAAAAATAAGGTGATATGAACACACATCTTTTATCATTATGCTGTACGGTATAACTTTTTAGCATGTAGTATTTGACATTAAAATGAAACAGAACGACTAGATCTATGCTGAACTAAACTTAGACTCTTATGCCACTTGAGGCGTTGTTGCTTCAGGATTATTATGAGCAAACATTTGTTTCTCAGTCTATTTGTTCTTATAATACAGCAGGAAAATACAGCACAAGCTTCTACAGGCAGCAGTCAGTATTTAGTATTAGTTTCATTTGCACTTTGTACATCCTGACAGTTCAAGATATGAGCTAAAGGGACATTGCCCTACATACTTGTTAGTGGCCTGTGGAATTTGTGCTTTTACTGCAATTTTCATATTTCACATACATTTCCATTTTAGCTTGAGACAGAGCCTGAGAAATGCACATGTTCCAGTATTATGAGCTTGAAAAACAAAACCTAATGGTAGTCTAAGAATTTTTGCCAAGACTTGTGTATGTAAATTATATCAATGGATTCCAATTTATTCACAATAACAGCCAATTTCACTCAGTTGCTTGTCAAGGGTGTCATGTCCTTTCTATCAAACTTACATTAAGATTTAATATTACTAACAGCTTTTTCAGTAAAATAAATTTATGTGATAATCACAAAACTAAGAGTTCAATGTACAGTATGTACTTGCTCCTGCTAGGCACCTGAGTCAGAAAAGTAAATGCGGTAAACTCACACAACCTGCAGATCCAGTATTTAAATTATCTTTCACAATAAACCTCCTAGAGGGCACCACTGCTACACAGTATCCTTGAGGCATTTTCAGTATAAGATAACTTACATGATATAAAATATACGAACATATTCACACATTTTTTTGGTGACATATATTCATGTTATGTGAATACTCATGCTATCAATCATCTCTCTTTGATCAAATCAATGCACATATTCACCCAAATTATGTACAAAATACACTTAAATCAAAAGCAAACAGATAGTTTTGCACATAAAGCACATTATAAAACTGACCTCTGTAACTCTTTGGTACAGCTGCTGATGGTTCAGTTTCTCAGCCGGCTTGAGTACAGATAGGAGTGGATTCACAGGAAGACAGTGAGTTGAGAACAAAGATGCAGTGGAGATTAGAGGTAGACCAACAGGGGGTACTGCTGCCGGAGAGGGGGACACATAGCTAGAGCTCATAGTTCCCAATGATGTTTTCACACTGGTTGTGGCATTAGTACTTGCAGTAGAGGATTCAGTTTTCTGTGGTGTTGAAGGTCTACTGTTGTCTGTGGAGTTTGTCAATGTCCTGTTTCCAAACTGCATTTCAGCTTTGTGGATCTTATGGAAGACAACTTCCCCTTCTACACGCAGGTCACTATTCAAAGCCTCCACCAGGCAAGAAATTGTTTTAAAGCCCAGAGAGGCTAAAGACAGATTGTGGTGATATTTCTGGCTGTAAGCTATAGCTACTTTATGCAAAGGAATCCCATCTGGATGTTCTTTCATCATGGCTATTACATTTTCCAGAACATCCATGTCTTTGCTGTCCTTCTTAGCTTTTGTGGGCTTGTTAGCTCCAGCCTGAGTGGTACAAGGCAGGTTGGTTTTGTGAAATACCAGTTCACCCCTTACAACTAGATCTTTCTTCAAAGAGGCGACTAGGCTGGATATGGAGGAAAAGCCCAAGGCGGATAATGTCAGGTTCCTGTGATAAGTCTGACCATAGTGTATAGACAACTTTTTCAAGGGGATCCCAGCAGGACACTGCTTCACCATGGAAACTATATCTTCCATAACCTTCTCCATCTTCAGTAGTGCTGGAAAGAGAAACAGAAAACTACCATTAGGGGATACATATCACTTGTGAAGCTACGTTCAGTATAATGCATATAGATGAAACTCTGTCACTGAATAATTTTATTCCCATAGGATTACATATCAATTGACCAGAACAACACTAGCATATTCCTTTATATAAGAAAATAACTTGCAAATAGGACATACAAATCAGTCATTACACAGCTTGTATCATTAAAAGGAATCTATAAAAATAGCAGAATATGATTAAAATGTTATCATAAATTAAAACATTTAACATGTAACTAATCTCTTATCATCACCTTGTGGCTAAAACTCTGTAGTTAAACACTACAAAAATAGAATCTGATCCAAGTAAAAAACAAGCCTTGATAATGAGAAATAAGTATTACATTTCACTTAAAAGCTAAATTATCTTGTTGAGGTTGTTTCTAGCTTTTGTTTGCTTATCAAATTGCAAATACTATTACCACATCAGAGAAACAATGGTCTAACAATACATTATAGTAAATTTCCCTGAGCAAACAGAGCAGAAATCGAACATGTCCTACCGGTTTCAATAATGATATGATTTATCCTCCTTCTCCTCTCTCAGTTAAACTGTATATGAACCACAATTCTTCCTCTTTTGGCTTTTAAACCTGATTCATACCCTCCCTTCCGTTTAAAAAGCTTTCCATTCCAAGCAAAATAACACAGAAACGAAACTGAATGTAACCCTGTAATACAGCTCTGTTGCCTACCAGATTGTGGCACACTCTCATGTTCCTGGAAATGGTCACACCTCCCCACAAAGACAAAGCAATTAAGAGACGTAATAGTGGTTTGTTTTTATTTCAGTTAAGCAGAACGCTGACTGAGTCTATCTTATTATCTGTTATTTGACATGACGTGAAGAGAATGAGAGATGGACAACACAAGAAAAACTGGGATCAAATCCAGAAAACCAGCTGAGAGAATGCTCTGGACATATGCCAGAGATGACGACAATTTCAAGGAAAGGAAAACTAAACAGGGCAAAAGGGGGAATGAGAAACACAACTGTGGCTGTAAAGTTTCACATTCTTGAGCTAGTCCCATATGATTCACCACACCTCTGCTGTAAGCCATCTTACCCGATACCGGAAGACAACCATAATAAACCTTAAGGAAATGAAAGAGGAGGTATACAAACAGCAGCTATTTTATAGAATTTGAAGATAAACAGTCACATGTTACCACATACGGTTCCCTCCACCTTTATTGCTTGCTTATTAACGAACCAGCATTGACGGTTTCCACACAGCTATTTAACTAAAGCACAGTGTGTTTTCTTATGTTTTACTGTCGACAGTGGTAATAAAAAAAATGAGTAGGGTGTGTTGTTTGTAATTCTGGTCTCCATTCTCCTCTAATGAATGATTAAAGAGCAGCAGAGGAAATCATAATCTAACACAAACATACCTTTATGTGAATCAGTGCATTGTATCTTCCCTCCTCTTTCTTTATGGGCTGCCAAGCATAGGGGAGGTACTGTAACTGATGAGAGCAACACACAAAAATGGAAGAAGAGTGAGGATGAGGATGGAGACAGTAACCCTTAACCCAGGTTTTATTCTGTACCTATTGTTTCATAGGCTCATACCCACTGATCATAGCAAACTTTAAAATTTATACTTTTCCCTGTTATGAAAATATCAACGATTTCCCCCCTTTTAACATTAAATTAACTTATTGTGAGTGAAAAAGAAAAACGCGCGTTTTGTACTTTGCCACAACGGGTGTTATAAACAAGCTAAAAGCTAACAATGTATTAGACTGACGCGCTAACTAATGGCAACTAAAGCAGCCTAATATGTTGTGAGTTTAAAACTTCACAGCACATATAAAACTGACTCAGTATCGTTGATTTTTGTCACGTTACCTTTCACTCTGTCCAACAATCATGTGTTGCAGTACCCCTGTTCCTTCGCTCTTAACATCCTCATTCATTACAGGCAGAAATTACCTTGAATCCATTCACTGTAGCTAGCTGCCCTGTTATGCTAGCTAGCATCAACTAGCTTAGCGGCTACAAGTTTTTTTTCGTTAACAGCCTACTGTATCGACGTTGGTGTCAACCCACAAACAACGAGCTTTAACCCAACCTACAATACTTTCCTGAATTTTAGAATTACGTCCATAGTGGTGTTTATGACATAAATGTAAACAGCGAAATTCTTTAGACGTATACATCGTTAGCCAACAGTTAGCCGGCTACCCAGCTATTGTTAAGATGCATTCACTTGTACGGTAAGGATAGTATTTTAGAACACTTCCAACGATGTAGCAAAAAGTAGAAAAACTGCACACAGTCTTTACGTTAAATCATAGTGGTTTCAGAATCAGCCGACTGTTGGCATATGGTTCCTGAGATTTATGTCTTATGTCTATTATCTTTGTCTCAAATTTAATCGTAATTAAATATAATTACTGCAAAGCATCATGTTAAAAGACTCACTGTAAATTTTTGCATAGTTTGCTTAGAGGAGTATTTCAGAAGCAAACTAATACAAAGTGACCTGTTGAGGTTATAAAAAGGATCAAAAATATGTAATATATATTTTTGCCTACAGGAGGATTAGGGCCACTGGGGGAAAAAGGTCATATATATATATATATATATATATATATATAAGAATTATTCTGAGAAAAAGTCAGAATTCTGCCTTTTTTTCCTCAGAATTCTGACTTTAATCTCAGAGTTCTAACTTCAATCTCAGAAGTCTGGCTTTTTTCCTCAGAATAATAATAAAAAATATATATATTGGACTTTAATTTTATTATCTTTTTTTTCCAGTTTTTCCCCATTAGTAACACGAACGCATTATTGTATCAGCCGTTAAGGTCTATGTGCTTGTCAGTGCTTGTCATTGTCTCGTAATTAATTCTCAAATAAATAAATTTAGATAACTTTAAGGAGTATAGAATTTAAACATGTTGTTAATATATTGAAATGTATTTATCAGATATGAAAGAAATGCTACTTCTCCATGTAGAAACAACATTAGAACAACCGTAACTGGAGTTTGTGTGTTTGCAATAAATTGTGCTGCAAATATTATGCAATTAAGGCATGTATTCACCTACATGAGTATGATATTGGAGGAGTTGAGTGCCTCTTGAGGAAATTCTGTCAGTATTATGGAAAACCTGTTGGCAATTATGGTTGAAGTTATTCATTAGTTTATTAGGATATGCATTAAATCTACAAAAAAAAACATGTAATGATGAAATACAACAGCATAGAATGCATGTAATATAAGCAAGGTACAAACATCATTAAATAAGACAAACTGAAAAAAAAAAGACTAAACAGAATAAACAAGTGACATTCCCAAAAGCACACACCTCAAGACAAATTCATAATTTTTCCCCAAAGCTATTAAGTTTCATGTAATTGTAATTCAACTGTGCAATCCTTCTGAAGTCAAATTTCAAAACCAGAAAAACAAGTCACGCTTTTATAACTCATTGCTGGTAAATGACTTCTATTCCTTGACCACGAATCCAGATTAACCCTTTACATGCACACCAGGAAAATCCAGCTCAGAGAATCGAGTGGTTTATTAATCCCATATGAACTTGTAATTAATGTCTTTCATTTTCTCTTTGTAAACATGGTCAAAGTACTCCACTTCTGCTGCTGTGAGGTGATTTTCCCAGTCTCCAACAATTCCTGAAACATAGCATGCAATAAAATTCAAGTTTTGAAATATAATTTCAAATAAAATGTGTAGTTAAATGATTAATAATATGTCATTTTGCTTAAAAAGAAAGTGCAGGAAGTTACACTCTGTTTTTTTTTTTATCATTATTAAATTGTTTTATATGAGGATAGTTTCAAATATTACATCTATTACTGTCTATTGATTTTTATTTATTTGTTTATTTTTTACACATTTTTAGTGATTAGATGTACCTTTCCTGAGAAATTCACTCTTTGTCTGATCCATGATTTCAAGTGTCGAATAGTTGGACATTTTATTCTTCTTCATGTTTTTGAAAAGACATCTCTCCGTTATCTTTTCTATTATTTCTGCGTGCAGAGGTTTCCCCAGGAACTTTGCAATTCTGGTCACCGACTCCTTTAGGTCCTGTGTCACAAATAGAAGCAGCTCACGTCATGTTTCTAGAAGGGTAATGCTTGAATGAAAAGATTTCAGTAATCATTTTACTATGTGGATATTTTTCAGTACATTATACTTGAGGGGATTTTAATTAATCTTTCGTGTCATTGAGTGGTGTTGCTGAAGACTGCAACCAATTTTTTAGTGTAAATACTCTTGAGCCTCACCGTGATCATTTCCTCATAGAAGATGAACATCATTTGCTGTTTATCTTCAGCATTCAGCCAGCTTTTCACATTGTCAAACCAGGAGCCATAAGCCACTAGAAGGAAACACATTATATTAATTAAAACGTTCACTGCAGCTTACTATCTGAAGAGCCAAAACTACACACATTCATTACTCAAGTGAAATTAAATGAAATTAAGAAGAGCTCAACCTTTTCCATCCAAAAATTTATGGAGGAAGTCTGTCTGTGAGCTTGGGGTGACCAGATCACCACTCATCCCAAAATAATAAAAGGCAGATGTGAACACATCCTTAGGATTCCTCATGACATAGATGACCTGAAGTAATGATATCAGATTCATTAGTTAAAGTTTGTTAAACAATAATAATAATAATAATTTTTAAAATAATAATAATAGTAATGTTCAAACATGATTTTTTTGGCCATACAGTAGGTTTACCTTTGGTTTAACCTCAAAGAAAGACGGAGGCATCCAATGGTAGGGGAAGTGCGTGGTTAATATGCGAGGAGATGGTCTGTCTTCAAGGTTCAGCTTACAGGCCTGAGTCTCCTCCAACCAGGGAGTACGATCTATGTTTGAAAGAGTCTCAACAGAGGCTGGATCTCCTCCACTCAGGATCAGAGGAACAATCTCCTGTGTCCAAGTTGTACCTAAAAATAAGACACCATTATTTTAGAAATAGTAGGTAAAAACCAAGAATGGCTAATTTATTAATAATATCAAACACATCAAAAAGTTGGCTCACCTGATTTTGGATATGTTGCAATGAGGACATCATCTGGACGAAAAGAAAATTCTTCACAGTATTTCAGGCTTTGCTCGGAGTGAAAATAATTAGGGAGATACATCCCTTTGTATGTTATGTATAAGTCAGCCTCAGTCATAGTTAAAAGTATAATGTCTAGTGTTGTTGAACCTTAAGTCATCCGTGTCTGGTGGGAGTTTCTCCTTATATATTCTCCTATGCAGTACTAACAGGTTGAACACGTTCAACAACATGTTTAGGTGCAAGACATGACTTGCAGGGTCCCCCACCCCCTCCCAGGTGTCTGATGCCTGGGGGGTGACTAAATATATTGTATGTTATGTAGTTTGTATGTTATAGATACAATTTTACTTTGGAACTCTTCCCTTGAAAAATGAATTATTGTAATGTAGGCTACACCCCCAGTGCCCCCTCAGTGGTCTGATCTGTTCATTGTGCATGCACAACTCAAGCTCACAACTCACGTTTAACTATGGGCTTTACAGCAAGCTGTTTTTTTTTTTTTCCCTGAAATGGCAATGAAAAAGTAAGAGGCAGGAGCAGAAAAAAGAAGAAACTTCACACCGACGCCCATGTACCGTGTGCACGTAGGTGATGGAAGTTAATTATGGGGAAATGTGTTATCATTGACAAAGGAGGACCAATAAGCCACAGCTAGCAGCTAGCTAAGCAAGTGAGAGTATAGTAAACAAACAGAATCATGTTGGGCCCTTAATACAAGAAAATCACTGGGGCACCTTAAAGCAACTGTGCTTATGGCATCCAAATGGTTAGTGGTTGTCTCAAAAGCCAAAAATAAGAGAAAACATGTAGCAAGACAAAAAATAATGTAAAAGTCTTATTAAGACAAAAAATGAGATTAAAGATGTCAACAAAAACAAAATGAAAGACATAAGAAAATGAAATTTAGGAAACAAAATGAAAAGCATGTAAAAGATGCAGCAAGACAAAAATAATAGGAAACGTGGTTTCAGGCACAACAAACCCAACACCTTGCACATACATGAGCTTATTTTGGCATTGATCCAGCTGATGTCATCATGTCTATATGTGTGGTGATGTCAACATATCAATTGCCTCTACATTTGTCTGAAATGATTTGAACCCAAACTGATGTTTTTGTCGACGTGAAATTTCCCCCATAAGTAAATGGGAGAAAAAAAAGATTTTAAAAATTCATTAAAAATGTGAACTTTGACCTATTTTTCCCAAAATGTAATCACATCTATTCAGGGTCACTGAAAAATCTATAAACCCAATTTGATGTGAATTTAACCAATAGTTTTGCTGCTACAGACATGAAATTTCACCCATTATAAGTAAATGGGAGAAATTGTATTATTATTTTTTTAAATTCATAAAAAAGTTTGAACTTTGAACTACTTTTCCCAAAATGTAATGAAATCTATTCTGGGTCACTGGCAATATATAAACCATATTTGGTATGAATTCAACCAACAGTTTTACTACTGGAGTGTAAACAAACTAAACCAAACCAAAAACAATACCCCTCACTTCTCCTACAGGGGGCAGGGTAATGATAATAATAATAATAAAAAAAAAAAAGATAAAAGATATAATAAGACATATTAGGTAAAACATAATTCAAAACAAATTTATACATGTTCATGTAGAAATGTCTGTCCAAAAACTTTGGCATGTACTGATAAATCAGGCTGAGGGTTTTCAAGTGCATGCATGTTCTGATTTTCTGTTTTTGAGTAACTTGGTGCAGCTTGAGTAGGAGGTCGACAGGGAGATCAGGTCAGCATCTGCAGTAATGTAGATGTTAAACCGGTCTGTTGTGGTAAAGAGAGCGCTAAACCAAAGGGCGAAGCTCTTATTTTCCACTCAGTCTACATTCCAACCCTCACCTCATCAGACTGAACCATGGGCTGTGGCATGATAGATGGATTTTGGTTTTGTTTTAGGGGTGAAACAATTCCTCAAGTAATTCGATTACACAAAATGACCGAGGAGTTTTCTCTGCTTTGAGTAATCGCTTAATGATTGTAAAGCTCAAAGGCTTCACGCTTTACGTGTACATTGTCAGCCAATGTTTAGCCAGCTACCTAGCTATTATTATCCTGTATTCACTTGTACGGCAAGTTTGTATTTTAAACCACTCCAACAATGTGACAAAAAGTACAAAAACTGTACACAGTCTTTACACTAAGCCACAGTGGTTTCAGAATCAGCCAACTATTGGCATATATTTACTGGGATTTATGTCTTATTTCTTATGTTTAGCTATTTTCTGTGTCTCAAATTTAATTGTAATTAAAGAAAATTACTGTAAAGCATTATGTTGAATAACTCACTGTAAATATTTGAATAGTTAAAAGAGTATTTCAGAAGCAAACTAAGGGAGTTTCTCCTTATATATTCTCCTATGCAGTACTAACAGGTTGAACACGTTCAACAACATGTTTAGGTGAAAGACATGACATGCAGTCCTCCACTCCTACATTGTATGTTGTAGATACACTTCAGAACTCTTCCGTTGAAAAATGAATCATTGTAATGTAGGCTACACACTCCGGTGCCCCCTCAGTGGTCTGATCTGTTCATTGCACATGCACAACTCAAGCAATGAAGTTTCTTTGAAAATTATTCATAGATTTTATCCCTGCAAACTATTTTTTCTTTACAAAGATGCAAAAAGGATATTGATGTCAACTGTTCACTCTGTAATCAATCTGTAACAAACTTGCATCATCTTTTCTGGTCCTGTCATCTATCCTGCACTTTTTGGCAAAACATTTGTATGTTTATTTCCCAAAAAATTGAGTTCCATTTACTCTGCCATATCAGGATGTATTCTTTGGTTCCTTTTCTTATAATTCTACTATTTCTTGCAAAATGCCATATCCATAAGTGTAGATTCTCTATTCAAAAGCCCTCATTCTTGATATTTTATATATGTATAATTTTGTATATATTTAAAATTGTATCATTAATATTTTATATCAATACAACACTGTAAAAGCAAGAAAGCTGCTAAAACCACTGATCTATTTATGCTTTTTGACATTTAATGAAAGATTGCTTATTCTCTGACCCCATTCTCCAGTTATTTGTTCTTGTATTGTTCATGTGTTTGTTTTGTACTCAACAACTGTCAATAAAGAGTACTTTTTTGGGGGAAAAAACAAACAACATTTGACATTCAGAGCAAGCAATCCAGCCGTCCATTCAGTTGAGTATCAATGCAGGTTTGTTTGTTTGTTTGTTTGTTTTTTTATGGTATAGGCAACATTATTCCACCACAAATACAACACTGTACTAATGTTTACATTTTATGATCTTCAATATTATGAAGGGGCTCTTATTTAAAACCAATACAAACCCACTGGTGGTGATATTTGATGTTCAGAGCAAGCGATCCAGCCGTCCATTCATTTCAGTGTTAATTCAGATATTTTAAAATGATGACAAAAGCAGAATTGTTCACTACTGGGAAACCACCTCATTAATGGGCGGTTTGTAGGATCATTAATATTTGTGCGGTCTATAACACATTGAAACAGCATTAAACTGTCGATCAAATGTTTGTTTACGAAGAAAAAAAAAAACTTCATTTGTGTGTTTCTTTCATCACACTGCTGCACTTTTTTGTTGTTAACCTCCATCTTGCTGATGATTCGAACAGAATTATGGGAGATTTCTCATGCCCCTCCATTTTGGAGCCCCCTGTAGAGATTTGTAGACTAATAAATAGTCAGAGGTAGTTTTTATTGTGACCTGTTGTAATGGAATTTTAACTTCACACCTGTTTCTCTTCTGTGTCCTTTCCCAAATACCTACCCCATTGTATGTGGACATTCCCAAACCCCCCATTGAGCAATTTCCCCTCTTTCCCAAACTCCCACTGTGTGCTAACTGTCCCATACCTCTACCC
>JAPTYQ010000012.1:22650543-22668023 GCA_029814465.1 Ostorhinchus cyanosoma | reverse complement strand
CAAATGAAATACTGTATCAGTGTGGCCAATAATTTTCAAGATTGCCTCCATTTTTGGGTCAATATCACAGTTTTCTGAAGATATTTTCAAAATAGATGAAGTTTTAATTTTACAAATTAACTGTGCAAGATCTACCTATCTTTGACCCACATTGAATGTGGTGAACAATTTATTTTTTTTTCTTATGTGGTTTGTAACACACCAGCCAATCTGGAAGGCTTGCAATCAAAAGGAATCTGATAGTAGAATCTTCTTGCACGCCCTACATGCAGTTAAGGATCAGAACAAATCTGTGTTGATTAAGGCCTGTGACACAGACATTCTTGCTGTTGCAATCAGTGTTTTTGTAACTCTGAAGGATGCAGGCTTAGAGGAGTACTGGATGGAATTTGGTCAAGGTCAGTCGGTCAGGTGGTTTCCTGTTCATGATATAGAGAAGAAAGTAGGCCCTGGAAAATGCCATGGCATCCTATTCTTTCATGCCTTTTCTGAATGTGATGTTCTGTCAGCATTCTGTGGTAAAGGTAAAAGGACGGCCTGGCAAACCTGGGAGGTGTGCCCTGAAGTGACTTCTGTCTTCCAGATTTTCAGTCAATTCCCACCAGGACAAGTGTGCTTGACGGAGTATGGCTGACGTGTTGAAGCCACACAGCCTGGCAGGTTCTGTGTGCTTGCTACAAAGGCTTTTAATAACACCAAAAGGCATCAGCCATCACCATCTGTGTCTATTGGTCATTTTTGTGTCTTCTTGTCCTCTTCTGAACTTAACATGTGCACACAGATTTGGTGAAAAATGGTGATCACATCCTCTACCCAATTAAGCGGTTCAACATATATGAAGAATTTGGTAACACAATGTGTGACAAAAACAGTACCTCTGATGGGGTTGATGAAGCGAGACTTGATCTCTTTGCTAGGAAACGTAGGTCCTATGATTCAGTTCCACCAAAGGCATGTCTTGCAGAGCACGTAAAGCAAGCCATCTATAAGCTGCCTGTATCTGGGGCCAGGCAACTCCATGTCAAATGCATATAGAAAACCCTGCCTAAAGGGGCTGGAGAAAAGACAGTGAAATTTGGCAAGTAGTATGGACAACACGTCTAGTAATTGCTCAAAGCTGTGAGCAGCTGACTAAATGTGGCAGCAAGACTGAATGCTTTGGCAGGTGCACATGTTAGTGTTATTTTCTAGACCTATTCTCTTTTTAGTTTGATGTTTGACCTACATTTCCTACTACTAAATCCCACTGCTGAAGTCCTCACTAGAAATTGCTAAATTGTGTAAAATTGTCCAAAATAAGCACAAAACATTTAATGTTTCCAACATTTTATCATATTCTTGCCTTTCAAATGTAGAAATGAGTATTTTACACCCATAATTCTATGTTTTCATGTCAAAGTTTTTAAAATTTAATAATTCATTAACGGTATAGATCAAAACCACAAAAACGGCATCTAAAAATGGCCATCTTGGAAAATGGTTAACACGCTTTTTGTAAATAGCGGTACCAGAAGGTGCTCTGTGCCAAGTTTGACGCTTGTATCACAAAATGAATGATTAACTCATTAGCCAAACCCACTAATTACAGTGTTTAGAATGAAGCACTATGAAATTATGCAGTGAATTACATTGTAGAGACATGAAATGAATATATTCACATCAAACAACAGTTTTTGCTTCACTCCAGATTTTTTATTTTTTTTGCTTCATTCAAGCAAAAAAAATCTGCCAATGGACCAAGTGAAAATTATCTTGGTAAGATTTCTTGATAAAAGATTTTCAAGATCTATTGTCTAAAAAGAAGTTCTTATAGCTCACTGAAAAGTTACTCTTAGGTGATTATGTCTTATTTTAAGTGTGGTGACATATTCTGAGTAGAAATGAGGAAAAATACACTTGGTAAGATTTTTCATTTTTGCAGCCTTCTGGTAGTGTATGTGTATGTTAGAGCATTTGGTCCAATCATGTTTTCTCCATCGTGCATTCTTAGATAAAAGAAATCTGCCCTGAGGCTCAGAATCAACAGTTCAGCTTCAGATAACTGACAATGAACCTGAACCTGTTACCTTAACCAATCAAATTTCATGTTGGTCACACGGGGGCAATCTAGCAGGTGTGCAGTAATGTCAGCATTTTCACATCATCTGATTGGATGGTCAAAGGGGAGCAATCTCAGCTTACAAACCGCATTGGCAGCAACTTGGATAAGATAAAATATACAGACTTGGATTTAACAGCTGTTTTCCCACAATGGCTGACAAGAGAAGACAGGGATTTGGTCACAGATAGACTAAAATTAAGCAGTTTTAGTGAGTATGATGTAATTTACTGTTGTTTTTTTTTTATGTTTTTTGACATTTTACTAGTAAGTATTGATTGCTGTTGATATGATGTATGCAATGCAGCTGTGACTGACTTAGTGTTCATTGGGTTTCCTGCTTTAGTAATGGCATTCATTCTCCTTAGGCTGCATGAGATACCTGTCTGTAGTCCAATGGCCTGTTATATTTCGATTTTTGTATAATTTTAAAATTGGAGTATTGATATGCGAAGATGAGAACCATAACCCCTTAAACACTGAAACTGGGATATAAAGGCTTCTCACTAAACATGGGCAGTGCACCAAATGTTCCTTCTACTCTCACCAAGATACTTAATGTGCAGAATTTGCACATTTGTAGTCGTCTCAGTCTGCACATCCCTTCTCCTTCTGATCATGGGACTCCCACAGTAGCTGATTCACAGCTGGCTTACACTGACAAGCCATATTCTTTTCAAATTTAACACCTAAAGTTTAACATCAGGGATATTTTCTAGACTCACTGTGACATTTATAGGCAAATAATTTAACTTTTGGACTTTGCATAGATTTTACGAGTATCCCACATATTCCTCCACAGAGACAAATCAAAGACCAACCCCTTGTGATATATCAATAATATTAATAAATTGTAGACTAAATTATAAGCTGTAGTGCCATTTATTTTTATTTTATAGTGTTATGTCTTTTGCTTACCACACATTTTCTGAAAAGTGCTGCTATTTTGACTGAAGAATAATGAATGTATGGTGATTATTATTTAAAAGCACTACAGTGTAAAACATTTGCATCCATCGGCCTTTATTCCAAATGTCTCTGCAGCACTCATGAAAGAACAGTATTTATTTTATTATTTAAATCTATTTATACTGTTGGGATCAATATACAACTACCATTTTTTTTACTCAGACTTTGAAAGAAGCGACACCAAGATTACTACGCCCCAGTTCATGGGAACATTGGTGAATTCTGAGACTGCTGACAGTTCAGGTTCAGGTGAACGTTAGTGCCGGTAATGTAGTATATAGGTGGAAGAAAACGATCACAACTTACCTGTTATAACCAGTAAAAACCATCAACCAACAAATCTCACCCTGCATATATATGACACTGAACCTACAAAAAACCTGCACAAACTTAATTTTTGGAGTTCTGAACTACAGCATAAAGTTGCTGTAATTCATTGTCATTCTCCCTCTGCTCACTTTAGAAATATGTTTCTCCATTTTGGGAGATAGTGTTGAAGCCAATCACTTGACAAAAATTAACTGGCATAGTACTCTGATCTGCTTGTTCAACCATGCTATTGCCGTTTTCACCGGCCTATAATGCACCTGCCTGTCAACTTGTGTTGTCTAGGCTTCCCAGTCTATTTGCATAAAAGTGGTGATATAGTCCCTGCTTACCTCATTCCCACAATGCCCTCCTGCTGACTTTGTTTCCCATATAATTGCAGAGAAAGAAATGAGAGAAGAATAATAAAACATTGAGTCTCTGAACAAAGGGAGCAGCGCAACCTTGAGGAATTGTTGAACTATGTATGTGCATATAGTGATGATGATGATGATATTGACGACGATGGGTCGGGGTTTGGGTCGTGCAGTCGTGGGAGTGTTATCATACCGGTGTTATTGGCTGTGATGTTTTCATCGGATGACTGACAGGATGAGTGATGCTGGGCTGTCACTAACACACTGTCCTGCACAGACGGATGTAGTGGAGGATACAGTCGGACCCAACACATGCTCATGTTCCAACACGAATGCTTCTGCATCCACAAACCACTCAGTTTTTTCTGTTTGTAGCAAAAATTCACAACTCCTCGTAATAAAGTAACACCTGTAGCTGCATTTTTACTTTTAAAATAAAGAAATCAGTGAAGAAAAACAAGCTTGAATGCAACCAAACTGTTTTGTGAAGAAGAAGAAAAATGTCCGGATGTAACCAAACTACAAGCAACGAAAACCCTGTTATTTAAGACAAAACAAGTTATTATGTCTTCCATCTTCACCGCTGTGGCTGAGCTGCTTTGTTCAGCTCCTTACTGTTTGGATAAATTTACTAAATTACATATGAACAGACTAAAGATTACAAAAGGAAAGCAAACCTGTGTTGGCCACATGTGCAGCCACACAACTTTATATAATTTGACACTTTACACTCATTTTGCACTTAAATAATTACACATAAGTCCTAATCTTATGAAAAAATTATTTTGTTTGCTGATAATAAATTAGTTGATTCGTGTGCACATTCAGTTAACTTTTCAACATTATAATGTAGTCAATCGAACATTTTAAGTTATTTTATGTCTACTTTTTGTTTCTTCTTTAGGCATACTTAACACTTCAGACTAACTGTCCTGTTATTTATTTGACAGTTATTTGATGTTAATTCTTTGCCAGGACTAATCAGCCCCCTTTATTATTTTTCAGGTCAGTTAAGTTCTGTTATATCACTTTTGTTTGATCATTTGGTTTCTTACGTTATTTGGTGCTCTGATTCCAGACCTTCTTTATGGGCCCTGAACTTGTTTGTAGCTTTTGTTGAATTAGAATTATTTTTTTGTTAAATAAAAACTCTTATTTATGAACAGCCCACTGTATTGTCACGGCTTCTAGGTCAGTTGCTAACAGAAACATTCTTTAATAAATATAAAAAATCAGCTGTGTATGCTTCTCCCCAAGTGGCGACAGGTCCAGGGTGTACCCCACCTGCCCCTATTGGTACCAAGCAGATATACTTAGCGCCATTTAAAACATACGGTCCAAACATGTGGTGTAATTTCCAGAAAATGATTTGCTCAGGTGCCTATTTTGTATATGTTGCTCATGAGAGGAGTAACACAGTTTACAGCTGTATTTTTTTCACTCTTGACGCGCGCCACACTGGCGTTTGGACGAATCCCTTAATGTTGGACACCGAGTTGAATCTCTTGTACAGAGTCGGTCTTTACTGGTAACTTTAGGTGTGGTCAGTAGCCGATATATAGGCAGCAAAGAAAATGCTGAAATGATTTGCCAGCTCAAAATGCCACGACTTACAAAGCAACGGAGAACGTTCCATTGGTATGTTACTCGCAGGTCTGAGCCATGGTGAAGTTGCTCACCATCTGCGCTGTCATCGCAGTCCAATCATCTGAGGGATCGGATCCTCAGGACTGGACCGTCAGACTTAGTTCCATGTGTCGTCGCTGCACTGCCTGTTTGGAAGCCAGAGGTAGACACATCTGATACTGAATGATGACACTTTCAGTTTCTGAGTACCTGTATTCAGTGACTGAATAAACGTGGTAAATTTATCACAATTTGTCCACAATTCATTCTCTAATGACCAGTGCATTCGACTTTAATATGAAGGTAACCCCAAGCCAATTAATTTAGTATATCTACAAGTATACACATTATTCTGACCTGTGCGTTTTTAATGGCACTAAGCATATATGAGGACTAAGTGGTTCAGAAAATGGATGGATGGATGTTTTTTCCAATTGAATACATCTCATTAGGCTGATGCTTTCTCACAAGAGACCGATCATTTATTGATTGATATATTTCTGGTTTATATAATGAGGGTAGATATAGAATAAATCATATGTAGGTACCTTAGTGTTTGTAATGTCTGTTAATTCATGTCTAGAAGGCATTTTATTAGACCAGAGAGTTAAAATAAAGCAAGAACAACACTCATGTCTTTATTGTTCCCAAATCTACTGAGATTTGCCTTGTCTTGAAGCACAGCCAAAACTAATAATGTCATGATTACTCTTTTCCTATATTTAATTTAATAATGTTAGCACTTTTATTTGACTTGTCCAAGTGTCTGCTGCAAAAGGAAAGCTTTTCATCTTTAGTTTCACAGAACTGCTGGTCTAGACTAATGCTTCTAATCAGCTACTTTCGCATAAATGTTCGGAGCTGCAGAGTACGTGGACATTATATCAAACTGAAGGTACAGAAGCAGATAGTTTCACATCCTCAGATGACCAGGAGGGCCATCCAACAACAACCCTCACTGGGATGAATTTATATGCCTGGCAGATCTCCACGTATTGCTTATACATGCTCTATAAATAAGTAAACAGGACGTGGGTTATCAAGGAGAGAATATGAGAACAGTATAGAGCTTCGGAGAATAGAGAAACAAGAAGAATGAAAGCATCTTTTTATTATATGACAGCATGAGCACCAGCCTGCTCATTAGAGTGCAGGAGATCCCTTATATCAGGCAGGTGATGACACACACACAAGTCTATGAGTGCCTGGCAGTCGGATGGCAAGGAGGGCCCCGCATGATCACACAGTAAACGAAATGAAAGCGCACAGGAGTAGTTAGTATTCACGGCAGTCTATGTCCTTGTAACGGCATGGAATTTTGGTTTTATCTCATTGGAGGATCTCATCCATTATTTAGGATGCAGGCGCAAACCGACAGACGCTCCTCAATAATTCCTGGGGAGCTCCACTAGCTTCTCTTCACTTTTTCACCTCATCATTTCATCTTTCTCCTGTTCTTTTTTTGGTTTCTGTTACACTTTGCTTCTATTTTCTTTCACCTGGACAGGTTTGGGGCGTAAAGGACATGCATATGCTTTAACCGTATAAGGTGTTAGATAGAGCAGACATGAGTGTGAAGTTGTTTCATATGAATCTATAATGCAGAAGCTAGAGTGGGTCTCCATCGTTTGTAAATTTCCTGCTCTATTATTCATGCACATACTCTAAATGTGTGATGTTTGCATATCATACGCGTTGAGACCGGAGTTACATTCGGACTGACCTCCCGCTGACTGCACACATGCAGCCTGGGAAGAAAAAGGGAAAAAAAGAAAAGTGCTCGCGCTGCCACGCATTGAGATTCAGTTGACTCCCTGAGCTTCACCTTTCATGGTGACACCTAGATAAAGATTATCCGTGATAAAAATGTTAATCAGTGGATTTATAGGGGATCAGATAGTCATTATAAAATGTGCAACATGGCCATCCTTTACAGTGTGTGACTAAAGGTATTACAGTTTTGTATTATTTACATTTGATGCCTGCCAATCCTTAGTGTAGACACTTACAATAGTTGAACAACAGGTGGCAGTGTTGCTTTATTGATCAAGTGCACATAAAGCAGGATGGACCCGATATGTGATGGCTCCAGATACTGGTTGACATAAACATATGATTAACACTGACAGGGTATTTGATTATATCAATTAAATTTGGACTGAATGTGCAGAAGGATTTCAGTATCTGAGGTGAAATTGCTAAAAATGATCTCCTTGAAATTCATCAGCGAATCATCAGAGTTGCTGTTGTGTTATACTTGTGAGGTATATGCAGAGGTGAAAGAGGAAATGATCCTATTCTCGTCTGACATGCTCTGTTTATTAGTCCTTAAGCTCATTGATTGGTGCCAGTTTGCTTTGCTAAGGGTGAGTCATGCAGCTTCATACAGTAAAAGGCAGCCTGCAGAGCTGAGCGCGCTGTTTACCTGCCCTTTTCCCCCTCCTTTTTAAAAGCAAGATAATATTAAATGTGTGCTATCTTCTTGTCAAACATCAGACTTCAAGGAAACAGCAGAAGAGATTTCGGGTATTTTATTTTTTTAACAGAGTGCTGTCTGCCCTTGAATGAGCTCAGGTGTGCTTTGAGTTTTTATTGTGATGCAGAGAAGAAGAAGGTCAAATCAAAACACAGACTTCTTTAAAACTGATTTAGAGCCAGGGTTTTTTTTTTTTTCTTTTCCTGCTTCCCTTCATGTTAACGTGCCTCTGCCTTAGTTCAGCTTTCTTTTTTTTTTCCCAGAGTGTGATAAGTACACATAGGATGATTTGATGTGACATTTCCAAACAATCCATAATTTAGTGTGAGATTGTTTTTTTTTTCTTCTTTTTGTGTTATAACAGTAAGATTTATTAAGCTTTCTAACTGCCTGCTGAATGTAAATACTAAAAATGGGCCCAATAGATCATGAATGAATGTGGAAACACTAGGCTTTTTAAACAAAAAAACAAAAACACAAGCAATCTAAATAAATACTTGAACTATTTAATTATGTCAAACTGTTTTAACCATTACTGATAGAGCATGTGACTATTCCTCACATCAGCCTGGTTTTAGTGTGAGGAGAAGATATTAAAACCCTAAACTTTGTCTGTTCTAGTCACTGCAAACACCAAGTAATTGTTACAAATTGCAAGAACATTGTAAAAAAAAATGCTATTTGTTTAAAAGTGAAGCCAATGTTGGATTATTTTAACTTATAAAACAACTGAAAAAGCTCTAAAAAACTCAGCACCCCATGTCATTCTGATCTTATTGTATTCTGTAATAAGTGTCCTTATTGCTCCATTATTAAGATATTAGATTTCTCAGATTGGTCTTCTGCAGCCTCTTTCTTTTTAATACAAAAAAATCTGTTTTTCCACTTTTAGTGTAGTTGAGGGTAATAAGTTATAAGATTAGCTTTGGTTCGCCCCTCACTCTTCCCCAGTTTTACCCTGTTGTGACTCATCATAATGACCGCAATGGAAAAATTATAGTAAAAAAAAGTTGGTGGCACAGTCACTTCTTTGCCTACTTTCATCCTGTCCATAAAGAGCTAAAAAAAGTTTGATCTTATCTGATATATGCTACCATTTACACATATGAAACGAAGAGAATTGCCATTTGTGGCAAATATAGTTAAAAAAAATCAAATTTTGTGTTTTAGAGCTGAAGGGACATAATCGCTCGTTGTACATGATAGACGTCATCAACATGAAAGCAGCCGCAGCCTTGGAATATGTTACCTTTGTCTTCGAGTGCAAGGTGAAAAAAGATTAAAAGGTGAAAATCACAATATTCAGGTCATGTTGAAGCTGCAGAGACATTTTCAACAGCTCTGAACAGAACAAGGAGAGAGACAGGTATTGACGTTATGTGTGTGTATTCATTCTATTTATGAGTTTTCACAAGTTTTACCGCTAACTGCAACTTCCTGGACTTGTAATATTATCTTGTAATTTAATAAACATATCTACAAATGGTGATATAGTTCAAACAGGAACGAAACCTTGTACTTCACTGTTGACCTGAATGCAGTCCCCCCCCCCCCCCTTCTGAAATAAAGTCCCTTGGGGCAAAACTGGACTTCAACTCTATGACTTTAGTTTCGTAAAACTGATGTAACTCATGACATCATATGCAGCTGATGTCAGTGCTATATTTTCTGCTTGGGATGCAAGAAAGTATTTTCTTTTAAGTTATTATTATTGTTGTTTTTTTGTTTCTGTAAGCCCTTGCATTATATTAATTTATTTGTTTGGATGATTTTTCTTTTTGACATCTTGATATTTGTTCAAATTTGAGTGTTTTTTTTAATGCATATTCTCCATAAAGATAAAGAAAACCCCAACTATTTATGCAAAAAAATGTATCATGCACAATTCCATTTAAATGCTGTTTCTTTGCCTCATGAACGTGTCTTCAATTAATGGATCATATTAGCGTCCATTTGACTGTTTCTGCAGTGTGTATCGTGGGGTGTACCAAATGAAGGTTAGCCGTGTTAGCTGTAAACTGATAAGACTGTATAGTTGTTGCCAAAGGTTTTGGCAGTGGTAGTTTGGTTTTTGCAAGCTTTGTTCATTTATTAATTTTTTTCTCCCTATGTTTCTTGGGCACAATGAAAAACAAATTGTTAGCCTCATAACATGACAGTCTTGTCGTGTCACTGGAAAGGCCTCCGGTGAATGAATTATATTATCTGTGTTTTCCATGTATCTAATTGTATACATCAGGTTTTTAAAGAAAAAAAAAATCACACTGATCATGTAGAAGGCTTCAAAACTCATGTATCAAATATGATACGTTTGGTGTTGCAGGATTAAAACACGACTGATTTTGTTTCTCTCTGAATGGAAAATAGCACCACCCAACATCCTAATAATTTTTTTTTTCCAAGACTTGTTCATTCCGCCATAGAAAAAAAATCACCACCAGTGCAAATAATCAGGTTACACAGTACACAAAATGATGAATAATGAAAACAAAGCCAAATGCATAACCTTAATTAAAGTTCATATAAAAATAATAATAGAGCATCATGTGAAATGTAAGAGGCGCCTTAGTCATAATGAGATGAAACAAGGTGAAGAAGCAAAATATAATAAAAATGACACAAAAGGTGTAAAAAAAACCTTCAAGACAAAGAAAAGATAATCAAGGAAATGATGTAAAACAAAATGAGATTTGAGAGATTTGAATGGTAGAAAAGCCAGTCTTTGTTTGTGTGAATCAATATTTGAATTGTTTTGTTCGCCTGTTAGTTGGTGACATAACTTGTTAGACACGATTTTTAACATTTCTTTCTATTTGGGACTGAGTTCATTTAATTCAACATTATTTTGACAATGCAGGAGTCAGTAAAAGCAATGATTAAACTGAAAACATTTGTGAAATAAAAACATCACCAATTAGCAGGTACTCGGGCTTTCCATTGTATAGGATTCTTTTACATTGATGATTCACTTTTACGTCAACTCTTTTCTTTCTGCTGTTGCCCCCTCTCTATCAACTCGGGTAGAAGAATTCTGCCTTTTTAGCTTCCAGATGCTCTGCTATGTTACCGTTATCTTCCAGAATTTGGCAGTTGGTGTAGATTTATAGGTTCGTCAGAGATTTTTTTTTTCCTTTTCCTTATTTTTTCTGAAAACAGCTGCCTGTTGAAGCTACAAAGAGGTTTGATGAAAGCTGAGTTTAGACCCAAGAAAAGGAAGAATCATCTTTAAAAGCAGCTTGGATAATTTCTGGAGAATGTAGTTTGACTTTGAAATGTTTGTATGTCAAGCTAAAAATGCAGCAGGCTTCCCTCTCCGATGCTGTGGTGCGCACTCATTCATATTCTGGAATCACACATGAAGGCAAGACGAGCTATTGTTAAGTCCTACATAGCATCACATCCATCCGAAACACTGACAGAGACGGAAAGAAAAGAGAATTTTCAAGTACAGGAGATGGTGAAAAATCGGCGCGAGCCTGTTTCTCATGTCCTTTTGTTCTGTTGTCGGCCTTTACCGTCCAGCTGTTATTAAAGGTCAGCTTGTTCCATTCAAGCATGTTCCTGTACAGACTGTAGCCTCTTGGTCACAGCTACTGACAAGGATGGATATTTCGTTTTACCGTTGCAAGTCAAAAGCAGTTCCTGAAGACGACACCAAAAGAGATGTTTTAAAGGGGTTCTGTGTTGTATTGATCTTCCAAAATCTTAAAAACAGGGCAAAGTCATGTACCAGAATACCCATAAGACGACCAAAACCACCAGCGAATCGACATGCATCCACAGACTGTATCACTGTCTGAATAGTTTAAGTGTATAGCTCATAGTTACACACATCTGTATTATGATATCATTAAGTTTTCTTCTTAAAACTTACAGCAGCTTATATTGACAGTTGGTCAAAATAACAGTCTTTTCATCTTCATGCTCCGTCAGCTGATAGTTTCCATTATAGCTCTGTTAGTTTAGCGATGATTTTAGACAAACAAAGCAGCAAATCACCTCATTTTTCTGTTGTCAGTATATGCACTAAAGATCTGTTTGGAATCATCAAAACAAAGTCAGAACTATGGCTGGATATCATGGCCAATTTCCTTAATCTATTCAATTTCGATTCATAAGGTTCTGAATCAATTGAGCGCGATGCGATTTGATCTGATATTGATGTGATTCAGTATTAATTGATTCAGATTCATTTAGTGATACCAAAGCACAATTTTGAGCCGTAACCAGATTATTTGACTATTGCAGCCGTGCAACACATGAATACTGGTATCAATATTGACATTAGAAAGGAAATAAATATGACATTTCTGCAGTAAATATGTGAATCTGCTCTTAAATAATGAACTGGACAGAAGCATTGTCATGTTTCTACAGTGGCTCAGAACTGACTTCTTCGTCATCTTTGTTCTGTT
The DNA here is from genome assembly GCA_029814465.1 of Ostorhinchus cyanosoma. Classification (NCBI taxonomy): domain Eukaryota; kingdom Metazoa; phylum Chordata; class Actinopteri; order Kurtiformes; family Apogonidae; genus Ostorhinchus; species Ostorhinchus cyanosoma. The sequence continues at coordinate 22,655,756 of JAPTYQ010000012.1, read as the reverse complement.
TTATGGCTGGTGTCTTCTAGCATTAAGGCGCATTACTCTCACCTTTGGCTGAGTGTGAATCCAGGTTAATATTCCTAGAATAAGTGGCTGGTGCGACTCGCCTCGAAGAGCCTCCGCCGACCAGATGGTCTGGGCGCCCAGTTCTTCCACACTGTGAGTCTGAGGCCAGGAGGACCTCCCATGGCGGGGTTTTCCCCACCCTTCCTCCATGCCTCTCCCATGTCAGAAGCGTTGCAAGTGAGATTGAGACACCCTGTCTCCCCCAGGGGCCCATGAGATGGAGCCGGCCACACCTCAGTGTCAGTGTCAGCGGTACCCGGGTCAGGTACTCATCATCCCACTCTGAAAAATCTATGTCATCCACTAATACTTGATAATGCAAAATTTAAATAAAATCAATCAAATCGATTTTTTCTACCCAGTGACAGTTTAATCTGAAACGTGGGTCACCAATTTAGCAAAGATACAAAACATCACATAATAACTTAATACCTTTAAGAGTGAGAATCAGATTCACCCAAGTAGCAGAAACGTTACCATTTCAGCATCAAACTTCATGTTCTTTTTTTAGTTAAAGCTGTTTCTAGGAAAAACATAAAAAATGCTTCTAGTTTTATTTTATTTGGCTCTAAAAGTTGTGGCTCCTTCGTTCTCATCCCATCTGGTCACTTTCTGATGTTCTGGTCAAAGACCAGTAGTTTTCCTCACCATGGGAGGCCAGCAGAGCGACTCACTACTCCCTCTAGTGGTCACATAAAAGGGCTAAATCTATTTAGGACATATCTCAGTGTGCAGTACATTGGTGTTTTTGGGACAAATTCTGACCTCTTTCTGCTAAACACTCTATTGACACTTTTAAATCATATGTAAATATTTGAAAGATATACTACATATAGGCCTTTTAAATGTAACTATAGAAAGTCCTTTTTACTTATAGAAAGTCCTTTTTACTACTGACATTTGTAGTCAAACTGCCGTGCTGGAAAACTGGCAGAAAATGTAGTTACGAATCATTTTCATTGTGTTCGGACCTGCCTCCATAGACATACATTCTGTCCTGCATCAAACCAGCTGCGCCGTTTGGTTACATCTATAAATATGTTTTATTCGATTGAGAAGTAGGAGCATAGAAAATATTTGACACCTTTGCAAAATAGCTACAAGAGCCTGCTCTGTAGACACAGAACTGGATGCCAGGCTGCAAACTGCAGCTGTTCTTATAACCAAAAATGACTCGCCTGCACATAAAAGCTTCTGGCTGGTGGGTTTACAGCCACTGCGCTGCAAATGTCAACTAGAACTCCCTGAATAAGATCACCACTTATAAACCTCTGTGTTCTTACAAATGTAAATGAGGTGAGTAATGTCTGACCCTGTTTGCAGTTGTAGGTGTACTTTCACTGATGTTAGATGATTTTGGGGGAACTGGTGATAAAATTGAGTCACTACATTACAGTCAGTTCTCTAACATTGTACAACATACCATACAATCCTGTTCCCATATACTGTCTATGATATTAGTTTGGGTGGAGGGGATGGGGTTTGGGAGGCTGTGGACTGCTGTGAGGAATGTGGGGGGGCGTACTTTCCTCAAAATGTAATATACTTTATTTCATGTATAATGGGGAATAATATGTAGAAATAAGTACTTAGTTGATTCATCAAAAGTCATTTTTATTTGCAGTGGAGGTGGAAGGAAATTTCTGTGTTACTTTATCAAAGTATATTTGTGGCTCTATTTCTGAGTGTTAAAGGTGCCGTATGTAGGAATTATGTTCCCAGTTATCATAAAATGGCCCTGACTGTCACCAGACATTAAGGAATCCTGTTCCTTTCAAATACTGATATCACTGACAGTAATAGTCCAGCCAGAACATTCGCATTTGAAAAGCTAAGTGTCAGCCCCTAAATAATGGTCAAGTTGTCATTTTGTGTTTTGGTCTGATGCTTCACCCATCACATATCTTCCAATCGCCCAGTCAGTGGTGAGCTGCATCTGGAACATTTCTGATTACAAATGTCTGATGTTATTAAACCTAAAAGGCCTCTTATTATTCCCAAATACATTGTGACAAAGTGAGAAATAAAACAAGGATATGCACAGGCCACAATCCTACATACAGCACCTTTAACTAATTAAAAAAAAAATGTTTAAGAAAATGTTATTCATCTGGTTCACCCAGTCCTTGTTGGTCTTTTTTTTTTTTTTTGCTAATTATTATTTTTCTTTGAATGGCACGTTCATGACAATTAATCGACTTAAATTTGAATGATTATTTGACCTCCACAAGCAGTTAATATTCTCATCTCTATTTATTTGCACAGGTGCTGTCAGATCATATTATTATATTGTTTGGAGTAAGTAAGTAAGTAACATGCCCATTTTAATTAATCATATACAGAAAATAAACAAATACATAAATAACCCTTCAGTGCCCCTTAACCTGATGAACACCATCATTTATCATTAAAGTTTTGCAAACATGCTGAAAGCAGATGACAAAATGCTGTTCGGTCCACTTAAGGGGAACTTTCAACAGAATCCATTGAAAGTGAAATACATGAACCAGTGCAAACTTTAAATCAACATGTGTTTCTTACTTTTTATCCTCAAAGCTCACACCGTTTTGTCTCATGCAAAAGTGAAAGTGATACAAAACAGTATTTCAACAAGAACAGCTGTATCTCAAAATATTCTCAAAAGAAATATCTTAAGAGATGTAATCTGCAGTTTCCAATAAGGCACAAATGGATCCGAAAAGTGCACATGGGTCCGATCGAGTGAAAGTGAACAACATGGAAAAGTAAATTTGCACACATTTATCAAGTTGGCTCATTTTTTAGCTAAAGGAACTGTTATCCTTTTTAAAATACCACTTGTAGAAAAAAAAATCACAAACTATTTTATCCATTGTACTTTTTACACCATAGCCATAGCTCGAATTTAATGCTAAAATTCTTTCTAAAACATTTGAAAATGTTTTCAGTGATTAAATTGAAGAATTAGATTTTCAAAATTTTGTGAATGTTACTGATATTTATGAGTTTGAACATTTGCGCGTTGTTTAAAAGGCCCTGTCCATGTGTTTAGACCATTTTTTTTTTTAATTTTCAAGCTACTTTTAATTCAGAAATTTGAGTGAAATTAATGATCTTTTTATACATTTTGGGTGATACATACAATAATAGTCGTCCACATGTTCTTACTATGGCAACCTGACCACACGATACCGCATTCTCATGTCAATGAAACAGAGACTTTTCAATATTTTACTCCAAAATGTATTTTCAGCATAGTTGAACTTGATAGCAATTTCTATCAAGAACAGCATGTTTTGAATGTTTACGTAAAGCTTAAAAAATGTAAGTCTGTTTCAAGTCCACGTGTTACTGAGCAGTAATTTGACATTTTTCACCTAAAAATTTCATCTCCCCAAATTTTGTTATACATAATGTTAAAGCGTTTATAAATACCTACTCAAATATGTTTAATACATGCATATAAGTTACTTTGCTTACATGACAGAGACCGTTGAGCATGAAATGTGTCCACGTATTACCGCTTGATCGGACCTAAGAATAAGTGGTGATGCATGCAATTGATTAAATATATTTGATTATATTGGTAATTGATTAGATCCCCCATGTAATGATCTTAACCTTTATGATTTTACAGTCTCCTCAGTGAGACAACTTACTCCACATTACTCTTCATCTCATTTACACTGTAAAACATTCCACCAGTTTAAACACTAAATAATCCCTGATGAGAAAATCCATCCTCTTCAACTGCATTTACTGTGAGAGCCTGAATTGACGCTCCAAAAACGATTCCTGCTCCAATACCCACTCTAAAATTATTACGCTAATGCACACTGGCACTTCTATGAATGGATTTTACAACAATCCCTGTTTGTTGTTCACTGCCTTTAAGCACTGTCCCTTTTGTTGTGAAATAATCAAAGTGGTCATAAATTGTTTAGGAAGGTGAAGAGAAGTTTAACTATCATTGGTATTATCAGTAAGAAGATATCAGATTAAAGTGAGCCCCACAGGGGAAACGGACCAAAACATGGAGCATATGCACATTTTATGACTGTAAATATAAAAGATGACTCATCTTGTCTGTTTTATTTGCTGTACTACAAAGTCACTGACCCATTTTTATTACAACATATGTTTGGATCCCTCTTATTTTTACACAATGTGATGGGATTTTCTACAACTTTTGGCATCTACTTACTTGGTTTCATTTATGTGACTATAGTCATATATGCTTATAATGTTTGTATCTATGATTGTTGTCAACTCTGCATCATAGTCATTTGATTATCCTCTCTACATCCATTATCATTTATCTTCATCATTACCCTTTATCTGCCATCAGCACCATCATAATCATTGTCATTGTCATTTATCTTTATTCATTTTCGTCACCATTTGTCTGACATTATCTTCTCCTTCTTAACTATCATCATGTTTGTCAGATTCATTATCATTATTCATTGTCATCCGTCACTAAATGATTACCACGCATCTTTTCTGTCATCATTATAACACTCCTCATCATCGCAACTATTATTCTCCATCAATTCTGATCCTTACATTCATTCTCATTGTCAACATCATCATCACCATTATCGTCAGCTTTTAAGCAGTTTACTCTAAATATTCTTTCTCATCCACTGTGTGTGTGTGTGTGTGTGTGTGTGTGTTTTTTAAGCAGATTTTTACTTGCCATAGTTAGTGACATTTTGCAGTAATATTTTGTTACATATGTGATAAGACAGAGTAAATCGAGTGGTGTGGTTATACTAAAACCTCTTTTTCAGTATAACTACTCATATACTGACATTGTATTAAAATTGAAAGTTTGACATTATTTAGGGTGTGGCCTCTATGAGGGATTCCCATGTCTGCTGAGTGAGCGTTGACTGACAAGTACCTTGACTTCTGAGTTAGAGCTTCTGTTTGTTGAATAAAACACTTTTGGTTTTTTTTTTTTCAAAAGCTGTACCATATTCATGTTTATAGATGTTAGACTCACAGGAAGTTATTTCCTCTAGTAAAAACTGGAAATCAATTACAAACCAGGTCTTAAATAATTGACAGGAAGGTGTTACATACATGCATACCCACATGCATACACACACACACACACACACACACACACACACACACACACACACACACACACACACACACACACACAC
>JAPTYQ010000012.1:22618090-22631122 GCA_029814465.1 Ostorhinchus cyanosoma | reverse complement strand
ACGTGGTTTCGACTGCTTTTGAAAACCAACAGTCTTGGTTTCCACATAGGCGGTCTCTTCCCCATCACTACTTTTACCTGTGCAGTGGTTTTGTTTTATTCAATGCTTGATGTTTCTGTAAAGTGGCTTCGTGATGGGGGCAGTTCAATATTTGGTGAAACCCAGAGTTTGTTTGTTTTTTTTTACAAGCAAGTAAGGCTATAAATCCTTGCTATGCCACAGACATAGGCCACAGGGTGAGTCTCTGAAAGCTGAACAGAAAAGTTACCAGCACCTCTTAAGTTCTTTTTACTTAACTGGACTCCATTTTTATGGTCAGGTGATGTATTTCCTCTGACAAACTGCAAATTTTTGTAAGGCATACGTTACAAACCGTGTGTGTCTTGTCCCATTCAGGCTTTCTAGACAGTTTATCAAATCCATGATGCACCCACATGTCTGCTTTCAACAAAAACAGAAGTAACATCAGCCTGAACTTAACCCACGATTCAATGCAAGATGGAAACATAATAACATAACTTAACAATCTCAAAAATTCTAATGAGTGTTACTATGATATTTATACTGCAGATTCATTTATTGATTAACTGCATTGTTATAATTCTGCACTGCATGCGTCTCAAATTTGAGAAATTTCCACACCTCTAATAACCGAGGTGAAACAAGGAGATTAAGAGAACCCTAATGAGGAACACAGGGAAATAAGGCTGGAAATGGGTGAAGTGTTCCTTTAATTAAAACAAAGGCTTTGAGTGTGATTGTCTCTAATGAAACAGATAGCTTTTATCTGTGTCTCAATGTGTGTGAGGGAAACCATGAAAGAGGCAGAGAAAAGCTCATAAATTGTATTTTCTAATTAAAACTTTATGTTGTTGACTTTCTGGGAGTCTCTGCTTTCACGGATGATTACATACCTAAATGCCTCAGCCTGATTTATAAATTCATTTGTAGAGCAGAAGTGTAGATCTGCCTTTTTTCTTTATACAGTGAGATTAACAGCGGCAGTACTGTCAGAGCTTAATCATCCTATAAACATTTTCTTTGCTCTTTTTTCCCCAAACAGTCACATGGAGAAGATTCAATTTACAGAAAGAGGTACAATGGCAAGGAAATGTTATTTAAACCATTTAACTGAGGATTCTTAAAACAAACAAAAAACAACAAAAAAAAACCCAAATAGCAACAGAGAAACTCAATGTCGTCTAGCGTTTGTTCTTATTGAAAAATGTCAAATTACATTCATACATTTGAGATCATACATTTTAGGGAGGATGTCCACGCTAATGTGAGGGATCAATTGGTGTTATTTAGAAGAAGAAAGTGTTAAAAGTCTACTACCTTTGTTTAATACTGTTTTATTAAATTATAGCTGGAATCTGACTTTAACGGCAAATATTCCAAAATATTATTACAGCTTTTCTTCAGAGATTATTTCGAATCAGTACCCCATATTTTCCATAAATGTTGCTGCATTTGTTGTTTTTCATACGATATAACTGAAACAGGACATTTTTTTGTTTGTTAACATTCCAGCAGCAAAACTTTTGGTTGAATTCATACCAAATTGGGTTTATAGATTTCCAGTGACCCACAATAGATGTGATAATATTTTGGGAAAAGTAGTTTTCTTCTGCCATTTACTTATAATGGGTGACATTTCGAATGTCTATAAAAACATCAATTTTGTTTCAATTTACTTCAAACTTGGCCCATATATAGAGGCAATTGATATGCTGACATCACCACACACTTAGATATAATGAAATCAGCTGGATCGATGCCAAAATAAGCTCCGATACGTGTGAGGGGTGGGGTTTGTTGTACGTAGAACCACTATTTTATTTGTGTGTTTAAGTCACAAATACATTCAAGTGATGACGTGTCAATTTTTTAGCACTTTCACGGTACAACCAATCATTTGTGTGAACTGGATGTCATGTGGAGCAGCGTCAAAACGTGGACATCATATGAATATGACAGAGTTTGCACTGTGTATAAGTTTTTCCAACAATGAAGAATTTTTTCATTGTAATAATCAAAATATTTAATTAAGATTATCACTAAAATAAATTAATGAAAAATAAGGAATAGATTAGTGAAGGCAGATTCAACACAGACTGAGTATAATAATAAATTGTATACACATGTAGCTGGCGTAGCATAATCTGACTGTTTTTCCACTCCGAAAAAAGTCCACGGAGGAAGTATTTAAATCCCAGTATGAGACAAAAACAAAATGGCCACGCAAAAAGTAAAAACCAAATCTCCTTAATAAACCTGTAATTATCAAACAAAGTGTCTCAACTGTTTTGATGTTGTTTTTTTCTACATATCCTTGGTGTATAAAAGCTTTAAACCTTCAGTCAACTCTAGAAAAACTCTTTTTTTTTTACTTTGCTGTCTATCCCACATTTCCCATTAACTCTACATTCAAATTATATCAGAGAGTACATCATAGTCTCCTGGTGTAAAGAGATTTTGGTGACGTGAAGTTCCACCTCCTTCAACTATGTCAGTTTGAGTGCAGTTTATCAATCTGAGTTTCCCAGTGTTGGTGCAGGAATCACCATATGAGCTATACACATAAATGAACACGCTGCAGTCTATTCCTTCGCTGTTAAACTAATCTGTCTTTCTTCTGCTTGACTCTGACAACTCCCCAATGGGACTGTTCCATCCTCCAGAATGTATCTGTCATGTTTGCACTGATGTTACATCTCGACCTTAAAGTTGTAATTACCAGTGCATCTGCATTTATCAGGATTACAGTATGTATCCAAGTGGCTAGCTAACATGCATAACACTGACCCTTGTTATTCAAGCCTGCCCTCCCATTTCTCTGTGTATATTTGTATTAGTTAAACCAGGATGCGCTCCACGGGCTCCCAGTGTTCCCTAAGTCAACATGGGTGATTGTTGAGGGGTTTAAACAACCCTCCAAGCAATTTGTTGCCTGGGATGAATTAATCTAATGAATTGGCCAGAGTCAATTAGATCGAAGGCTGCAATTCTTTGTCTTTCTTATTTGGTATGGCGTGCTAAGTGCACACCTTGTCAGACGATACCATTAAACCCCCACTGTCGAGGGAAAATCAGGGGATAAATAAAACGAGTCCCCTCCTTCGCCTCCGCCTCGTGTTTGTCTGGATCCCTACGACCGCTGTTCAGTATCACGCTGCGGAGCTGGTATGCGTTCTTGTCATGGTGATTAATGATAATATGGTGTGGCGGGGTGAAGACCAGGAGAGGATCCCTGTTAGTGGCAATATTGCTGCAGTCAGACAGGCAGAGTGATGGTCATTAGAACACAACAATGCACATCAATTATGAGCACAAACACACATGCACGCATACTAAATCGTAGTAGAGACTTTGAAATAAATGAGCAGCTTTCACTCACACATGATGTATACAGCAGATAGCTCTATCTGTACCAAGAGGCCTATCAATCTGACTCTCATTACACTCCCTTTCATGACCATTCAGGGGTGTTTTAGACAGGTATGAGGCAGAAGACAGAAACCAGGCCTTCCCAGAACACTTACCAGCCTTAACGTACCACTCACCTGACAGATTAACCGTGGCACCCCATTCATTTATCTACAATTTGCCCAGAACAAGAAAGGTTAATCTAACCAGGACACAAATGAAAGAAACTGCCCGTACCATTATAAGGGGGATTAAGCGTTAATACGGGTCTATGCTCCCATTGATCAAATGGGTTATGTGCCCCATCTGGTAGCCTAGGATTTTTTTTCCCTCCTTTTGCATTGTTAGTGACATGACATAAGGAGGAACTTAGACAGAAAATGAGAGTGTAAGGATCTGTGAATTGCCTCTTGATAGAAAAATGAACTGTATAGCATGATACAGTCTCCGAATCCATGAACAGGAGAGTGGGAGCGGACATAAGAGACTGGAACATGGTGCTAAAGCTCTTATTTTGGGGTTGAGAACTATGCTGCTTTACTATTTCCTAGATAGAGATTGTAAAATGTGGTCTGTCATGATATGTCTTGTATCTAAAACTTTATATAATTATACAGAATTAAAAGTAAAAAAAAAAAAAAAAGGTAAAACTGTTTTTTTTTAAGCTTTTTCATTGCTGGTGTCAGATCAGCTTGCCTTGACATAGGGCAGTTTTTGTGGTGTTTCCTCTTTGTGACAGCATAGACCAGACAGATCAGATACTATTTCTAGTTTTACCTTCATTGAGGTTTCAGGTGTGATACGCACAAAAGCATGAGATCACATTTGCTTTTTTGGGTGATATTATTGTTTATGTATATCAAGCAATTTAGTAATGCAAAGCAAACATCTTTTTTTTTTAATTCACAAGCTGTTTCATTGGAAAAAGTGACGCAGAACCAGTGTTTTCGGTGGTTTGTTCCTAGGTACCTTCAGGCAATTTGGAAAGAGAAATGCATGATTTGTGACTTCAGTCCTTTTAACATTCACTTGTTTTTTTTCAGGAAAAAAAACACTGACACTGAACACAAATCTTTTATTTTATTTATTATTAATATTATATTATTATTATTAGTTATTTTTACTGTGAATCTAAAGCTTCAGGGATCTGTAACACATATACATACAAATAATGTGTGTCATCATCAAGGCGCCAAGCCAAATAAACAACATTTCAGAAAACATTAGAACAAAGTGTTGCGTAAGCGCTGATAAAATGGCCACAGATTTGAGTCCATTTGAGACGTTTTGCCTCAATATTATTGTCTCAAAAAGTGATAACATGTTGACCTGTGGGGATTCATGAGTTCTAGATATGGTATTGCGTAAATCCCTGGACACACACAACATACAACTTTAACTTTCATCCTTCTCCAGTGATGTGTCACTACTAGGTACAGCAGCAGAAATGTCACAATAGTTTGCACTCCATCACTATAACAACCAGCCACAATGAGGGACTATTATGTTTTCAGTGGAAAAGTACCATGCTGTTGGCCAAACTGAACCAAGATGAACAGAATCAAGGCGAGTTAAGCCTTTTAGCTGTCTTCTTTGTTGTATTTTTTAAATCACAAATGTTTGCGTGGTCCCCCAGAGTCTGTGTGGGTTCTCTCTGGATACTCCAGTCTCCCACCATGCAAAGAACTGCACTGTGATAGGCTAATAGGTCAGTGTAAATCACCAGTAGGCATGAATGTTAATGTCAGGAGCACTAAGCACTTCAGATGATGGACAGATGTACAGATGGATGGATGGATGGAGTTTTTATTGTCATTTTTAGAGAGAACTTTGTTGACAGTTGGTTCATGCCTGACTTCTTTTGGAATCAGCCTCTGGTCTCTTAACCCTGTAAAGCCTGAACCATCAAATCATTGGTAGAAAATTCCAGTTCTTTGAAACCGGAACTTTTATAAGTCCTTCTGAACGACCTAATTATGATTATTCTTTTTTCAAATGTATGAGTTTCAATTTTGTATCATATTTGATACCTTGGGTCTCAATGCTCAATTATTATTATTTTTGAACAAACAAAAGCATAATATCACACAAACATGTCTAACCAATTGGTAATTCCTTTTCAAAATTGATAAGTTCTACTTCTTTCCTCATGAATGACAGTCTTGTAGTGTCACTGGAAAGGCCTCTGGTGAATGAAATACTCCCTGCTGGTGGATTTTCTGTGTATTGCATGTATCTAATTGTATACATCAGGTTTTTCAAGAAAAAAAAATCACACTGATCATGTAGAGGGCTCCAAAACTCATATATCAAATATGATGTATTTGGTGTTACAGGGTTAACTTCAATTTCACACCGTAGATGAGCAGCTGTTTGGGAGCAGTTATATTTTTCTTTTGTTTAGACAAGGTATAGTTCTTAGATGTTACCTGCTTGAGAGTTTCGACTGACTGTTAAGCAGGTAACGTCTAAAAACTATAACTTGTCTAAACAAAAGAAAAAAGTATAATTACATTAAAAGACAAAATGAACATCATTAACCTTGTTTGTGAGCACTAAAGTTTGAATTTCAGATATGGTTCTGACAGAATTTAGTGCAGATAAGAACACGTGCAAGTACAAACCAAGCATTGCACTGCATGAAGAAACACAACTGCAGAGGTTGGAGCATAGTTGAATTACCAGTAAATCAAATAGTGATCGATACTGATACATTCATGACACTTGGATAGTTGTGAATTGTTTTAATAAAGGCAGTGCAAGCCTTCAGGATATTTTTAATGCTATATTTTCAACAGTACTGTATTTACCCGTAGGCAAGTGTTACATACTAGTACTGTAGATGTTATTGGATAGATATATTCAGCCAAAGGCCTCAAGTTGTGGGTATTTGGTGTGTGTGTTCATCTGCATGCAGGGATCACTGTCAGTCTCAGTGTTGAGTTGCCAGCAGCCAAAGCCCCCGTGCCTCTGCTTCTAAGCTGCAGAGTGTGTTTGTCGGCGCATCCTGGCAGTCTGCTGCTGTTGGGGGAGGCTGCTTTCACTGTGATGAACAGCTGATGACACAGCAGTGGAGAGGCTGGGAAGTGCAGACAGAGGAGCAGGAGGGAAACAGAAGAGCGGAGTGGAGGATCGGTGGCTTATGGGGGGATGTAAGATGAATAGGCTGGGCAACAAAGAACAGAAGTGGAAGGGCATGAATACATATTTGTGTGTGTGGTGCAGATGGAGGCAAAGAATGACTCAGAAATGTGGCTTATCAGAAGAGAAGACATGAACAGTTGCCACTTGTGATGAATTTTTATGCACTTGTGAAAAAAAAAAAAGTTTGGATAATCTCCCTAAGCTCAGTTTCTTCGATGCTAATGTCAATGTTCATGAGTAATGTTAAGAGCGACCTTGAAACAACAATAACACACACGGGTGTATAAAGTGTATCAGAGGTGACAAGGGGATGGTTGTTCTGTTATGGAAAACTGAAATGGCATTTGTTGGTGCCTGGTTTATAAATGATTTGAATGATCTAAACATAAGAAAAATCATAATCTCTTCAGTCTTCATCAGGGTCTTTGGTTCAGTTCTGTTTGATTATTTGATTGATTGCAAAAGTTCAATTAATAGATTCATTAAATGAATACATCAATAACAGTCTACTTGTACACATTCTCAACACATTTCCATGCCTGAAGAAAAGCACAGGTCAATTTTCACTCGTTACAAGAACAAATCTGCATAAAATTTAGGCCAGAAAGAAAAGCAAAAGCATATATATTATTGACATAATTTAACACAATTACAGCACATATGCCCTTTTGTCCATTTTTTTTTCATCTCTTCAGTCCTACATTTGACCCTGTTAGTTCATAATGATCATTATTTTCTTAATGCATTTTCTTATATTTAACATTTTAATGCATTGTGCAGATGCACATCTATTTCAGCATGAATAATCTAACTGTAACAGCAAACTAAATCTTTAAACTTAAGCACAGGTGAGTTAATAACCCATCTGTTCTCTCTTGTTCACCCGAGTCTTATTTCTCTTTTCTGTAAAATATGCAAAGTCTCAGTATCAGTCATGTAGAGGTTCGTCATTTTTATTATCACAGGAAGTAGTAAATTATAACAGTGCAAGTTCTGGGATAATCACTGCTGTGGTTTCCAGACAAACATGTATATGTTGTCTGAAAAATGATGATTTATTCAACCATTCACTAATATTATGAATTAATTATTATTAATATTCACTTTATCTGTAGGTTATAATAATACATTTTAAAATATTTTGTTCCGTTCACGCTTCACCTCATATCATTCATTTGCACGTTTCCCTCCTGTAAATAAAAAGCTCCCATTCCAACCAGTTTGTCTCATGTCAGCAACCAGTGATTTAATGAAGAGTAAATACTTTCAATATTCCATTATTCCTTTGCAGATTTGTTTTTACCACGACCTCCGATCTAAGAGCTTGTTTCGCATATTTATCTGCAAGTTAATTTCCATGAATTCACACAGGAGCAGGTACCCAAACAACCCTAACATGCAGTCCTGCGCTTTGAATTCCATACAACATCATTAATATTTCATGCATAAGATCTTGTCTTCCACATTAATTAATGTTTGTAAATTTTGTAATGCTTACAGAGAATCCATAAATACTTAATCCACAAAAAGTACTTAGTAGTAGAACATGATTTTCTTTTTCTTTCTTCCTTTTTTTTTTTTAAAGTCTGCTGCACATAAATACATTTATTCAGAACTAAATTATAAATGCAATCACAGTTTACAATAAATATACAATTGACGTGCCTTGATTTGTTGCATGGGCATGTGATGGTATGGGGGTGCATTACTGGTCCTGGAATGGGCAGCTTGCACATATGGACTGTCATAATTCATAGTTTGAGTTATTGTTTGTTCAGTGTTAATTGTCAGCCTTGTAAATACAAGCTGGACTGACTGTATATATCCTGACCAAGGAAAATCAAATCCTCACTTTGTGCAGTAATCTACACCTGGCTTTTCTGCCTCCGTCCATAATAATATACATTATATAGCCTAAATGTAGTCTAAAATTAATGCTCATTTGCAACATAGTATAGCAAACTATTACCTGATCAAAAGCAAATAAATTTTAGCAAAAAAAAAAAAAGTCTGTTTTGAATGTCTGGGGTCGCCAGAAATTTGTCATATTAAAATGGAGTCATGAGCCAAAAAAGGATTGGGAACCACTGATCTATGCAAAACAAAATCAAAGGCTTTAAAGACTGATGGGAGATAGAGGAGATATAACAAAACATGGGCTGCTCTTACTCTCCCACTTGAAAAATAACAGCGCTGAAACCAAATAACGTGAATACGGCCTGCACTGTGAGGAGATATTAGAAAATGTCAAAGTATGTGTAGATGGAGGGGATGATTTCTTTGCCTCCCGTCTCCCTTAGGGGTTTGTGTGTTTGTCTTCTCCCTGAAGTGGTGGGTAATAATGATGGTAATTACCATAAAAGAGACTGAACCGGGCTCTGACTGATATGGCAATACCAACACAGGAGGGCTAGCCACCATGTTGCTCACTCACCCACATGATAAAGTCTACAAATATGAATGTTTTTTCTATATTATTTTCTTTCTATCACATTCAGGCTAAGCCACAGTTTGCCTGAGGCGAGTTTGGATTTCGATAAGGATGGTGGGAAATTCAATTTTGTTCCTGCGTGTGTGCATGTGTGTCTCTGCAGGGGAAGCAGAGGGAAGTTATTGTCAGTGGTGTGTGGTGTGTGATCAATATTCAGCCCAGAGAGTTCAAGGGTCATGCTACAGAGAAACACACAACTTTGATTTGGACCTTTGAGCACAATTCAGCAACTGAGCTGTATTGATTTTTCGACACTATTTCTCAGTCAAGTCTTTTTCTTAATGTCACATACAATGCATTGTACAGAATTAACAATTTTGTAACCTTTGATTTTTTAAGGTTTCACTCTGCAAAATCCAGCTTTCTCATTCAGTTTGTGTTTTGTGTCTTCAACCGAGTCTCCTGTAAATACAATTATATAAATGCTTATTCTGAATAGGATTCAACTAACCTTTTTAATATTTAACCATAACCGTGATCTCAGGATACACATCCTTCTACCTTTGAACACTGCACCTGGGCCAGTATTGCTTGCTTTTCATATCATCTTGTTCTGTAAAAGTTCACCACCTTAGTGCTTCACAGTACAAAGGGTTGGAATAACCTTATATAATAATAATAATATAATAATAATAATTTTATTCAGATTTTCAATTTGTTCATAAAAACCCCAGAGTGGAAAGGTAAAAAAATTGAAATTGCAAAGGTTTTACTGTCTACAAGGGTAAGGAAGATGGTGTTTTGATGAAAGATGCATGTGAATAAGTGCAATAGAAAAAGATTTAGTGAATTATTATCTGTGTCTGCACGTGTCAACCCATGATAAGACTGCAACGTTCACTGACTGAATACGATAAATTACTATCAATGCTGTATGTTATGGGAAACACCATGTGGACAAGAAAGGCACCTGAAAAAGGCTTTGACAAACTATGGATTACTCTGACACAATATTGAATATTCTGGATTAGGATTTTGGTTCAGGTGTCAGAGGATTCGCCAGGTAGTATAATATTTTAGGAAATGCTACAGATGACTAGCAAAGTTTTAGGTGGTGAAGCGTCTTTCATGATTACATAACAGTAGTGTATGGGAATTTGCATAAATTTTCATTTTTGTTTTTTTGTTTTTTTTTCCAAAAATTATTCTCTTAATGTTTGGTTCAAACGTGGGATCCTTTTGGATGGAAACCTGTGTGTTGTTCTATGCAGAGGCTGTGTTGGTATTTCTCTAACTAAATGAAATGGATCAGCTGTTGGTGGCCTCTTGCTGGATTCTGTAAAATCCCAGACTCACTAAAATGATTGGTTCAATGACTGTTTCACTTCCAGGTAGAATGCATTCATTTGTAGAGGAAGCTCCTTTCCAGCATGTATTTACGTATATGTGAGTATATTTTGCTATATGCATGGTTTGGTATGTTATATTATGTCGTTAGAATCTAATATATGTTTGTTGATTGGAAGCTTCAAAGCTGAGTTCAGGATGCCTCCTGTTTTCAATTTACAAAGTTTAATCTGGTCACAGGGGAAGCATCTACTCAATAGGAGTGAGTACAGATTGTCAAATGTATATTATATTTATTTCCTGTGGGCAGGCTCGACTGTACAATGGGTTGGACTGTCTGAGTTTAGTTGGAGAAAGTTGTTTTGCATCCACACAGTGATCTGTTGGAGGCAGTGACAGAGTGAGTCCACGGGCCCATGTTCATGTTCACCTGCTGTCAGTAAGATGTAAATCTGAGCGTCATCTGCATAGTTATGGGTAGGACATGTTGTGTATCTCGATAATGTAGATGTGTATCTAAGGGAAGAACAGGAAAACCTAACTCCTGTGCTTACAAATGTTTCCTGTCTTTGTAAGCTTAATATGCAGATCAAAATGTTTAAACTAAAACAGGGTACACAGATAAATCCTGTTCTGACAGTGTTAAACTGGAACAGGTTAAATGCCTGGATCCTGTCTTGAAAGAATTAACTACTGACTACTAAAAAAAAGGTTAAAATTGGAGCATCAGCTATCGAAATTAGAATAATCTTTCAATGTGAATGCTAATCTGTTACCACCATCAAACTTCCCCTGCCTTATGGATCCTCATAATGTAAATCATTAAATATATGGATTGAGAGTTGCTTGAAACTTAGGGTTGTGGTAAGTCTCAAGGAAAAGATGGTGAGTCAATATAAGATCTCATGTGGTTGCAACCTCCTCTGTAACAACCACTTAGCACTCTTTAATTGACCCATTACCTGCGTATATTTAGTGCTATATATAACACTACCACTAAAGGGAACCGTTTAAAGGGTTGATGTCTAGATTGCACATACACTTGGGTTTTTATTGCTTTAAAATGCATGATTTCGCTAATGATACAGTACTTATCTCAAGTCAGTCTGAAACCAGGGAGCCCATCAGTGCTGACAGCAAAAACTAATAAATATGCCCGACCTCGTTGAGTTTCAGCTCCTGGCCTGCCCGATGTGTAATTTTCTGGTTTTACAAGATGACGCGACTCGGCTCGTTTCATGAAATTCACATGGCTACGTGTGAAGGATCATGTCTTCCTCCTGCTGAACATAGACGCTAAACACGCCGCTTTTGATTCCACTGATGTAGTTGACTAGAAAGCTGTTGGGTTGAGTAGAATCACCTTGAAGTTTTTAGCCTGGTCCAATCCAAGCCAATCTTTTAACCCCAGGTCATGTTGGGCCCATGGGCTTTATTGGCAATAACAACATGCTTGGCTTTTGGTGGTTCTTTGTTCAGATTTCATTCTCTCTCCGTCTTGCACTCCCTTCCACTTTATGATCTAAAATTGATGCCAAAGCCCCAGTTGCATCTCTGGTGGATGTGGAGAGACTTTGAAGTGGGAGAAGTTAAACAAAATGCCCTGAGGCGAGTGTTTCATGGGGCTATGGGGAGGCAGCTTTTCCCCGAGTCACACCAACATGGAGGGAGTAACACAGCTTTCACACGGGAAGGACATCGATAAAAGTTTGTGGAGGACAAAGCGTTGCAGTAATTAGTGCTTTTAGGTTTTTAATTTCGTTTTATGTGAGCATGTGTTCATTACGGTTGGTGCCATTTCGACCACAGTTTCAGAAACATTACAGAATGTCCGAACGGTTTGGTTTAAAAAAAACACACCTGTAACTTACTTTTGTGAGGATAAATACGTTCTACTAAATATCTCATTTGTCTGTTGATTTTTATTATTATTTTTTTTCATTTATTCACAACACAAGCCATGGATTGTACCATTGTGTGGTTCAAAAGTTCACCTTAAGCTGAAAAAAGGAGTAGGATGTGACAGGTTATAGAATAAACAAACATTTACTAATTCTAACAGCTGTTACATAATGACGCAGACATCCAACAGCATTGGCATCATCTGCTGTTTGACACTTGTGGATGATCACCCCTCATTGAGCATTTAACTGCCTAATATAATTTCCACAGAGTATATGCTTCAACGACCACAATGTTTGCACAATCTTTATTTTTTTTCATACAAACACACTAATTCACATAGACTTCATGTTGAAATACTAGATTTACAGCAGGAAACAATACATCAAATTGTTGAAAAATGGTGTAACTGTTAGGACTTCACAAGCTAGATAGTCCATATGGTGAACTGACTGCTGTGTAAAAGCTATTTCTCTCCACTCATTTCACTTTTGATAGATTCTCGTTATTGACATGGCCTCAGTGAGAAGCAGAATCGCAAAAGCACACTTGGGTACAAAAGACAGCCTGCTATTTATGGATAAGTACAAATTTCACACTGGAGTCCACGCAGTCTGTACCCAGGACTACCTTCTCAGCTGGACTCGGGTACGGTACTCGAGCGGGGAACGTTTGCATTCACGTTGATAAAATTAAGCGGACTTTGGGGTCAAACGGACTCGGATACGCAGTGTGAAAGCGCCCTAAATAAATAAGTAAAGTTTATTTAGTTTTAGTTT
>JAPTYQ010000012.1:22558344-22570632 GCA_029814465.1 Ostorhinchus cyanosoma | reverse complement strand
CTCCAAACAATTTTAGAGTGATATCTCTGAATGCAAACACCCTGGGACAGATGCAAGTAGAGGTTCAGGGTTTTCATTCAGGCTTTTCTGCTTACTGTTGTTCTCCCTGTAGCGGCCTGGTCCCGGTCCCACTGCAGACAATGTGATTCTAACTCACTGTGAGAGTTATGAAGGGATATTTGAACCTGGATCCTTTATCTGGAGCAAAATTTTAATGATATCACACTGCAAAAATCTAAATATTATCAAGTGTATTTTTTTTTTTTTTTTAATTTCTTGTCAAAGTATCTCATCACACTTAAAATAAGATATAATCACCTAAAGAGGAAGTTTTCAGTGAAATCTAAAACTGATTTTTAAACAATAGATCTGGAAAACCTTATTTCAAGAAATCTTACCAAGATCATTTTCACATGTTCCATTGGCAGATTTTTTTTTTCTTGAAATAAACAAAAAAAAAAATCTTTATTTAAGACTAGTCTAGAAATGAGAGAAATACCCTTGGTAAGATTTTTTTTTTTTTAGTGCACCAAAGTTTGTTAGATTGTCTATAAGCATTAATGCACAAACATATTATTGATTTCTATGAAACTTTGAAGCATTTCCCAAAACTTTCAATGCCCGTAGTACTTGTTAGTTAGTATTTACTTTAGTGATGTCAAACAATTAAAATGTTTAATCAGATTAATCACAAGCTTCCTGTGGATTAATTTTAATTAATCACAATTGAATATAATTGATTTTCGATCTATAGTAAGTGCATTTCATTTTGCATGAGAAAACAGAATCAAGAAAGAAGGGAATATATATGTATTTAATATATTTATGAAACACCAACAGTTTCAACAAAACAACTTGAAACAACTGTTCCATCTGTTTAGCATCTTCCTCCTTTATAGGTTACTTCTGCTGCCTGTCACTACTGGATCAACTGCCCATTTGTGCACGTGTAACTCTAACTATACTTGGACAAACTGCTCCAAATGCGTTGGCAGAGACGTTCACAGTCATTCTACACTGCATTTGGGATTATCAGATCCAATAAGATTGATCATGATGATGAATTAATCTGTGTTAAAGTATTAAACTTGATTTTACTTGTTATTTAGCTACTAGTTCCATGCAAAAGTCCCAAAAAAATTACAATTCATATGACTGAAGTCCCCATTTTCTAGTCTTAGGTGACAAAAAGTTTTTCAAACTAAAAATGTGATTACAGCAACTTTTACATATAAAGTAATTTTTTTAAAAATTTATTTCGAATATTGCATTAAAATCAAACAACAAAATAATTATATATAAAAAAAGAAAATCAAACATTCGAAAAGCAGCAGGATGAAGTTTAATTTATAATCTCCCGCCGCCTTTACCCCATCCTTCACCTACCATAAATTCCTGTGTCAGATTCCATAAGTAACTCAAAAATCCTCACATATCAGACTAAATTCTGACTAAGCGCAAAAAACTAAATCACTGTACATATCAATGGTAGACTGTCCATGTCGCAGCAACATTTCACATTCAAATAAACTCTGTCCTTTTCACAGCAGCACCTATCCAAAACAAAAATAAATTCTATCCATTTCATGACAATAATATGCATTAAAAAACTAAAATAAACTGTCTTTTTCATGACAATAATACACATATCAAAAACAAAAGTACACTATCCGTTTCATAACAATAATGCACAAAAATAAATTGTCATTTCTTGGCAGTAATATACTTAAAAAAATATAACTATGTCCAATTTCAATTCCCATTTAAAAAGAAAAAAAAATATATATATACATACTCTGTCCATTTCATAACAATAATACCCATATGAAAAAAAACTAAACAAAAATAAACTCTGTCCATTTCATGACAATGATACACGTCATGAAAAAAACCCAAAAAACTATCCGTTTCATAACAATAATACCCAAATCAAAATAAACGTACCATTTCTTACCAGTGATATACATATCCAAATTAAACTTTGTCCATTTCGTCATATTTACTCAGCATATTGTGAGTGAATGAAATGAGACAATCTTGAGATAATACTATATTCTTACCGTTCAAATAAAGTTGTCCATAATACTTTTCAATGAAACGTAGATGAATATCAGTCTCCTTTGGCGATACACAATTCTCACTTGATGCTGTGAATATTGAAAACCTCAGCCCATGTGGCAGAATATCCCAGATATAAGATTCCATAAGAGCCTTTAGGGCTTGAAAAAAGAATATAGATTTTTTTTACAGAGCGCCTTCACAGTAAGTTAACTCAGTTTGCTTCTCCCTATTGAGCTGTGGGCTGTTTTCAGCCGATCAGAGAGGAGCTGAGGCAGTGATATTTCCACAGGGACAGTCAATAAGCCTGACTTCGTTGTCTGTCAGGAGCTAATCAGAGTTGTGAAATAGAATAGACCTCAAAAACATTTTGGGAGAAGGTAATATTGACAGTTTCCTTTTTTGCTGTTTTTTTTTTTTAATTCAAAGCCCAAAATCCTCACTCTTGTTAGTAGAGATAAAACAAAAACAGTCGTACTTACATACACTCAGAATCATTTTGAATAATTTCGCCACCATGCTGCTCTCGTCAATTATCTTAAAGTACCAACTCCTGTGAATTAATTACCTTTAAGCGCAGTTACCATTTAATTATGTTACTGTTTTCCCGCTTCCCATTTGTGAATACATTTCCAAGAACAAAGTTCAGACGCAGACTCTTATTTAAACTCTCTCTCTCTCTCTTTTGACAATTAACTGCTGTTTTCCTGTATTATCACATTATGCAAATGTGAAGTGTTAATAAAACAGCAGGTACAACTCTCTCTTTTTCCCAGCAGCACCCTGCACCTATCATGGTGTTCTATCAGAATGTCTCGCAGATGCCCGGGGAGCAGTTCCCTCTCTGCAGGTGGTGAATGTGTTTGGATTATACTGTATGTGCTTGATTGAACAAAGAACACTAACAGTTAGATCACACATTAGCGGTAGATGAATTAAAAACACCCCTCACATCTGCTCACACTTAAACATTTATATACACAGATATTGTATCTGCTAATGCTGTCAAATAAAAAAAAAGAAATAAATAATGAACCCACAATTCGCTATTGCTGTCAAATTAAAAAAAGAAAACCAGAACATGAATAGTTAACATTTTAATGTACTTCATGTACTTTTGTCTGTTTGCACCAGTGTTCCCAGTTCATTACATGATGTAGATTTGTCTTTAACACCAGTCTGGTCCCACTGTAAAAAAATATCTGTGCTGACCATAATCTACTGCAGGTCATTTTTACACCTGGATTTAATGTTTCACATGAATCCCTTTGGAAAGTATGAACATCTCAGTTTTTGCATGGGCGTGTTTTGCAAAATATGGATGGAGCATTGAAATGTCAGTTACTGTGGATAAGATAATAATAATAAAGTAATAATAATTATAGTAAATTAGGAAACTCGTACTGATAATGTGATAATTTCTCATTAACTGTCTGAAAAAAAAAAAAACAAAAGAGAAAAAACAAAACAACAGACAAATCATACAAAATATCGCATCAGATGCAAAAAAGTCCAGATCAGGACATCACTGTTGTATAGTCTGATGGCTATGGAAAGGTGTGGTATCAGTCTTTACACTGGGGGTTGAAAATGACTATTCCGAATTAAACCAAATTTGGAATAAGGTCACTGGTTAATTCCACTCTCAATTCCAAACTAAATAATTCCTCAGACATGTAAACTGTTTTTTCCGCTTTAACGTTATTTAAAAAAAACATCATGTAAACGTAGCCAGTGTGATACAGGAGGTGGGAGGGGTTGTCCACGATGGATGTCAGCTTGGACAACATCCTTCTGTCCGCCACCTCCTCAATGGAGTCCAGCCACAGCCAGTTTATTCAGTCGTTTCCTGTATATCTGGACGTGTTGTCAGCTAAATTATAACCTGCATGATATAGCAAGGAGGAAACAATAATGAGTCACACATAGCACATAAAAACACCTGTATGGAACGGTACTGAAGTGACTATTCGTGACTATACATGACTTTCTTACAGTGGCTCTTTTGCGTTTCATATGGATTCGTGTTTTCAGTCATTGAAGCTAAACACTCGTCTCTGTAAGGACTTTCTTTCTGCCGCTCAGTGGGTGACTTCAAACCACGGTGCCATCATGAGCTGTACAATACAGTTAGAATTCACTGATTTGGGAAATCCTCTGAACATTTTGTTTTCTATGCTAATTTCCAACAGTGAAGCATTCAGACGTTTTTCTCCATGGCAACAGCTTCAGTTTATTGGCATCATTTACAGCCATCTGCCATAGGAAAACGATTCCTCAGAAGCAAAGTTCAAATACTTTCAATTATTTATGTTGGTTGTAACATAAAACTGTAATATTATTATATTATACTTATACATTATTCATGAAAAACATGGACTTCACACTAAAAGTCGAGCAGATTTTAGGTTCTTTCATGATATGATGAAAAAATACAAGCTATACTGACAGTCTGCTGTTTGGAGGACTGATCAATTTTCCATAGGAGGCTCATGTGAAACAGGTCATGTATTATAGTAGTGCACCCCTATCTGAATAGAAGGTGCACATAGTTCAGTGGCTGGTTCACCAACTAATTTCTCCCAAAAAATATAAAATGCAATATTAATCTAATGAAGTTGTACTAAAAAATAAAATACTAAGCATGAATGCAGCCCATGTAGAAGAGAGAGCCGACAGCAGATCGAGGCTGAAGCTGTTGAACCTGCTCTACTGATGTAGTTTCTGTCTCAAGGCTCAGCTGAGGGACATGCCAACTCCCAGCAGCACAATAGCATTGATTTTCTCCAAAAAAACCCAGATAAAACTAAAAGATGTTATCAGTTCTAAGGTCAAACATTGGGTAGAATGATTCACAGACTAAAAAAATAGCTCTAAAAGTTAAAATTTGTTTTGAAAACTATATAGTGGATTACATTTTTCTTTCCATTTGTCCAAGGTTCAAATCAGATGTTAAATCTGAACTGGACATACATTAAGTCCATAATCCACATTATACAATATTTCACTGATTTAGCATCTGTTTGTGTTGCTACTAGTGATGAAGATTCCATTAAATTTAGCTTATTTTAAACTTTATTTTTACCCTTTAAGACGTTAACAGCAGTTTCTTATTCGCAATGTCAGTCTTGCAGAATTATGCAGGCAGCGTGGACACCTGAGATTCATGGACACACAGGTGACACATGAAGGCAGCGTTGGCAATTTGAGGCTCGGAAACGAACGGCTCACAGCTGTGAATCGGTTCTTATCGTTCTCTGAAAAGAGCCGTTCAAAAGATTCGACTTGTCCGTGAACGTCACACCTCTGGTGCCTATCTGAGCGAGCCTTGTCAGATAACAGCTGTTTCATATCAGTGCATAATAGCCCGCAACATTTCTCTGTCGCTAACGGTAACGGCGTCGTAACGTTTCAAATTATAATTAATTAGATTACCCGTTACTGGAAAACAATAACGGTGTTATTCCCAACACTGTTTAAGACATTTTAAGAATGAAGTTGTGTTTTATTTATTTAAACATCCTGGTTTTATTTTGTTCAGAAAGTTGCTGTTTATGTAAGAAAATGTGATTTGTCTGTAATAATGTAACAATATCTAAAGCAGTTAAACACAAATAAACCACAAATAAAATGCTCAAATATAGAGTTAAATGCGTATCTTAAACTGAACTATTTTGCTTAATTAAAGGTACTAAATGCTTCCTTTTCTACTCAAGTACAGTCTTTGTGATTACAACAGTTAGAGCCACATCTCTGACTCTTCCAGCCCTAAAACCACTAAATCCACCTGAGGGGTATGTGGTAAACCTCCTGCTTGTCCAGGTTTTGCGCATTAGTGTTAAAATAAATGGTCCTCATAAACCTCGTATGTACCAACAGGCCATCCCTGCTGTCTCCGTCTCCCCGTACAGTCATTAGCCTTAAATCAATGTCTGAACAACCTGAACTCCTGGTGTCTTCCATCAGTCCACGTCCTGATGGTACCAGGTGCACATATGAAACTCTGCCAGGGTTCACCTATTCCTGCCTCCACTGCACCTGGTGTGACATCTAAAATAATCTCTGCGCAGTATGTGGCTGAGCTTTTTTCCTCTATATACAGAAAGTCATTTTGAGTTGTGATAGGTCACACTTCGTTTGCAGGATTTTCCCATTTCTGGCTGCAGTCATTGTCGTCTAGACGTCAGCCAAGAACACTCACCTTAATGTTAAGTTATCTTGGATCACTATCTGTCATTCATTAACTCTTTATGTTATTTATTTCAGGAAAATAGGCTGCTGTGAGTATGTGCGTTGTCATTCCCAACACTGGTTATAGTTACATGTTTTCCATTCTTATGTGCAACAAGCTTCTAAGAATATTCTTTTTTATCAGGGTCATAATGAAAAGATGTAAAGTATGTCCCTGTTTTTGATTTTTCGAGTACTCTTTGGTGTGAGTTATTACCACTGGAAAGCCCCTTAATGGCCGATCGGGGGGTCTTGTGAGTGTAATGCAGAATGAGGCACGCTGGGATACTTTAAACAGAAGAAAAATGGACTGTTTGCCATAAAAAGGGCTTTGACTGGAAGAAATAAAGAGACTACTGCCTGAACTGTAGCGATTGCCAACATTATGCAGAGTAGTAGCGCGAGCACCATGCAGGATTGGAAATGAATGAGATGCCATTTCAGTTTGCAGTGAAAGGGAAATAATAATCCACGTGATGAAGGAGGTCATTTTAGAACCTGCTGGCACCCGTGAACAGCTGACGAATGATGGTGCTGCGATCACCATGGTGTCTGGGTTTTTTGCCTTGTCAGATATGAGGAATACATATGAGCCCGTGGCCATCCTCCCTCATTAGTCTGCACACATAACACAGCACACGCAGAGCCGAATATACCTGGAGCAGGTCGTAAGAGGTCTGGGATGCATTATCTAATCAGTTTGTTTTCATGGGCTCAAGTGGAGAAGCAGATGGACAGAAATCTACTGGAGGCTCTGATGTTAAACCTCTCTATACCGCTGACTGATCTCTTGCGACGTGCTTTCAAAGGAGGCCACGACGGCGCATCAGGAAAATGAAGATAGGGGTTTGATGTGAGGAGAAGGAAGCAGAGTGATGAAGGGGGGGAGGATAAAAAAAAAAAAAAAAACAACAGATGTGAATGAGAGCCAGTAGGTGTCCTCATTCAACAGTGAGAGGATTCGGACTGGAGCAGCCATTACAGGATCAGATTACTGCTGCAAAACCCCGGAGTCCTAAATCCTAAACTAGTCTGTGTTCTATCAGTGCATATGGGTGTTCATGCACAAGCACTGGGGACTAGTATATGGCATGTAGTTCTACTTGTAGCTTGCAGGGGTGTGAGAACACATTGGTTCTGCGATATTTTGCGATATCATAAACCTGCATCGATATTAAAAAGTACTGTAATCGATATTTTTTACTTATTTATTCAAATGCAGGCATGACATGGAGGATTCTTTTAATTATATATTCACATGGGTATTTTGCTTTGTTGTTGTTGTGTTTTATATTTTGTTCTTTTAATATATTTTTATATATTTATACTTTTACCTAGTGTGTGTATGTGTGAACTGCTGCTGACTGTGAATTTCCTCACAGTGAGAAAAATAAGAACTAATCTAGTAATCTATCCAGTAAAAGTAGTAGTATGATTTTTTTTAATTTTTTTTGCTATGAGAAGGCAAGGCAAGTTTTTATTTATATAGCACATTTCCAAGACAATTCAAAGTGCTTTACGTAAAATATTAAAAGCATTGCAGCAGTAAAAAGTATAAGCATGAAAAAAAACAAACATAAATAGATAAAACTGATAAAGCAGATGAAAAGCTACAAAATTTAAGCTTAAAAGAAACAGTGCAGTTCTGAACTGATGGATTAAAAACTCTATTCGAATGTCCGATTTTGTACACATTTAATTTAATGTAAGCAGTGGATCAGATGAAAAGGATAAGCAAAAATAAACTTTTACTTCTAGCCTATTCCTTTTTTGGCTTTTATGTTTATTATAATTATAGTACTAAGTGCAATGATTAATGTACTAACCAAATATAAATTCATTCATATTACAGAGTATGCTTAGTTTTTGGAAATTTATAACACTGTTTTGTTAATAATGGTTATTTCAAGCATTACTGTTTGAAAAAGAAAGATGTTAGTTCCTTTGTTGGGATTGCAGAAGAATAATGTTATGCTGTTGGATAATTCAGGGACTGTACACTGTGCATCCTCTTCACAACTAATAGGATTTTAAAGTGCATTGTCTGTAAAAGATAATTTTACTTATTTATTTATTTTTGTATGTGTTATTTGTGCTGGTAAATCCGGATGTTAAAACTGTATTTATCCAAATCCTACACTTTAACTTTTTATAGTGGAAAGTTTTGCGCACTAGCAGTAGATCGTGTTCTTTTTTTATTTGTGCATATTTCTGGTGTCATAAAAATTTTTTCAAGGCAATAATATTTTAAAAGAAACCAAACTAACAAAAAATAATAATGTTAATAGTATTGTGATATATTGCAATATATCGTATCGTGATCCTAGTATTGTGATGTGTATTGTATCGCCAGATTCTTACCAAATACACGCCCCTAGCAGCTAGCATTTTGCAGCAGTTTTCTGGTAGTTCAACCACAATGACTTAAGTAATGCTCTGTGTTCCTCCTGTTATATCCAGCAAACCCAGGCCATAAAAGAAAAAGGTGAAGGTCTTTTTTTTTTTTTTTTTTTTACAATTGCTTATCCAGTGAAATTTACCCTCCAGACCTCTGTGCAGGGCAGGTACAAAAGGTCAGGGGTTGCATATTGTCCTCACAGAGCAGGTTATCATGGAGCATGAGGAAGAATCTTAATGTCTGTACTTCACTAAGAACATGACCCTAATTGTCTGCAAAAAAAACAAGGGTACCTGTAATATCTGCTGCAAAAATGGTGCCACAAAAAAAAAAAAAAAACTTTTTGCTTTTCTTAAAAGAAATGTCATCTTGTCAACAATGGAAAACATGAGACACTTCAATAACTATTAAATCTATTTCTCTTTACCATATACAATAACTTCAGTTTACATACATCTGCAGGTACCTTTATAACATTTCCAACAGAAAAATCTTCCAAGTTACTTAAATTTTTATAATACCCTACATTTCAATTCATCGTGTTGATTAGCATTAATCAAATTCCCCAAGTTATTTCAGGTCATTGTCATTTTTGTTGTAAATTATACTAGTATTTGGAACATAGACTCCTATACACAGACTAACCATGGCAAGTAATTTTTTTCTTGTAAAATAAATTCTTTGCAGATATTGAAGCAGACAGAATAAATCCTGGTGGGAATCCTGCTAGGAAGGTGTAATTCGGATGAACTAATCCTTCCCACAGACTGCAGAGTATATTTATCTGTAGAAGTCAAATTACAGTACACAGGCGGTGACAGGGTCCATAAGCACACACTTACAGAAATGATCATTCCCACAGGCGTGATTCAATGCTGCTGTCACAAGGTACATTACAGAAAATAGCGGCTACACATGTTGTACTGTAATTTGCGCTCAGTTGCTGCCTCCAGCTTTACCTTGTGAATTTCACATGGAGGCTGGCGCTCGGGAGAGAGGTCAACGGAGCTCCTGAGAGGAAGGAGGTTACATTTTGTATAGGTGGAAACACAGACCACAGCATGTCATACTCTGAGATCCACGTCCACAGAGAGGCGGTTGTCCAAATAGGAAACTGAATTCTAAAAAACTGAAAATGCTAAGAAAACAGCTTTAACGGATGAAAAACGTCATATATCGGTATTGAATGAGCTACATATATAAACTATGATAAGACATAGACAAAGACGCTTGTTCTGTTATGCATAAAAGGTTCATTTAAATGTTAAAAATGTGCACATCATTTACTCTTTTGTTTCATAGATCTTCCACGTGTGTTTTAGCTCCACCTAGTGGTTAAATCCAGTTGCCGTAGCTACTGGAAGTAACAGCGAAACAGAAAAATTATGTTAGCACGTAGCCTACGCTGTCCACGGTTTCTAGTATTTTGAGGTTGCATCACCAGTACATATTATTTCTCTGTGTTGTACAACTTAACCTTTATTTGTACGTGAACATTAAATCTAAACAAGACATTTGACCATAACTGTGGCATTGTAATATGCTAATTAAATGCATACGGGATGGTCAAAATAACACCCACAGTGCAGGATATATTTTTCGGATATTTCCGTGTGTTAGCGTAAGCAGTGCAGTACGTTATGCATAAAAAAAAGCATTTTCTAATTTTGATATTTGTTTGCCTTTTTCAGTTTCACCCTTTTGAGTGTCAATAAACCTGATGAGACACACTTGATACGAGAAAGGTGTTATTAGCCGCGATAAACAAAACGGCAAAATGATGAGATGAGAAACACTAAGAAACAACTGTTAGTCTTCTAAAAAAAAAAAGAAAAAGAAACAATAAAAGTCACATCTATTATAAATAATCATTTTGAATCCCATACAACTGGTTTCTTAAGCCTTTAAAGCAGCGTTTGACTTTCATCACAAATTTTTCTTCACTTTTATAAAACCTTAGTGATAGCCTGATTATCACTAATCCGTTAGTGTTTCCGTACTTAGGCACCTAAATCACTGCCTTTCACGGTGAACAACTTTGAAGAGCTTTGAAGCAATGAAATCGTGTCTGCTATTGAATCAGCAGATATGGAAGGAATCATTATTTTTTTTTCTATTGACCCTCACATTGCTCGAATATAACTTGCAAATAAAAGTTTACTGAATGGACAAAAGTTTTTGCGCTGGATAGAGGTGTTTTTTCGGGCATAGCGCAATTGGTATATCATGCAAAACGGCAATGGAAAGACCTTTTTACGTAACTAGAGTCACGTGAATTTAAAAAAAAACAAAAACGATGTAGACCTATGTTCCAACAAGCAAAGAAGAAGAATTTGAAAAGAAATGTGGACATGTGTGGATACACCAGGAAACCAAATTGTTTTATTTAATTCAGCACAGGATAGAGTGGTAATATAGAGTAATAATAATAATAATAATAATAATAATAATGAATATATCTGTAAATCAACGTAATGTTTAGAATCGTTGCCATGTGTATGAAATGACTTCTCGTGTCACCTCGCGATATAAGTAAAAAATCATCGCACTTGTGATTTAATGGAAAAACCAACATTACTTCTGTTCTTTCGACATTTAGTAAATATCAGTACAGTTTTGCACATGTGTTCAATGGAAAAGTGAAAAAAAAACCTGATTCGTACTGTTCAAACCGTCTCTACACTGAAGATACATCAAGTGCAGTTATGGAAAAAATTATTAGACCACCCTTGTTTTCTTCAATTTCTTGTTCATTTTAATGCCTGATACAACTAAAGGTACATTCATTTGGACAAATATAATAATAACAATAAAAATAGCTCATAGTAGTTTAATTTCGGAGATGATATCTATCCATTTTCCATGTTTTCTTGATAATAACCAAAAACACTTCAGTTCTTCCATCAATATCTATGGCTTTGTACCGACAAAAATAGTGCTTTTAGGAATTCCATGTTTTCTCTTCTGTCTGTTTTAGTCATAAGATACACACAGGAGTTAGTACTGGATTGCATAACCATTGTTTTTGATGACTTTGGGTGGTCTAATAATTTTTTCCGCGACTGTATGAGCAGAGAGGTGAAGGGACAGAGACAACTGGTAATGAAAGTCACACCATCCATTCATTTGGGAGAGCAGAAACGTGCAGATCGATAGCGACAGTGGGTAATGACTGTTGTGATCCTTCTGGACCTTTAGGGGCTGCCTCCTCTCAAACCCACTGTGGACTTCACAGCCTCTCCATTCATTACTTCTGCGAGGAATGGAGGCGATACGAGGGAAATGGAGGAGGGAGGAAGGTAATGTGGGAGGTGGTTTGACATTTTCTGCTTTCTCTGTGTGGAAGTGGGGAAGGTTGGCTTGAGAAACACGACTTTTGTGTAGGAGCATGAGGTTAATTTCCATTGTTAAATGAATATTTTCTTTGGTTGTAAATGTTTACTCATCAAAAAGCATTCTAAGATCCCACCTTTACTTTCATTTAATACATTTTTATTTAACAGCTTGCATAAATTTTACACCAAAAAACACCATCCATCCATCCATCCATCCATCCATCCATCCATCCATCCATCCATCCATCCATCCATCCATCCATCCAT
>JAPTYQ010000012.1:22487035-22499331 GCA_029814465.1 Ostorhinchus cyanosoma | reverse complement strand
CCACACAAACTCTATATCAGTGTTTTTCCACCTGAAATTTCTAGTAATTGATAAAAATTAAAAACTTACTAATAAAAGGTAAATGGTGAATTGATAGAGATAAACACAATCGGCAGAAATTTGTGATGTTAAAATGGGGTCACGAGCAAAAAAAGGTTGGGAACCACTGCTCTATATCATCCAAATATCTGCTGTTAAATAAATAAGAAATAAATTAATAATTAACAAGTAGTGCCAGGTACGACAAACCCCGCCCCCCTCAAACATTTTACCTGATTTGCTCTATCTCTTACTGCAAAAACACATTATTGGTGACATTGACCTTTAATCTACATTCACCAAAATTTAATAGGATCTATTCTGGACGCTCTTGCACCTTTCCCTAAAAATTTCATGGAAATTGGTCCAGTAGTTTTTGCATAAAGTTACTGACAAACAGACAAACAAACAGACAGACAGACAATACCCTTGCCTCCCTTTTGGGGGTCGGGGCAAAAATGGGATGCCAATCTGGAGAAAACATCCCAACATAGAACCATCTAGCTGTGACTAAGCTCGGTTAAACAAGTTGTTATGTTCACGTTTCTTGTTTAAAGTCAGTAATCAAACTACTTCTGCTTAAATGATAGAAAAATAGTAGCCAAACTTACATTTAGACGTTTGACTTAGCAGTAAAGAAACACTGGCTTCAGATAGTATTTTAGTCATGTTTTCTTCCATTTATTGTCTTTTGATGTTTAACCCTTTATGGGGCAAGTGACTATTTTTGGTCATTTCCACACACATTACAAGACAGTGACAGCAACAGTTACAATGAGGCAACAATTTCATAACAAAGTGTAACTGCTGTGAAGTTATGTAGTAATGTAAGTACTGATGTTCAAAGTGAAAATGTGTCTGTTCTAATGTTCTAAAATGCTTGTTCCTTTCACCTTACATTTGGTTTGGTTTGTTATTTGTGATGTTATTTGCTCATCTTTTCTACCATAAATATCAATCAGGAAACCTACTTATTGCTACTTCAGTACATTACTTCACTGCATTACACTTAATATTCTGAATCATCATTATCAAGTCACAATTTTGACAGTAGCATTCATCAGTTTTTGCACAGTATAATAACATGTGTTGGATATTGTCCAGTGCAATCAATCCACTTGTGCTTTTTTGTTCATTTGCAGTAGTTGTGTTTTTCTGGATTATATGAAGGCCCAAAACTGACAAAATGTGTAAAGAAATATCAATATGTAGTATATACATAAATATCCATATAGGGTTTCATTGGATCTTTAATCCTGAGCCAGTTGCTCGTTATTTTTCCACCGTTTATCCAAAACATAATTAATTCTACTGTTTAATTTATAGTTCAGTAGCTTATTGTATTTTTTCCTACTCATTAGTTTTCCCTTTAGTTGGGCTTGGCACACATTCAGTCATTTATCTTTTCCCCATTTTCCCCAAATTACCCATTTCTTTTGCACTTCCAATGTTCCCAATGCACATGTGATATAATTTATATTGTGTGCTACTGTGGCTGTGTGGTACTGCTGCAATTACAAAGGAGTACTTTAGCTGAAAAGCCAATGCTAACTAAATCAACATGTGGAGAAAAATAAATACATGAAACAAAAAAAAAAGAAAAACTTTACAGTGACATTTTGAATTCATTCTTAATGTCATTTAGAGCTTTTGAAGACCTGTATTAACTCTGTAAAGTCTGAACCATTAAATCACAGACAGAAAATTTCAGTTCTTTGAAACTGGAGTTTTTATTGGTGCTTCTGAACAACCCCCCCAAAAAAGTTGTTTTCAAATATCAATTTCTATGTCTGATTTTCAATTTTTTTTTCAAATTGGTTCACAATGCTCAAATATTGTTTTTGAACAAACAAAAACATAATATAACACCAACATGTGTAACAAATTGGTAATTCCTTGGTAATTCCTTTTCAAAATTATTATTATTTCACCCGTCTTATGCAGTTTTGTGAACATTTCATTTTATATCTTGTACTTCTATCTTGTTGAACTTTTATAATTTTGTGTGCAATCAAATATGAAGTTATTTCTTATTTCACCCCTGTCTTAAGCCTTTTTATGAAAATTGTAATTTTTTTCTTGTAAATTTTAAAAGATGTGAAACACTTTGGGCTACAATTGTTGTATGAAAGGTGCTATACAAATAAAAATGTATTGTATTGTAAAATTGGCAGATATTTTTGCTTGAATTAAGCAAAAAACAAAAACAAACAACAACAAAAAACCCAACCCCCAAAACAAACAAACTAAAAAGAAAAAATATGACATTGGAACAAGTGAAAATTATTTTGGTAAGATTTCTTGAAATAAGATCTATTGTCTAAAATAAGTTCTTTATATTTTTACATAAAAGTTCCTCTTTAGGTGATTCTGTCTTATTTTAAGTTTGATGAGATATTTGGACTAGAAATGAGAAAAATACATGCAGTAAGATTTGGATTTTTGCAGTGAAAGTATTACCTTTGCAGCCCAGGCTTATTTTATGACCCCTGCTGCTTAGATTTGGCACTGCTCTTTGTGTTTGAAGCGGTGTATTTTAATTTCAAGCATAGCTACAGTCTCCTTAAGCCAGTTGGTTTTCGTGCCTACATAGCGTGACAGGATATTTTCCACCAACCATCAAATATTGTGGTTTTTTTTTTCTTTTTTTGTGTGTTTTCTTTACATGATTTGTGTGAGAACACTAAGTAGGTCAATCTAACTTTATCGCTGGTAGAATAAATCATTATCATAGGTCAAGCTCACTGTCAGGTTCCCTGTCTTCCTATCAGAGCACGCAGTGGGTGGGCTCTAACAGGTGAAAGAAGGTATCACGTGCAAACCTAGAGTCAGACGGAGAAAGTTTTAGCAGCTGAAACGGATTTTCCTCAAGAGATTGTTAAGAAGTAAGTTGTTGCAATTCGCGCAGCTCACCATCTCCTATATATTTATATGTGTATGTAGACATATTTAGTTTGTTTTTCTTAGTAAATACAGTCGACCAGGGGTGGGCAGTCCTGGTCCTGGAGGGCCGGTGTTCTGCATGTTTTATACTCGTCCTTCTTCCATCACACCTGATTCATTAATGATCCGCTCATCTTCAGTTCTGTTGAAACCTGATAAAGGTGTAATGGCTTCCAAGTTTGATGGAAGAGGGAACTATCTAAAACATGCAGGACACCGGCCCTCCAGGACCAGGACTGCCCCCCCCTGCGGTAGACTGTGGCGCACATTCGTGAGCTTTGTCTCAGTGTTTAAAGCTGGAGCTTATCATTAGCAGCCGTTAGCATCCGTTAGCATCCTCGCGTTAGCCAGTGTCTCTGCTAACTATTAGCCACCGACTGTCTTCACATCCTGGCATTAAAGTTATGATTAAAATGTGTTTAGGTCAACGTAGGAGTTGTGGGATCGCCGACGTGGACATACATGTATGCTACCTGATAGCGCCAGGTTAGCCACCGAGCTTCAGGAGCCGTGGAAGCAGCGTCTGGGGAGGTCAAGTTCTGACGGACTGACGGAGAGTTAGCACCGTGACTATCACAGAGATGGCGTCATCCCAACTGTGAGTACTGGGCTTTGAGCTACATGTGTCAGGAG
Organism: Ostorhinchus cyanosoma; assembly: GCA_029814465.1. Lineage (NCBI taxonomy): Eukaryota > Metazoa > Chordata > Actinopteri > Kurtiformes > Apogonidae > Ostorhinchus > Ostorhinchus cyanosoma. The sequence continues at coordinate 22,495,716 of JAPTYQ010000012.1, read as the reverse complement.
TGGACTCTATTGTGGAGTCTATTCTTTTTTTTCTTTTATTCATATGTTCCCATTTGCTGTAGGTTGAGTGACCAGTCACTTCAGTATTGGAATCAGTTTATTGTAACACTTATGGTTGAGTGGGTTAATTAAAGGTAAACTAACAGTTAACATGGGGATTGTATTCATATCTGAATCTTTTAGTTTTTGATGCCCTAAATGTCATTCTTTATGGGTTTTCAGTCCCTGAATTGTAGTCCATGTAACTTAGTAAGATTATTCTCTTTGAGTTAAACGCTTCTGGGGTTTTTTTTGGGATCCAGCCTACAGTTGTTCATGCCATGTTAGCAACTGCCTTTCTACATATATTGTAATTAGAGTTGTCAAATGATTAAAGTGTTTAATCAGATTAATCACAGGGTTACTGTTGATTAATCACAAGTAAATATCCATTTTTCATCTATATTGGTTACATTTTATTTTGCTTGAGCTAACAAACTCAGGAAGGAAGGGAATATATCTGCACTGAACGTGTTGAAGCTGGTCGATGTCCCTGACTATCGTATGCTTTGTGTTAATGTGGTCTTTTAATTTGGAAGTACTTCGATGAATAGAAAACTCCTTCCTGCAAAGTGTGTCTAATGCTTTCTGTGGGTCGACTGTTCTGTCTTGGTTTAGTTTGTCCTCATATTTCGCATCCATGGGCCATTGTGCTGCTTCTGCTCTTCCATCTTTATGGGTTGGTTCTGCTGCCTGTCACTACCAGATCAACTGACCTTTAGCACATGTATGACACTAACTCTACCGGACAAACTGCCCCGAATGCGTTGGTAGAGACGTTTAGTCATTCTGCTACAGATGGGTTAACAGCGTTACAAATTTGAATCCAGTTAATCATGATGATGAATTAATCCACGTTAACTCATTAATTTTGACAACCCTAATTGTAAAACTTTCTCTAATTCATTTTATTAGCTTTAAAATCATCTTTGGGGTTCTTGTTTGCGGTCTTTAATAGGGCAGTCTGTTAATACATTGTTTATATATGTTTCAGTGATTGCACATTAAGGAAACGGAATTATTATTTTGTCTGCATTAGTACAAGAGCTAAATTGACTAAGGGTTGTTTAAGCTCAGAGTATTCTAACCGGTGTTATTGAAATTGAATAAGTCACTTAGTATTCCTGTAATTATTAATTTTACATTGAATATTCATTTGAATGTGTACCAGAAGAGTCAATGACTTCTAATTGAACTTCCATCACCTTTATTACTTGAGTATTTCATTGTATTGAAGTATTTTACCAGTTCACTTTACAGTGCAGTCTTTGTTTAAATACTCTATGTCCACTCACTGGGTAGAGTAGTCTGTTTATTTGTGTCAAGTGTATTACATGGGTGGTTAAGCTTGATAGTTTACTCCGAAGGCGTAACAGTTAAGAGCCTAACCCACGGACCCAGGTTACACTTATTACACCCCTCTGAGGGAAAAGAGGGCTACACTGTCAACATTAAACTTTTGCATTTTCTCTGTTAGTGCAAAAATCAAAATCTTACCAAGTGTATTTTTCTCATTTCTTGTCAAAATATCTCATCACACTTAAAATAAGACATACCTAAAGAGTAACTTTTCAGTGAGATATAAAGAACTTATTTTTAGACGATAGATCTTGAAAATGTTATTTAAAGAAATATTACGAAGATCATTTTCACTTGTTCCATTGGCAGTTTTTTTTTGTGCTAAATTCAAGATTTTTTTTTTTTGCTTAATTCAAGCAAAAAAAAGGAAAATCTGCAAATGGTATAAGTGAAAATTATCTTGGTAAGATTTGCTGAAACAACATTTTCAAGATGTATCATCTGAAAATAAGTTATTTATATTTCACTGAAAAGTTACTCTTTAGGTGATTATGTCTTTTAAGTGTGATGAAATATTTTGACTAGAAATGAGAAAAATACATTTGGTAAGATTTCGATATATTTTTTTTTTCAGTGACTTGTTCTGCCTCTTTTTCTTTTCCCTCATCCTTCTCTCTTTTCTGGCAAATAAGCAAATTAGGACTTGGAATACCTCAGTAACCTCAAGCTACCTTTCCACCAGGTTTCTTCGCAACAAGTATCTCTAACTGGTTAATCTTCCCTGTAGATATGGCGTTGATCTTGACAGAGGTATGTCAGTGCAGTCCAGGGCTTTTCCATCCAGCTGCCATGGCTGAACTTTACTTTGTGCAGGAGTTGAGGAGGGACTGGTTGAGCCGGCGTAGCCCTGGGCGTGCTTTCAGGGGGCTTTGGGCTGTGTCTTTGATGCAGGCTGTGAGGGCCTGATCACTGCAGCCTCCTGGTCAGGCGTATATGTGTGTATGTATGTTTTCGAAACAGCCTGAGAGGACTGTGAACATGAGTCTGAATGTCAATGACCGCACAAAATCCCTAAATGTCCATTGAAAAGTGTCTTATGAACAGTGTACTCACTCCCGTCAGACTGTGTCATGGTGTGGCCTGCATAGTAATATTCAATATGTGTGTACTTACCTTTGAGTAATAGTGGATAGATGGTGATTTTTCTCTGCGGATGGGATGGATTCATTCTCTAGAGATTGACTTTTAAGTAGTCTACCATCTTACTATCCATGCTCAATTTCCAACGTATATCTCTCGTCACCCACCATTTTGAAAACATTTTGCAGAAAGCATTATGTGGCTTTTCTCTTTTCCCTTTAACGGCAGGATTGTGATTTTCTGCACCTGGTTTTGTCGGATTTCTGCTGTTTTGTGCTTGGCAGGTGTGCATCTCCTCTGTGCTGTGAATTTTATTCAGTCAATGAAAGAGGGATCCTTCCCTACGTGTGACTGGCTGTACTGGTCAAAGTCTTTGATGACAATGATGGAGTTTTCCGTGATCTGTTCTGCAGGAGGGCGCCATACATATTAGTGAATAATACAGCTTTCTGCCTTCGGTTTTTAGGAAAAAAACTCTCCGACTGAGCTTCAGTTGTAGTTTTAAATTTGAGTATTTTCTTGGAAAAAGAAAAAAAAAAAGTATTTATTATTCTACTCTTAGACGGTTCTACTGGTAAATATGAGTTTAAAATTTTCTGAATGCCCACTGTTCCTCTGAATTGTTACTTGGTGATGATGATTTTCTATAAAAACTCGAAAAGCACTCGAAGAGCGCAGACCTTTGCCAAGGCAGATCAGTCCTGATCACCACTAAAATGTGATCATTTGTTCCTTGTGCCAGTATCAACATTTCCTGTGAATGTCATCCAAAACCGCAGATAACTTTTTGAGTTATCTTGCTAAAAAGCAAACACACAAACCCCGACGAAAACATAACCTCTTTCGCTGGCAGAGGTAAAAAAAACCCAAACAAAAAAACAACAAAAAAAAAACAAATAGCAAAAATATGAGAATCTAAGGCAGTGGTTCACAACCTTTTTTAACTCATGACCACATTTTAACATCACAAATTTCTGGCGACCCCAGACGTTCAAAACGGAGATATTTTTTTGCTCAAATGAGATTGTTTTAGATCATGAAATCATTTGCTATACTATGTTGCAAATAAACATTAATTTTAGGTGACATTTAGTCTATATAATGTATATTATTATGGACAGAGGTAGAAAAGCCAGGTGTAGATTACTGCACAAAGTGAGAATTAGATTTTCCTTGGTCAGGATATGTACAGTCAGTACAAGGCTGACAATTAATACTGAACCAACACTAACTCAAACTATAAATTATGAAAGACCTACAGCATCTGAAACTGACCACAGTGAACATTTGACAAACAGAACCACAGTGCTTCAGTTTCAGCTTCAGTTTGTCATGTCTGTTCTCAATTGGGATTGTCTCTATGAACTCACATATATATATTTTTATTAGTAAGTTTTTATTTGTTATCAATTAATAGAAATTTCAAGCAACCTCATTTAAATTCCAGGTGACCCCAAGCCGGACAAACACTGATCTAAGGCTTCATATAGCATGTAGGTGGATTGCAACATTGAACATTGTGGTATGTTTGGGGGCATGTACACACACAGGTGTCCATTTTCTATCCTGTTGGACCTCATGTACAGGGTAACCATAATGGCCAACTTCATATTAATATAGTCCATATAATTCAAGCCTATATAATTAAATAAAATAAATTGAAAAGTATGACGCTTTCATGGCAAGTCTGACTGTGTATAGATCTCCCCAAACATGAATAATTTCACTTTCTGTGACACAGCTTGACAGCACAGAGAAACCAATAATCACCTTAGCGCTACCGGCAACTACAATAGCTTCCATGGCAACTGCCTTATTAGCCTGGCCTCAAGCAACTGCCTTATTAGTGTGGCCTTTGATGTAACCAACTAGTGATAGATGTAACCTATATTCTACTGTCAGCTCATGAACTTTCTACACACACATACACACACTTTGAATAAATTAGACTGTTTTACCATCACATGTAGCAGTGGGCGGATGAAAGTTGGCAACTTTGTACCACTGTCTCAAACACCCACACTCTCCTACTCCTCCTACTACTAGTAATAATTTACAGATGTATATTGGACAGGGAGTTCATCAGGTGCCAAAGTGAACATACCTCCATCTGTGCTGCTGCTGCTGCTCAAAATTTCATCCAATCAATCAGAATCATCGTTTGGGTTACGTCCCATGAAACACAAAGCTCCACTATTATGCAATGAAATCATGCAAAAGTTATGTCATATCATGTCAAATTGGATGCTGTACAGGATGCATCCAAAAGAGGACAAAGACATTCATAATTTCCACGTTAGATAGCTTACTATTTCATACAGCGCTCTCCAATACCTGCATTATTCATTTACTGCATTATTCAACAAAGCTTTATTTATCCTTTCCTTGGGTTTTTAATCTTTGCCAGTGATGACTTTGTTCCAATATTAATGAAACCTGCCCTTTAACGACAACATCATCTCTAGCAGCGGGAATGGGCACCAGACAACATGGACTGAACAATGACTTTGTCCCAATAGTTCACTGCTGTAAACTTACCTGTCTGCAGAACTCACCGTATACTTATGTATTACTGCTTCTACTGTCTTACTAATCTCGATTTTAATTAATTAATTCTTTTCTGTTGTCCAGATGCTCTCTGGAGGCCTGACATTTGTTGCTGAATTCTAGGTATTTTTAAATATGCTTTAGGTTTTGACAATGTCAGAATCTTTAAAGATGCACCTATTTGCACTGGCTTTTAAAACAAGTGTGTGACTTTTATAAAGGTGGATGTTTGCGTCTTTAAGGGTTAATATATCTGCATTTATTCTTATTTTACTAGTTTTGGTACAGTACATCTTGAATTTGTATCTACAACTTTGTACAGCACTGTAGGCTCTTTCTGTCATTTTTAATATGCTGTATAAATAAACTTGACTTTGACCTTGGTGCATGTAGCAACCGTATGTGGTTTTATAAGCATTTATAATCCTGCTACGAGGAAGGTTTCTCAGCTGATCTATTTGCATTCACACAGTTGTTCCACAATTTATAGGTACTGTTTCACAAATTAACTCCTGCCTACACTGCAAAAAAGGGGTGTCCAAAAACAAGATAAAAAAAACACTAAATCTGAAGAAAAAGGTACTCAAAACAAGTGAAATATCTGCCCATGCTGATTTCACTTGACAAGATTTCTTGAATTAAGATGTATGTCTACAGATGTATGAACGCTTAAAATAAGAAATGAACTCTAAATTATCTAACACTTCTAAATCTAAGTTTGTTTGTTGTTTTTTTTTTTATCTTGGTAAGAACCAAATCATTTGCATTGTATCTTTACATCTGAGAAACTACTGCTCAGATATTGTTATACCCAATCATACCACTGAACTGATGCCAATTAACCCAACTAGTTGAATTATTATTATTATTTTTTTAGGACACCTTACTTTTCTAGTGTTTTGCTGGATTAACTTTTTTTCCCCTTAAAATTGTATTATTATTTTTTTCACATTTGTATTTTCTGTGCCCTACTGTGGATATAATATTGGTTTATGAGGTTTGTAAATCCTCGCAATGTGTTTTAATTTATATTTGATACATCACTCAAACTTTTTTGTATGTAACATGTGTTTTCATAGTGGTGGAATAGTCTATTACCATAATTGGTTCAAGGGAAAAAAAATGAACTCCTCAAGCCTGAAAAAATTCATTATTTTCTCATCTGTCAGTGGGATGTAATCCATTTCAATCGGTGTCTATCAGTCATCTTTCTCTGACTTAATATGACTTATTAATATCATGAAAAAATGAATTATTTAAAGGAAGAGACTCATTGCTTTATTATCATATCAATCATTTTTCTTGAGCCCTGAGTGTACCTGGAGCTAGGGAAAATGCCACTTCTTTTTACGGATTTTCATTAACATAATATTAATTAAACAGCACACTCAATTCACATATGAGTAAAATGGAGTTGGAATCCTCCGAAGCAAAATCAATAATCATGACAAGAACAGCGCTTCAATTTTCTGATTTATTCATACTAGATTGCTTTTCACTACGTGGCGAACATCAACAGGTGAAGTGTTTGACAGTAAGAAACATAAAATCCTCCATATTCTGACCAAAAGTCCATCAATAAATAACGGTGCACAAGCTTGGAAGTTTAAAAACAATTCCTGTTCGATATAATTATTCACACACAAAAAATGCTAAATATATGTATGAGTAAGAAATCTTTCATCTGGGAAGATATTAATGTGCCAAGAAAATGAGTCCAGAAACATTTCCTTTGTATAAACTTTGGGGAACCTGAGGATCTTCAGAGCCAATAATATAAAACTCATTAATGCTATGATTTTCTAAGCAGAGATTAGAATTCGTTATGTTCACAAATACAGATTTACAGACGTGGCCAAAAGCTTTGGCAGTGGCACAAATTTTGTTTTCATAAGCTTTGCTGCTTGATGTTTTTTTTTTTTTTTTTTTTTAAGATGTTTTCCATGTTTTTGAGGTACGCTGAGTTACCATTATAAGCATTTTTAAGTTTCAAAGACTTGGCAAATGAAATGCATTCATGTCAATCCGTGTCGCTGCCAAAACTTTTGGTCACAACTGACGTTTTAAAGGCATTATGGTTCGACAGGATAAAAGAAAATGTAACCACAATACTGGTGGCGGGTGTGTAGCAGCATGTTTTAAAGCAGGGGTCTCAAACATGCGGCCCATGGGCCAAAACTGGCCGCCAATGGGTCCGGTGTGGCCCGTGGGATGAATTTATGAAATGCAAAAATTCTGAACTCATTTCAGTTCAGGAGCCAGATACAGACCTATGTGATCGCAAGTAAAATCAGAACATAATAATCTATAAAAAATGACAAGTACAAATTTTCTTCTTGGTTTAAGGTGAAAAAAATAACATTACACTATGAAAATCTTAACATTTACAAACTATTTGTACAGTTTTAACAATATTCTCCCTGTTAAGTGTTTTGCATATATTTTTTTACATCCAATGTGATCTGCAAGTTTTGCTAATAAGCTCAGAAGTAATATTGTAGAAACTTACTCTAAAAGTTACTACATTTTAACAATATTCTGCCTTTTACCAAATATTGTGTGTAATATACATGCATAAATGATAAGTTAAAGTATAATATTGTTAAAATTGCACTTATTTTTCTTACAAAATTTCAGTTTGTTTCAGGTTAATCATATCTTTTTTTGTGAAAGTATAGTTTGTATATGTTTTAATTACACTAAAACAAAGAGAAAAAGTTGTCTTTTACATTGTATGATGTGATTATTTTACTGGTCCAGCCAGAATGTGACCCCTGAACTAAAATAACTTTGATACCCCTGTTTTAAAGGTTTTACATCACAGAATTTAAATTTTAGATGAGAAAGGAAATCTGATCACAAAGTGGTTGTGTATAAAGAAAACTCATTTTAATACCAAACACGACCCAAACCTGCAAAGGTTAAGAGGAATGAACCGCAAAAGCTGTATCACAGTCGATTTCCCATGTCTTTTTTCCCACTTGGACACAAGAAGTTGAAGCTGCAAAACTCCCTGTTAGAGTAAAATATGCGAAACTGGGCAAACAGCAGCTCTCATGCCGAAAAATTCTACTGAGAAAATATCTTGTGTGCTGGTCCCAGAACTGCAAAAAGTGCATGAAGCAAATACATAGAGACAGGAATGAACGTCACACTATCACAGTTTATTTCCAAAATTAATTCAGTTTTATGTGTAGAGCCCTATATCATAACAAAGTTATCTCACAGGGCTTTACAGAGTTAATTGGATGTAAACAAACAACAGTCAAACAACAGCAGATGAAGGAAATACATTAATGTCCTGGGCATCCATCCGTCCTTAGACCCTCCTCCTCGGCAAAGGAAAAACTTCAAAAACCCAGAGGGAAAAGAGAAACCTGAGGGAGAACCACAGTGAAGGAGAGATCCACTCACATGGACGGACAGACTGTAGATGTACCAGGACTGATGGACAAACATTTACAGATGTTAATGATGAAAATTATTAAGAGTACACTGCAAAAATTAAAATATTACCAAGTGTATTTTTCTTATTTCTAGTCAAAATATCTCATCACACTTAAAATAAGACATAATCGCGAGTAACTTTTCAGTGAGATATAAGAACTTATTTTTAGACAATAGATCTTGAAAATTTATTTCAAGAAATTTTACCA
>JAPTYQ010000012.1:22282073-22293975 GCA_029814465.1 Ostorhinchus cyanosoma | reverse complement strand
GTCGAGCTTAAATTTTCCGTTACTCATAAAATAGTTGTGAAGACATCAGAGACAGAATGGTACTTATGCAGAAGTCCCTCCCTCTGCTCTTCGACCCCGCCCCCCCATGGGATACAGGTTTAGAAGTTGTGAAAATCCACTGTATTAGAGCGGTATAGAACTAGGGAGGCGAACGGTTAAGTATTAAGTTTCAGTTTTGTTTTATGTTATCGTTAGTGATCGGAACAAGCCCCCCCCCCCAATTCTGACTAATCCAGTCTACAACAATCATGCTTTCACGGTGTCCAGAACTGGTAGCGGCGCCCCTGTCCATCGTTACGGTTTTATCGCCCGGCCCTTCGTACAGGTGAGTCTTCCTGTGTGAGCGCTGCCTTCGTCCAGATAACATCCTTCTTTTCCTGAGTACGTTAATGGCCTGAGCAGTGTCTGTTCGTGCTCTCAGATCTACCGCATATCTAAATATAACAGGCCTCCCGGTTGATGTCCTCGCAGCTATTTATTCTGTCACGGAATCGCACCAACTGCAGCTACTTGTCTGTGATTTGCAGAAGATAACGTAGGAAGTCCACAAACTCATTACACAGCTACGGCGGGCAGCCACAGCGAGTCCGTTGAATTTGTTGATTTATACTAAATGCAAATGCGTGCAAAAAGAAAAATCCCGTTACGTCAGATAAAGGGCTCACTCTGTCCACTGTGTGAGGCAATAACAAACGGGGAACAAACACAACTTTACACCACTCAGAATTTCCTCTGCTTACTCTTAAGCGGCGTACACACATGAATCCAAAGAGCTTTTTTTTATCTATTACAGACCCCACACATGAAGCAAAAAAATCAGGCATTGAACAGTTTTGCTCGTACTGTGTGTGGTGTGCTCTGATAACCTCAGAACAGCACACCACACTAGGGCATGACTGACTTCAGACACTTTTCAGATCGACTTATTTGTCAATAAAGTCAAGCTCGAGTCGACTAGTCGTATGATGACGTCATCACACTGATAACGGAGGAACAAGACACACAACTGTTAGATAATAAGCAATTTGTATTAAAGTTCACTTAAAACTAAACAAAAAAAAATATCTGAAACTATTGCTTTATGCAGTTTCCAATTAAGATGATTAACGTTAAAAAGCTAAAAATGTTCACTTTCTTGGGTCTCAGGAGGATGTATAGAAAAGTTGCTGCTTTCTGTTTTTAGTTCCTTTAAGACTCAGCTTTGTTAAAAAAAAAACAAAACAAAAAAAGCAGATTTGAAGCTGACATTGTCTATATGGTCGTGAAGCTTTGTATAGAAAAGTTCGACTGGTATTCGTTGGAAAACAATTACCATTTAGATTTTACTGACTGAACCGGTCGAACGCGGAGCAGCTCATCGCGGCGCTGCTTCTCCTGCTGTGAAGCTTAGTGCAAAAGCATGTCATCACAGGTTGAGTGGGAAGGTCACGACTAAAGTAAGCCGACCCGCTTGAATGGAATTCCACTAATACTTTCTGGTTAGGCGTATAAGCTAAAATGTAAGAGTGAGTAACCAGACATGCTACATTAGTCCTAAAATATGACAAATTTAGACTGAAAAAAAATGAAGGAAATCTAGGTCGGAAACTAAAAAAAACCTTGATTTTCTTTTATTCTGATTTAGTTTTGCTGCCCTAAAGCCAAAACAATGAACTGGAAGAAGTTAAGCAGAGCCGCACTACAAAAGGGAATTTAAGAATCAAGTGATAATGTATTGTAAGCAGTGGTGGAGTGGTCCCTAGAGAAGTGGGTATACTCTAAATGTTTTTTCTTTTTTTTTTTTTTTTTAAGTAATCCAGAAAAACACCGTTTTAGAAATGATGACATTTAAGACTATTTTTTTTAGTTTACCCAAAAATCTACCAGTAGTATTTGCTCACAATTATAAAATTATTAAGATGTTAGATAAAATAAATAAGAAAAGAGATATAGGAAACAACGCAGAAATAAATGCAGGGATACAAATTTTAAAGGAGCGAAAATATAAATGACTAAATACATGGTACGGAAATAAATTTATCAAACCGTTTTTATATTTTGCATATATGTCTGTTTTTATTTTTCAATATGGCAGGGTCGGTCCTCCATACTCATCAGGGGGATTTAGAAGTGGATATACCTAACGCCCTAAAGCCAAGACAATGAGCTGGAAGAAGTTAAGAAGAGCCGCACTACAAAAGGGAATTAAAGAATCAAGTGATGACGTATTATAAGGTGAGTGACTCCTTTTGATTTTCACCATAGTTCTCAACTTTTCTGTTGATATTAAAATATTGATTTGTGCAGCTTTAAACTTCATATGTCATAATATTTTTTTTTTAATTTTTGGAGCTGTATAGTTTACTGGGTTGAACTATCATAACTCAAACATCTATGACATGAGAACTTGTCCCTGACTTAGGAATATTAATATATAATAACAATGTTTTCAAAAAAAAATCATTTTAAGAGTTTTCTGAATTTGTGTCTGAGTCTGCAGCTCCCTGGAGTGGTTGTTACTTTGTTCTAGAATCTTTCAGTGAAGCAAAAACACAGGAGTAGGTTTACTTCTGCATGCAAATTAGCCAAAATAAATAACTAAATAGAAAAGTTTGAGGAACTGATGTGATACATGTTAAGCGAGGTTGCCTGGTGATGTTGCACATTTTGTCTTTTGAGGAGACAATCATTGTTTGTTTCATCATTGTCAGTGTACAGTTTTATCAAAGAACTGTCTGCATAATGTAATTGTGGGTGTATGTTTGGGTATTTCATATTGCAGTGCACATTTTCAGAGTGTGCGCTGCATAAACTGTTAATACTGATGCTTTGTGTGACGTTACAACAGATCAGAAAAACCTATTTTTACACCAGAACAAGTCAAATGAATTTAATAATCCACAGCAGGAAATCAGACATCAGGGTGCCGAATCTGACCGCTGGAGGACTGTAATTAACTGATTATGCCCATTGCAGGACACAATTAAGGGGGGAAAAAAAGAATAATATCGCAGAATAACGAATACGTTGGGTTCTTAAAAACTGCTCGCAGCAAATAATTACTGCACTTTGTTATAAATGAGATGTCTCCTTATTAAATCCCTGCAAGGGCAAATGGGTGAGAAATTGTTTTGACAAGGCAAACAGGAGAAAAAAAAAAAAAGCAATTACGACAGATCAGTTGCTGAAAGGTTAGAGACGGCAGGTGGTCGAGCGAAAAAGCAGGGCGCGCACGGAACGACGGCCGTCAGAAGCGACGCGGGAGAACAACAAGCTCGCTTCATTTCCTTGGCGAATTTCGGCGTTTTCTGCAGGCGGAGGGGCTTTTGTGAAACATGTGAGTCAGTGTGACAGGTGCAAAATCTGCTCTGCCTTAATCTCCAAGCTGACGCCACTGATATCTGTATGAAAAAAAAAAAAAAAGCTGTTATACAAGGTGTGAGGCTTTAATTTAAGCACCGCGTCCTAGTCTGTAGCCTCGAAATATTAAGTGTATAAATCTGACCGGATTCAAAGGCTCCTGAATAGATGAGGTTTTTTTTTTTTTTTGTTGAATGAGTGGCTATAATTTCTGGTAATATTTGACAACATACTATGAAAACGGTCTACTTAAGTCACCCTGATAGAGCCATTCCTAGTATTTACTTTAAGTGTGTAAGGACCAAAGTTGAATCCCTCTTTTAAGGGAAATGACTTTTTTTTTTCTTGCAGCACATTTTTAGAAGTATTCATAATGTGTTTGCCTACTTTTTTTATGATGAGACCTGTCTTCGTGGCTGCACAATAACTAGTGCAAGAAGCTTGGTGACAGTATTTTCCTCAATTTGAAATTCTCCTTCTGTTTTTTTTTTTTTTTTTTTTTTTTTTTTTTTTGCAGGAGATGAATCAGTGTGAAGTTCGTGGTGGAGACTAAATCAGAAACCACATATATTTAAAATAATCAAAATGAAACACTTTAACTTCAGCAATCTCAAAATAATAAATGAACAATCCAAAATATTTCGTCTCTTAATCTGAGTAAAGTCTACATACTGTACATCAGGCTCTTCGTTCATATTGTGGCTCAATATTTGCCTAATTACGGAGCTGTTATGTTTAACTGTTAAATTAATTACCGCGGAAACCCTGCTGTGTCATTTCACAACAGCTAACAACAAAAGAACATCATGTAAACAAAACAAAAAAAAAATGTAATCATCATCTCTGTACTTACAATAAACTGCGCACCATCTGGCTCCGGGTGACATCGATGGGAGGTGTTGTGTGTTTACATCCTAACACTACAGTTGTCATAAAACAGTGCGTCGCTGCTGGTGTCAGGGTCTGTTGGGATTAGTTGAGCTTAGATTGGATGAGAGTAAATGTTTTTTTTCTGTATCTAACTCAGCGGTTCTGTTTTTTTTGGGGTTTTTTTCCTGTCTGGCCCCACTTTTTTTAGAGTAAGAAAACTGTCCACGTACTCGACCCCAGTTCAAGTTCAAGGAGTTTGTCATTTCAAAGTACGTTAAGACATGAGGTGAAACGAAAGTTGTTGGAATCAGTAAAAAAAAATATAAAAACACAATAAAGTAGCTAAATATAAAATAGAATATGCATCTATAAGGAATAAAAATACAGAAATCTCATAGTATAAAATATAAACACTCAATAGTGTAACATGTGTGTATATATATATATATATATATATATATATTTTATTATTGTTTTTATTTGGTAGTAGTTTATTGTTGTTTTTACCTGTATGAGTTTCAAACGGTTTTCTTTATATCTTTCTTATTCTTTTACTTGGGTTTTATTTTATTCTTTACAGTTTCTATGTCTTTTAATCTTTTGAGCATTTTATTCTTTGATTTTTTGTTTTCTGTACAGCACTTTGGTCCACTGTGGTTGGTTTGTTTTTTTTTTTTAAAGAGCTTTACAAATACAGTTGGATTGGATAATAATTGAATAAAGACCCAGTGCTACTTTTGTGGCAGTCCCCAAATGATTTTTGCTCTATATTTAACTTTTCTTATGTGATTTATCACCATTTATTCATATATTATGCTCAGTATTTTGCATTCTTAAGTGAAAATCAGATATTTTTCTATATTTCACTGACTGATCATGATTGATGTCCATAAAAGTTGAAGGTTTTTATATCAAAAATGGATAAAATGGAGGAAGAAGTGACTTTTCTGGGAAAATATATAGTTAATTGAACATAAAATTAAGTGTGTTGATCCGACTCCATTGGTTTTACTGGTGAATCAATGTTGTAGAAGATGACGGTGTTTCCATGGTAACTACGGAGCCTCTGAACGTCCAAATGGGTCATATCTGATGACAATGAAAAGATGAAAAACTGCATTTTACACCAATTATTTACATGTACTGATATGTTTAGTGGATCAACAGGTATGTAACTTTTTATATCTGTAAATGGTTTTGGTCCCTAGTGTATGTTTGGGTTGTTCCATGCTCCTTCTGCACGCGCTCTGTTCCATCGACGTCTGGATGTTTCAATGAGATGATGCCTTTTTGAAACGCATTCAGTAGATGTAGAAACCGTCAAGAATTTACTTTCGTTATGTTTTTCTTTTAATCAATAAATAAAAAAAAAAATTAATCTGACAAACTGACTGATGCAGCCACATCCTTTGAAAAACAAAAAAAAATCTGCAAATATTTCATGATATAATTCAATTTTAAGGGTGTCCAAAAACAGTTTTTCCACTACTGTAGAATAAACTGTCCTTTTCTTAGCAGTGCACACATAAAAAAATAAAAATAAACTGTGTCCATTTCATAACACAAATATCATAGTTTGGTGGCTCTCATGTTTTTGTCAGTATTATTTAATTGATATTTCTAAGTATTATCTGTACTGGTATTTTAGGGTTTTATTCTCAGGTAATTAATCACTAATTTCATTCTGTCATGTTTTAACATATTTAAATGACAAATAAAGAACTTTGTACTTTGTATATAAAAAAAAATCATCTCTGTCCGTTGCATAACAATAAAACCCATATTAACTGTTTGTTGGGATTACAGGTCAAAGTTAACTAATAAAACTGATATAGCAAAGCTTCAGGAGGTCCAAAACAAAGCTGCCCGCCTCTTTACTCTACTAGTGTTAAAGGAATGCATTATACTTTATCTTGGTCTATGCTCCAAAATAAATTACAGTATAACTTATTAGTATTATTAAAGAAAATAATTCTAATTGGTAAACCAATTTGAATTTTTGAAAATATCAGATATGTGAACCGGACGCACTCACATTCTACTCGGCGTGCTTGTAGAGCTGACTTGGTCATTAATGGGTCTAGAACTAATTTACTGCAAAAGTCTGTTTTATTCAGATCATCACAACTTTGAAATAATCTGCCAAAAAGGTTAAGGGACTCACCTAATTTACATGCATTTAACAGAACACTAAATTCTACAGTGTACCATATGTGAGAGTTGTACTTCCTGGATGTGTTTACTGTCATTCATTCCGATGCATTGTCACTATATTTATTGTGAATAATGTATAAATATCCTATTTTGAATGTTGTACAAATTTTTGATGTGTTTAACTGGGACCCCAGAAAGACTAGGAACCGGTACGGTGGAAGCTAATGGGGACCCCAAATACAACAATAAACAATTTTCAGCAGACATACATGTTCACTGATGTCTTGCACCATGTTTTAGCATCACATGGGCTGTTTTCCCTATAGCTTTTCCAATCTGTCTCATCTCGCTGAATGACACAGTGTACTCTCTATCCCTTGCACCCTCTGACTCCAATCTGTTCTCTAACATTCAGGCTCCTGCAGACAGTACCCTACAGCCCTCCACATCACATCATAAATTCGTAAAAATACCCATCCTTCTGGCCACTGTCTTGTAAAGTATTCATCTGAACATGGAGCATCTCAGCATGTTGAGATGTGTGAAAGATGTAACCTAACAGAAATATGCTACTACGCATCCGCAGCCCTGTTGACAGGCGCCGCATCAGATCCGGCTCCGGTTTCAGCCAATTAACACCAGCAGACAAAGTCCCACGCAATAAAGAGTCTCGTGTTGTGATCGGAGAGGCCATGAATTGTTAAACAGCTCCGGTGCTTTCACAATCGGAGAAAGCTGACAAATGCAGCTGCTGCATCTGCTGGACGTGCACTAATTTGACCGTCGACAATCAGGGGAGCTCATATTATTGCCGTATCGATCCGAGTGTGGAGAGAAATGAGCACACATGCCCGGCTCAGTTAAGCTCCGTTAGCCGGTCTAATGGGGAAGAGTCATGGCAGCGGAGAAAACTGAGGAGGACACTGATGGGTCTCATTTGATTGTGATTGCACATAACGGCCCATAAGTAACTGCACACCGGAGAAGAAGCAGGCGCACCCAGATGGATGTCAGCCAAGGTGCTGGAGATTACCCATGTCATATGTTGAAATTAATGCGTTTTTAAGTTGCACACCCTCGGAGTTGAAAAGAGTTTAACAGCAACAATGATTAAATGTTCATAGCAATTACAGTTTATATAACGCATAACATCGACGCGGTGGCAGCTTATATAATAGCGATGAGCGTCACTTCACAGTTAAATGCATAAACACTTAAATACAGGGTGCTTAGGGATTCTACTCAAAATGATTTGTGTGGGAAAGTGGGTGATGTATGAATTATTATTTTTTGTGCTAAAGGGAGGCCTGTCAGGATAGTTTTGGTTACGAGGATGGCTGCTCTTGCATAACAGGCTTATATTTCTAATGAATTTCAGTCTTAATTTCACAATAATAAATGGACATAGCCATCATGGTGTCACCCATCGGTTTGTGGACTGCTGTTTTTACGTTTTGAATTTGGTCATTTAGCTGCTGTTGTGGTGTTTAGTTGTCTAGTAACCCTGAACTGACCATATTTGGACAACAGTGGGGACACCAAGCTAGTGCTAACTCGCTAAAAACACCAACCACACTGCGACGTAATTTCAGCCATTTTGTAAATATTAATAAAGCGACCTCAAATGATTGTTTTTAGTTAAATACAGTAATATCCACTAAATACAAAAACTAGTTAGTTAGCTGATAGACTATATAATCTTAATAAAAGCTAATCTAGCTAAGTTATGCTAACAATAGTGACACATGGCTGTCAGTCAAAGTTGTCACATCCTATATCTATTTATCTTAGGGATCGGAAGATTATCCGATAGGTATCAAGACGGCGTCACGTGCGTGCACCATCCAAGCTGAATGAAAAGTTAGGAATGATATTGCGACGCATCGGTTAATCAATATTTGTATCAAGAAAATTCGATCCGGTCAATAGAATATATTTTTATTTCTATTTAAAAGTGTTACTCCTTATTTGGGTAAAGTTTTTCTTTACTGCAAACCCATTTTTTTTGCAGATGTGTACACAGTATGAGCTCCATGGACGCACCGTAGCATGAGCGCCGCCGATCCGATTTTATTTGTAAAGCAGTTTAAAACAACCACAGTGGTCTAAAGTACTGCACAGAAGAATAAATAAAAACACAATAAAATGGTGAAATGCAAAAATAGATTTAAAAACCAACGAATACTGTAATGTCTGTATCTGAACTGCACTGAATACTGTCGTACACACGGAGATACTTCCTTAAACACTGACATACGTATCCAACAGCGCATCCCAGAATACCTTGTGCATGTGTCAGAACCTTTTTTTCTGTATTACCTACATTACAAATACGTTACATTCCAAAATGATTCGGCGAGGAAGCAAGAAAGTGAGTGTGAGAAACGACTTTGAAAACATAGTCTTAACTTTTTCACCTGCTTGTATGTGAGGCATGTGTTCAGAAATGACACAAAAGTCATGGTTTTAGTTGATAAATAAATAATCAAGGTCGTTGAATTGCACTGCATATTTTTCGACCTGAATCAGAATATGCTTAATCGCTCTGTATCGTGATTTTGGTGTGAATTGCATCATATCGCGGAATGCCACACATGTATCTTTAATTTATAGGATCAGAGATGCGTATCGTATCTGTCTTATAACTAAGATTCCCAACATTTATCTCTCTATCAAATTTTTTTTCTACTACAGTACGACATATATGTAAATAATAATTGAAATAGGCTGGATTTGACCTATTTGTAGTCCGGATTTGGCCCCCGAGCCTCATGTTTGACACCTGTGCACTAGATAATAAACATAATGGAGAGGTCTGCTGGATGTGTAAAAAGTGTTTACGAACGCATTCAGCCGTGTGTTTGCAGGTTTTACTGCTGCCGTCAAATACACAAAATACTCCAGTACACTCATTTATATCTCACATTTGTAGTAGTTTCCTTAAAACCTTAAGCGCTGACATTTCTGTCCACTAAAAAGTGCCTTCTCCTTTCAGTGTTATGGCTTTTATTCCAACTCCAAAGTACTTTTACTGTTTAGGAAACCTTGTTATAGCAGCAACGTTTGATCACCACCGAACTGCAGAATCCTTGTACGTTCATGAGTCAACAGAGGCAGCAGTTAAGGTTAAAAAAAACAAAAACAAAAAAAAAAACAGAAGTGGTATTTTACACTGAGTCTTATGTTTGACAATATTATAAAAGTCACAAACAGGCCTGTGCATGTAATAGACTGTAATGCTGAAAACAACTTTGAATTATTTATGTAATAAGTTGTATGCCACCCCACAGTGAGCCTGTTTTACATGTGCAATGAAATGAAAATGAATTTATCTTTTGTGCTGCTGAAAACGATTGCTTAGTTACAGTGTGCATACTTTATTCATCTGTATATTTTGCACCATTGTGAGGCACATTTAATCCTATCATAAATATGCATATACACTTCATTCAGTAAAATAGAAGACATCTGGCCTTGAAAGTACCTTCCTTATGTTACTGTTACCATCAAATCACACAGTCCAGAAATAATTTGAAATCACATGAGCCATCGACCAGTCGTGTTCTGAGGAGCAGGGCTGTAATAAGAGTTTCAGAATGTTTGTCCCCTGAGACTTCTGCTTGACTTTAAAAGGGGAACCCAAGTACTTTATTGGCGGTTTGACAGAAAATATTTGTAAAATCTTTTGTCCTTGTTCCTTTTCAGTGTCAGTGCAAAAATAACCACAGATTCCTAAAAGGCATATTCTTAATTTAACACTAAAATATTTTTATTACCTGAAGGGGCGGCAACGGCTATTGTTTTTGGTTCGGTTTGTTTGTTTTGTTGTTTAATATTCTAGCAGCAAAACTATTGCTTAAATTTATACCAAATTGTGTTTATAGATTGCCAGTGACCTAAAATAGATCTGATTACATTTTAGGAAAAGTAGAACAAAGTTAAAAAAAAATTATGGAATTTTTAAATCTTTTTTTTCCCATTTACTTATAATGGGCGACAGTTCACATGTCTGTAGCAGCAAAACTATTGGTTGAATTCATACCAAATTAGGTTTATAGATTGGGAGTGACCCATTGCATTTTAGGAAAAATAGGTCCAACTTTCCTTTTTTTTCTGAAGTTCTTAACTCTTTTTTTCCTTTTTTTTTTTGCCCATTTATTTATAATGAGTGAAATTTCACATGTTTGTAGCAGCAAAACTATTGGTTAAATTCATACCAAATTGGGTTTATAGATTGCAAGTGACCCAGAATAGATGTAATTATATTTTGAAATTTTAAATGCTGACATCGGCACACGCATAGACATGATGACGCCAGCTGGATCGATGCCAAAATAAGCTACAACATGTGTGAGGGGCGGGGTTTGTTGTGCCTGGAACCTATTATTATTTTTTTTTTTTTTTTTTTTTCTAGTGTCAGCAAATACAAATCCTCAAATCCAATAGTACCTCAAAATGCATTGATACGTGTATCTTTTACATATCATCCCAAGTACATAATCTAAATTGATGTAATAACGGTCCACTGAGCATGTCTTTAAAATAATAAACATTGATTATTTTTTACTTTATAGAAACTCACTTTGTCTCATACCAAGTACTTCCATTAGCACACTCGTATGCAGTACACCGTGTACATGGTGTCTCACATCAAAAGGGCTTTTGAACATTTACTTGAAGAGGAAATGTAGACATAATGTTCTTTTCTGCTTTTAATGGTTATTCGGTGACGCTCTCCTGCTCATATAAATATACCTGCTGTATTTTACCTGCTGCATTTTCCACACATTAACTTTTTAAAAAAAAAATTTATGACATCATGCATATTTTCTCATAGGTTGTAAATATTCATAGCAAAAACGCAGCTTTTTAATTTGTATTATATAAGAAGGCTGACTTTGCCGAGCTTTCCCAGTGCAAGTATGGCAATTAATCATGTGACAACGATGAAGTTATATCTGCTGATTTCAAGCCACATTTAGTTTAGTATGAAAGATAAAAAAAATCTAGAATTTATTTATTTTTTTTTACTTCTTGTCTTTTCCTGTCTATCTGGCACTGCTCCAATCCAATCTGATAACCACTCAGACTAGACGGGGCTAAACCAATCATCTATTTATCTGATAGAGGTTAGGACCAATCTGATTCGCGACAATGACAGGCCTCCACCTGCGATTCGAGTTGAGCATTGTATTTTGTTTGTGTCGAAGAGCCGACCCCTAAATGCATCATAAAATCCTCTCTGAGTACCAGGATGCAGTGTGTTCTGTTGGGTTTAGGCTCAGCTATTGATATGTTTTAATGAAAAAGTCACCTTTACTTTAGTTTTTCTTTTTTTTCCCTGTTTTGATACAATAAGCTTTGACTACTGGGGAAAAAAAAACGCAAAATTCAGAGGATAATATAATAAATGATGATAAACCCTGCCCCTGATGAAGCGGAAGACAGATGGATGGATGGATGGATGGATGGATGGATGGATGGATGGATGGATGGATGGATGGATGGATGGATGGAT
>JAPTYQ010000012.1:22190137-22200340 GCA_029814465.1 Ostorhinchus cyanosoma | reverse complement strand
ACCACCACCAGAGGGAGAATGTGAGAGCGAATGAATAATGGATGAATAATGTAAAGTGCTTTGGGTGCCTTGAAAAGCGCTATAGAAATCTAATCCATTATTATTATTATCATCATTATTATTATTATTATTATTATTATTATTATTATTAATTCTACATGTATATATTCAATGTCTTGATATAAAAGCAGAGCGGCAGAAGGAAGGTGTGAATTTCTAAACTCCAGTCATTTCACCTCCAACAGTTTCTAAACAGTCAATACCTGGTAATAACTTCCGATAACCACCACGCGCCCCTACCGTTAACCTCCCATTTCTTTCTCCGGGGGTAGATGTAGGCACCTCACACTGACTCCATCGTCGGCTGTAATCACGGCGAAACCCGAAGGAAGCTTTAAACATGGGGGCGCCTCTGTTTGCGAGCCTCCTGCCCACGTTAGAAGAGGTTAAGTGTCCAGATCCAAACAGCACTCGGCTCTCCATCCACAGCACAGCGGGGACACTAAACACTCGATATGTGGACTGCACCGCAATAACCACCACATGCTGAGACATGACAGTGTCCGTGAGTGAGGAGCATGGCAATGGATGCCGGGGAAAACGGATGAAGGTAGATGAGTCAAAGGTTTTTCTTCTTCTATTGCCATTAATCATTCTGCTCAGCTGCACACACTATCAACCTTTCCATCACAGGACAGCTGGTTTCTGCCATTGTCTCAGTTCTTCCGTTGACATTGAGTTAAGGAGGATAAACACGGCGATTCGTGTCACGTCGTGTGTCATAACGGCTCAGCTCGTACGGCCTTTCAAAATAAAGGATGGATTTCCACACTGTGGGGGTCGAAGAATGAAACCGCCGCTAAAAATGCTCAGTTCGTTGAGGAAATGACAGTGATTTCAGTCAAATTGAATTGTGGATTATGTTGAATTGGAATGGAGGCTTGATTTCCAAAAGACTAAAGCGTCTGTGGTAGAAATTATTTTATTTTTTTAACAAAACTTCTAAATGTCTATAAAACTCAAAGGAGCATGCTCAGACTTTCCACTAGTCTATTTTAAACTTCTTTATCACTTTATCCAAATAAAACTTTATGACTTTATGTACTTTTATATTTGTGTGCCTACTTTTTTGGGGTTGAGACTGCACCTGTTTTGTGTAGTAGAACATTTTATTTGAATAATATATAAATGAATTAATGCATAATTCACAGTAAATTATTTTTTAGCGACAAACATTTTCAAAAATCACACAAATATTCCAGTACCGACCAGTTAGTGAAATCGTATCATGTTTTTATACACTTTCTTCATGTAAGTCTTATCCTCCTTTATGCATACTCTAAAATTAGACTGAAATAAACTTTTCTCCGTACTTAAGACTTTCGCACAAAATTCCAGACTTCTCAAGGTTCCTGTATTGAATTTACAAATCTGCATTTAATACCTTTTAATTTTTTTTTTTTTTTTAAGTCTTTAAACGGTATTAAATCTGATCGGGTAGGTCTTAACTTATGTTGCCATAAACCTGTTCGCTGTGTTGCATTTAAATGTATCTGGGGAAATGTCCAAGCTGCAAAGAAAGTAACATTAGTCGACTCATTTCCAACAATTTATACTGAAATTAGGAACCAATTAACGCTAACTTTGAGTCTTTGGTGAGAAATGACTCGGAACGGCGGGAATCGAGGCGTTGGAGTAAATAAAGTTATTTTCCTAAAGTCTAGGAGTAATAAATTCTTGCCAGTTTTACCATGAAATGAGCATTAAATTCTGTCTTAGTCTTAAAATGTCTTTAATTTAAGGTGAGACACGACAGGCAAAAACATTGATTTTTTTTTTTTTTTTTATCATGCTGTGGTCATTTTTGAGATTTGGGGCCAATTTACTCCTTCAGTAAGTGTTCTTTCAAGCTGCAAAAAAGAAATATATCCCAAAAATCCATCTGTAATTTTATTTTTATCTTGAGTGTGAACAAAATGAAAAGAATTTTGCAGTGTTTTTATCATATCTTCAGATCTATCTACTGAAAATGTATGACAAATTACACTTTTTTTAAATTATTCCGAATATGGTATAATAAAAGAAAATGAAGGATGCATGCGATACTAATACACATAATAATAAAATAATAGTCATATTTAATGAGATGATGCCTAATTTGCATAATAAGCATAAAATTTCGAGAACTTTTTTTTTTTTTTTCATACCTGTGTAAATAATGAACTGAGGACGTTTCATGGTGATTTTTATTATTTAAAAATTTTACTGTATTTACTTGTAGCGTTAAGACCTGCCCAAACGCCCTGCTTTTCACTAATGTCATATGAAATGCAATTTATAATGATGCTTGAGATGTTTTTGTTTATCCAAGGTTGAAATATCTGTTGCTTCGTGGCTGTCATTCTTCTTCTCCACCTTTTGGAACAGAGCTACACATTTTGCATTTGCTGCCGTCGCTTTTCGTAGGACTGTGAATGCCATTATTCATGTGCCCACACATTAGATACAAAGGATTTTTTTTTTTTTTTTTCTTATCAGCTCAAGAAAAACAAACAAAACGTAGAATTAATAAAGGATAAATCTGCCATCTGTGAGTCATCAGGCAGGATGTGCATCTTCATGTAGAGCTTTATATACAACATGAACAGGACAGATAATAACAAAATAAATAAAAATACATGAATAAAACACCTCCATGGATCTGCTAAATACCTTAAATGCCACAGGACACTTTTACAGCTGCGTTTTTTTGGCAACTTCTTTGCAGAATTTGAATACAAGAACCATAATTATGGTTTCATTACTGTATAATCACATAAAAAAAATGCTATTGTTGCCTAAGGATTGGCTTCTTTGGCCCTAACAGCAAGGAAAAGTGAAAAATATACAAATTATACAAGATGCACTTTGCTAACATCACCAAAACAGCAGCTCCGAGCACCAAACCGACTCCAACCAACCTCATTGTGAGCTCCAGCGTAAATGCAAATATGAAATACTGAACCTTCAACAGGATTATTTGCAAATGCAACAAAAACGAAGCAAAATTCAAACGTTATATACGACAGAAGGGAAAAAACGGTTTGGTTTCCGTCTTTGTTTACTGGTTTTCACTCTAGTTCGATGCTGCGGAAAATAAAAGGTCATGGGAAAATTGGGCGTTCATCCTTTAACAAAACACGTCACAGCGACACACAAGACAATGCTGACGTATTTAAAATATGATGCCTACTTTGAGTAATCTCATAATTACAGTCAAAAATCATCTTAAAAACATTAAAACCATTTTTATTTTCATTAGCCTTTGAAAGGAGAGAGAAATTGTGACCCAATTTTTAACCATGAATATGCACTTTTTAAAGAATTTTATTCTACTTTATGGAAATTTTAGAATTTATGTATAATCACTTACTATTGCATCCTTATTTCACCCTTGTCTTATGCAAATCTGTGCAAATTTTTATGCTATGTCTTGTACTTTTATAATCTTGTGTGTAAACAAATCTTAATGTATTTCGTATTTCACCCGTGTCTTAAAATTGTGTTTTAAATTTTAACCAATGTGAAGCACTTTGGGCTCCAGTTTTTGTATAAAAGCTGCTATACAAAAAAAGTTTATTATTATTATTATTATTATTATTATTATTATTATTATTATTATTATTATCTTTTCTACTGCAGAGTGAAATCAAACGGATATCTCACATCATTTGTCCCATCTGCCATTAAGTTTTTAAACAGCTGGTCGGCGAGTTTTTTGGGGAACAATGCACTATTAACCATGTTTTTATTTATCATATATGAGATGGACACTTCTGTTTCAAATCAAATTACCGTTCGGGGATATTAAAGATTTTTCAATCAATCTTCAGTAAAAATCATATCGGAGGAACCTTCCCAACGCTGTTAGGGACAAACATGTGGTCGTCCAGGTTGGAATTCCTCCTATTGATTCTTGCTCCTGTAGCAAATCACTACTTAGATGCAGCTCTTTAAATATGAATGCATTTTCCTGCTCCCCATCACTGACCTCGTCCCTCAGGATGATCCAGGAGATTCAAGCTAAGTGATTTATTTAACATCTAGAAAGATCTGATCACCCCAGTTTTCATCTCGTAAGGACTCCTGGACCTTTGCTTTGCCTGTTAAATATGAATCGGCCACGAGGCTGTATGTGATGGTATATAACCAGGTTCAAGCTGAGCCTGTCAAGTAGACAAACTAACTCCTTTCACCCTGTGTGACCTATGTAGCAGCTTGTCACAATTGTGTTATGTTCTTTTTATCCCAGATTAGACCTTTACTGTTGTGAGGTTATAAACAGGTAATCTGCTTGCACTCTTTAATCAGATGAAAAGCTTGGCATTAGAGTAGGTTTGCAGCTTTGCAACTTAGCTACGCTCCGGTCAATGTCACCTTGAGTGTAAAATGAAAGTGAAAACCTTCTGTCGGCTTGACCACCCAAATTAATTTAAACAATGGGGAGCTAAATCAGTCAGAAGTGGTGGATGAAGGTTATTTCTGCACACAAATATCACAAAATCACTGTTTGATGTAGCACGCCACAGCATGCCAACAAACATTTTCACAAATAAAACTGTGAATGATCACTTTAAGCCACAAGTGTGGTCCACATTCACCAAATGGTGAGTGGGTGCAGTTTTCAAATATGTGTTCACAGAAACCCACCTCTCCTGCAGAGCTGCCCACAAGGAGAACCTATTTATGGAATACACAGGTTGCTTTCTGTTTTCATGGAGCACTGGAGGGGGGTGAATATCACCCTTCCTTGGTAAAGTTCACCTTAAAAAAAAAACAACCAAAAACTATCTTCATGTAGTTTCTATAAAAATATAATGTTAAAAAGGCTCTTGCTGCAAATACTGTATTTTACAGCTTGTATGAAACGTTCATTCCTGTTTTCTGTATGACGAGGGTCCAGACCAGATGTGGTTTTTAGTCTCAGTCTAATGATTCTTTTTGGTTTTGTTCAAAATCATGAGTAATAACAATTATTTTTGATGCTAACATTACATACAGTCGCAGGAAAAGATGATTAAACCATCAAAACTCATTCAAAACAATGGTTATACAAAAAAGTCCGAACTCCTGTGTGGATCATGTGACTAAAACAGACAGAAGAGCAAACATGGGATGCCTAAAAGCACTGTGTCAGTACAATGACATAGATATTGATGTAAGAACTGAAGTGATTTTGGTTTTTATCAAGAAAACATGGAAAATGGATAGATATCAGCTCTAAAATTCAACTACTATGAGCTTTTTCTGTCGTTATGTGTCCGAACAAATGTACCGTTAGTTAAACCAGGCATTAAAATGAACAAGAAACTGAAGAAAACACAGTGGTCTAATACATTTTTTCCACTACTGTATATTGTACAACTGCAAAAAAATCTGTGTCCAAGAGCAGCCTGTCTATCTATAAGGAATCGGATCTATATGCAAAATCGATAATGGAATCGTAATCGTTAAATTCTTATCGATTCCCATCCCTTCTACCCACTGCGTCACCATGCCACATAAAGTCAATTGTACAAACAAAATTTACATATATTCATAATTAATCTATAAATAATCCTATAAATTGCAGTTTTTATTAGTATTAATAATAATAATCCCAGCTGTTTTTTTTTATTGTAGTTTTATAATTTCATAAATAAACCAAACATTCCATCATTATCATGTAAATGTGAACTTAAGGTATCACATCCTTATGAACAGGCTAATGCTGCGGAGCTTTTCTTCCTGTTTTCAGTCAAAACTGCCCCCTTTTGATCACAAAGATCGTTTGTTCGGCCTCATAGAATACCAGTATATTTTTAAACTACCTTTTCCAAGGTTTGTCTCAAAAACAGATTTAGGTGTAAATGTGTCCTAAATGTACTAATGAAGCACAAACCAGCTTTCAGGTCTAACAATAGAAAGATGTCTAGACCAAACTGAGCCATAGTTTAGTTCTTTTCTCATGTCAAAATCCATTTTGGACGGTCAGACAAAAATAGAAGAAGTTATGGCAGAAGAGGAAAATGAGCTGAAAGAAAATTGGGCTGCAGTAAGGCATAGCCGCCGATATTACATTTTTAATTGAAATATTGTGTGAGGAAGGACCAAAAAGTTAACTTGAAAATACTTTTTAATGAAGAGATGCAACAAAATGAGTCTGTTCGTGAATTTTTGCTCAATTTTTCCTTAAAAGTTAAATAAATAAAAAATCAGAAAAGGCAATCCGCTGATAAGAAAAAATGCAAAGTTCTTTAATGCAAGTTGTGAAACCAAACTTAACCAAATTTAATAGATTAAATGTATTGTTCCAAGGCTGGCTCTAGTTTGATGAGGACCTTAGCAGAATTAGTTTTGGTTTCCTGAGTCAAACTAACCTCTGTCAGGTTAGGGAATAAAAACTGAACTCAATTAAACCAATAAGAACTTTTTTTAATGCTTTTTCTATGGACAATAAATAATAATAATAATAATAGTAATACATTTTGTTTGAAAAGCGCCTTTCATGGAACCCAAAGACACCGTACAGCATCGGATAAATAACAATAATTATAATACAAAGAAAAGAAAAGAAAAACCAGTGGAAGAAAACTGCCGTCTGTGATTGTGACTGTACTTGCATCCAAATGTCGCGAACAACCTTTACGGAACATTTAAGCACGAACGTGAATGAACTGCAGCGTCTTTGTTTTCATTCTCTGTTCTGTTCGTGTTGTCTTTGAACCTCGACATGATGCCGCCTCATGACTCACAGACGATAGAGTTCGCATCGATTTTAATTCTATCATTTGTTTGGTTTTCTCTTTGTTTTTCTTGGGCTGATGAGAATAAAATCGTTTGCTTGTGCCTTCGGGGTTGTTTACGTATTGCAGAGTTTGGTTGAACTGTTCACGATCATTTCATGGATTAGAGTATGAGATCTTATTTGAACAGATTTATCTGCACAAAGCCGCAGTAAAACTTCAACTTTAATTGTTCGAACTTCGCTGAATTCGAGACGTTTCATCTAACGTCGCAACTTTAGTTCGATCAGTACTTTTATTTACCACTGTAGTCAAACGGTTGCCATTCCAATTAGCTACTGCTTTAATTTGGCCTTAGTGAATAGGAAGGCACAGATGGTGACAATTGTAAGCATTTCCTCTGTAACATATAGCCTTTAACATAGTGAGTATGAAAGTGGAATACTTAATTACCTTTTAGCTCAAGCACCGCTGTGGAGAAGTGGAGCCACAGAGCTGTACCACTGCAGGCTGTATTAATGACCTGCTATCCCAGAATACAAAACAAGCCTTTAACCAGGATAAAAACAGTTTACACCCAATGTTTCTTTTACAAAAATACACAGTTCGCTCTGCCCTCCTGTATTTTGAACCCACCAGCTCATTTATTAACAAATAACCATGCACCTTTATTAATAATTCAGTTCAACTGACAACACACGGCCCTCACTTAAAAATGGAAACACAATTTACAGTAAGTGTTCATGTGGGCATTGGAAAATACTGTAGATGGTGAAAAAATACAGCATTTAGGTTGAAGGAAATGAAATAGCTGTACTTAATAGTTGCACACAATTAAGTAAATGTTTATTCTGTTTCCTTGTAAGTCGATCCATTTTAATGTAGATTGAGATAAAAGTAGCTTTGGTGCAAAATGATTAAACAGATTTGTATGAAAATGCGTGCGGACATGAAGTGTATGTCGGAGTCTGTTTTGTTAGCGTACCTTAGCATACCGTCTACATCTGCTTATCTGGGTCATGGGGGCCCAGATAAGCCCCCCCCCCTCCAGCCACCTCCACCAGCTCTTCTGGGGGAATCCTGAGGCGTTCCCTGGCCGCACCATGACCACCCCAACTGGCTCCTCTGGATGTGGAGGAGCTGTGGCTCTACTGAGTCCCTCCCAGATGTCCGAGCTCCTCACCCTCTAAGGCTGAGCCCCGTGAAGGAAACTCATTTCTGCCGCTTATACTTGCGACCTCATTCTTTCGGTCATTACCCATGACCATAGGTGAGGGTTGGAATGTAAATTGAGAGCTTCGCCTTTCAGCTTAGCTCTTTCTTTACCCCAACAGACCAGTTTAGCGTCTGCATCACTTCAGACGTCGACCTGATCTGCACGTTGACCTCCCGCTCCATCCTACCCTCACTCGTGAACAAGATCCTGAGATACTTAAACTTCCTCCCTTCCTACCGGCGTGGGCACTCCACCTCCAAGTCTGAGGCCACGGTCCTCATCTGGAAAAGGGTGCTGATCTTCATCCCAGCTGCTTCACGCTGAGCTGCGAACTGCCCCAGTGAGAGCTGGAGGTCGCTGCTCGATGAAGCTAAGAGGACCACATCATCTGCAAAAAGCAGAGATGAGATCCTCCACCATCCATCTGCACCGAAACATTCTGTCCATAAAAGTTATGAACAGAACTGGTGATGAAAGGTCCTACCCCACTGGGAACAGGTCCGACCCATTACTGGATACGTGGACCAGAACTTTGTAAACTAGCAACATTTATTTAACTTTAATATATTTAAAGTAACCAACATTTTATTTGTCTTTAATTTTTGTCTTTTTCCGAGGCTGGGGTTTGAGTAATTTTTTAACTGCGTATCCATTCATTAACGATCTCACCCAAACAATACTGTTGTTTGAGCCTAATCACACTAACATCCAGTATCATCCAAACCCAATTTGATCAAAGTGAATGAGGTTTTATGTTTTTATTCCACTGCATTCCCAATAATAAAAGAAAAAGCACTTAAGATATGCAAGAAACCTGAATAAAGCAAGAAACACTGTGGTTACACGGGATGAATCTTAATAACTCACCTTTTGGAACAAGTCAGATTATGTCAAACAGCTTCATCAAAGGTTAAAAACAGTTTGGGCTCTGCTACTTCAACCTTCCTCCATCCCCTTGACCTTTAATACGAAAATGAAAAGCTTGACGGGACGCACGCACAAGGAACTGTTGCCTTTTAATGTTGAGACGGGAGCTTTTACTTAACATTCACAGGACGAATAAGCAAGCCTCATTAAATACAGATAAGATACTGCAATTATATGTTTAACAGAAAGGCACATGCTCACTTTAATTACAGACAAGTGATAAAATATTCACATCAAGTGATGGAGCCATTTGTGGAGGATGAAACAATTCCCATTAGCGGCACTACGATGATAAGTATAACCAGCAAGGTGGATATTTTTAAACTGCTCTGTCATTTGCTGATGGATGGATGAGGTTTTGCGTTTATCAGGTAATCTCTTTCTAATGGACACAGTGATTTACATAACTGAAGCTTTACTGGGTTAACGATCAACAAGTGTTTAATTAAAGGGCTCAGTATTCAGCGCGTCGGGAGGAATGACTGAATTAATAAATAGCCGGTAGTCGACCTCAGAGGACGTCTGTACTTAAGACAGTTTGATGCCTTTCGAAATGTCAGCTCAGATGTGAAAATGTGATCTGACGCCAGTTATCGGAGAGAAGTAAGTGGAAGTAAGTTTCTCTCTATTATCATTATCTTCTAATTGATCACATGAGTCTTCAGAGAGGACATTTAAAACGAGAGGTTGTGTTTAATGACGTACCAGAGTTTATACTCAAAATGATCTATTATTTATACATTTGACGTGATTTTAAAATAGCTGGAATAAACAAAATACAGGTGATAAACTGCGGATTGAACACTGCGAGCAAAGTTTATTTATAAAGCACTTTTCCCAGACAAAAAAAGTCACAAAGTGCTTCACAGAAAACAATAAAATACATGATGAAATTACAAACACAAAACTATATAAATAACAATAGAAACATGGACATAAAACAACCCTCTACAGTATCTACCTCCGTTAAAATGTTAAAATTACAATCCCAATAAATATTCCTTTAATAATCTCTTGAATAATTCCTAATATATTAACAAGTGTCGCCAGGGACAACAAACCCCGCCCCTCAAATGTATTGTAGCTTATTTTGGCATCAATCCAGCTGATGTTTCTGTATGTGACAGGTTTGAAGTAAATTTATGTAAAGGGATGAGTAGGCATGATTAAAGGTGTAAGAAAATATAGTTTCTGCAATATTTTATTTCACGATACTGTATCGATATTTAAAAGTACTGTATCGATATTTTTACATATTTATTCCAGTGCACATATGGCAGAGGTTCATGAATATGT
>JAPTYQ010000012.1:22124468-22138850 GCA_029814465.1 Ostorhinchus cyanosoma | reverse complement strand
CTGGCACCTGAGTTCTTGTTCTGGTGCAGTACTGAGTACAGATGCAGTGTTGGTAGAGAAGTCAATTTAGTGGAATGTGTCTGAAAGAGGAAGTGTGTTGTGGTGTTTAAATGAGTAAATTGCATAAAAGAAGTGTGTCTTTGTCAAACCATAGATAATAAAAGGAACAGGAATGTCACTCCCACCAAAAAAATCCCCCAAAACAAATGCTAAGAATTCATTATAACAGTCAAATAAATACACTCATAGCGCCACCTTTTGTTTTGAAAGACAAATTACTCTATAAATATTGGCCAGATTCAGAATTTTTTCTAATATTTTGTAGATTATGAGCTCGTGTTTGTCTCTAAAGCATAATAATGCATCATAAAGTTTATTTGCAAAGAACACTGTTGGCACTTGTAAAATCTATTTAGTTTGAACTGAATTCCTTATGAAGTTCAGGGAACATCACCTCGTAGGGTAAAATTGTACATAAATGTTTGTCTTCCTTTGCGTAATATTTCATTTTTATGCCAAGGTTATTTACGTCTCTTGCATTTATTTAGTACCTCCAGGTTTGTATGCAATCACGCTACCTCCAAAATACAATTTGTGCTGTCTCACTGCTTTAATATTCTCATAATACCACTAGATTGCAACATGCATTCATTTGCATTTATTCTTTTGCAAATTTGCCTTACACAGCCTGAATAGAAACCTGATTAATGAATAATAGCCCTAACTTTGCTAACATTATTAAAATGTCTTTTCCATTTCTGCTGGAACAGATATCTTACCCATTATATCCTGCACTTACATTGATACCGAATTATAGAACAGGAGCTTCCACAAATGAGTCAGTTTTACACTTAAATATCAGCTACAGCTGCTGTGAAAAGGAAGTGTGTATGCTTGTCTTCTTACAGAGCTGTCATTCCATATGCTTTGACAATACAGTATGTTCTGTGCGCAATTGAATAAATGATTCTGCGATTAAAACGCTTCCCAGCTCTTGCAAACACAGGCTTTACAGTAACCAGGTTACTGCAGCACATGGAGATGCAACAACCTGCCCCAGTTTTCTTCCTCCAAGGCACCTGGTTCCTAGTGTGAACGTAAACACAGCCTGGATGAACACCACAGGATATGTTATCACTTACTGTATTCGCCGGTGTTAAAATTACACCATGTTCTTCCGCAACTAGCATGTGACAGGTGACGAACGGAAAGAAAACCCAGATAGGAGAGATGATATCCAGGTTAAAAATGGTCCCATCCCTAAAACATAAAGGCTAATGGAGGGGTTTGGTGACAATTATGTGAATTATACTTTAACACTGTAGCTTTCACTCACATTTTAACACCTACGTATGGGATATTTTAGAAGGATGTATTGGACACCTCTCCACCACTAGTATCAATCTACCAATCTTTTTTTTCCAAGTATGGAGTTCAGAAACTTGAATCAACGCTAATGTTCCGTATTAATCCATAAACGATGTCACTTACGATAGCGTGAAAACAAAAGTAAAACGTAACATGCTTTCAACGTTCAACTCCTGACTTTTATGCCTCTCTTATACATCAGATCTTACATGAAATTTATCTACAACTTCTAACCTGTACCCACTGGGCCCCCCATAAATACTGGGCCCCATGAATTTGTCATATTTCGTTCACCAGAGGCAGAACTTTGCCAGTTTCGAACAGGGATTACTAATTTTGTGAGACATGTTTGTGTTATATTATGTTTTTGTTTGTTCAAAAATAATATTTGAGCATTGAGACCCGATGTATCAAATACGATACAAAATTGAAACTCATACATGGAAATTGATTTTTGAAAAAAAAAAGGACCAATAAAAGCTTCGGTTTCAAAGAGCTGGAATTTATTTTTTAATGGTTCGGGCTTAATAGAGTTAAAGACTTTTATCTTTCTGCACATACACCATATTATAAACACAACTAAAAATATCATGAATATCTATTACAAATGCTTTGTAGGTGTTTTACTACTGTACCTGACCACACCAGAATGACCTTGCACTACTTTTTTTTCTCTCGAAATTCATACATATATTTTAGGTGCTAGTGCTGCATGGTGATGCAAAGGTTACCACTGTCACCTCACAGGAAAAAAAAGAGCCTGAACCCACCCTGAGGCCTTTCTGTGCAGAGTTTGCACATTCTCCTCATATCTCCATGGGTTCACCATCCAAAGATACACACCATAATAGGTTACGGTTAAGACCAGGTTAACTCGCTTTATTATTTTGTCTGCATTTTACCCATCTTTATATAGATGGATGGATGGATTGATGGATGGTTGGATGGATAGATAGATGGAACAAATCAGGCAGGTTAGTAACCATATTAACATTAAAGTTAATATATATCCTATGAAACTTGCTCTAAGCTAAAAAAAAAAAAATTAATAAAAAAAAAAAACTTCCTGTGCAATACTGTTAAAAAAAAAAAAGCACTTCCAATTTAAAAGTTACTAATCCCTTAGCACATTAAGAGTAATGAGCCGCCATTGAAACCTCCAGATCTTCATTAGTACTTGGGTCAAGGGCATTAATAGCAGAACTAACCTACAGTTCTCTGCTTTTGATGGAATAGAAAACCAGAGGACTCCGATTAAACCTGAATGGTTCAGAGAAAAAGCAGAAGTTCCAACCATTATGCCACCCAGGTTAACCGGTTCACTCTAATGCTGCGTTTCCACTACATGGTACCAGCTTGACTCGACTTGGCGTTTTTGCGTTTCCATTACGTTAAAGAACCTGGAGTCTGATATCCGGTACTATTTTTTTTTATTTTTTAGTACTTGCTCAGCTGAGGTTCAGAACGGGTGAAAAGATACTAAAATGTGACGTGTAAACGCTGCAGACCACTGATTGGTCAGAGTCGTCTCTGCGTCATCAATGCGCGATCTTTAGGTTAATCCATGATGACAGTCCGCAAAACGACACCGTAGTCGGTCAAGGAGGAGCAAACATTTCTGTTCTTGGTGACGATTAAAAGATTTAGTGTGAGCTTGACGAGGTAACACACAACGAGAGAGTTTATCAGCTATGGCGTTGCTATGACGACCGGTACTCTACAGTTGGTAGTATCGTGTAATGGAAACGGTCTCCACGAATAGTACCTGGTACCCAAGTCAAGTCAAATTGGTACCACGTGGAAACGTAGCATAAGTCGCCCATAGGTGTGAATGTGAGAGTGAATGGTTGTTTGTCCACCTTTGCCTAATGCAGGGGTGGGTAATTAATTTTCTTACAGGGCCACATGAGAAACTTTGACAGTTATTATGGGCTGGATCCATTCACCTGCAGCTCTGCTCAATATGTGTCTCTATAAAAACAGTAAACGAAACAATACAATGATACAATGAAAATGTGGAGCACAGAATCCAACTATTTAATGAATATGCACAAAAACATTTTCAAAAATGTGTAAAACAAGCTCCATGTTAACTTTACATGAAAAACCAGAAATGCAGCTTTGGTTGTTTGCATAGCTCAGCTCCTTTTCTGACTTCAGTGAAGAAATACTTAAAAGTCCATGTCTTGTTAAAATCTCTACATTCTTAATCAATCTTTGTGTGTTTTTTTTTTTTTTTGGTGTTCGCTGACATCTTAATGGGCTGAAACTGACCCACAAACCAATCAGTGCATTTAAGCCTTATGCTGAGTACAGGAAGTACGTGTGAAAAAACATTAATTTAGCAGATTCTACAAAATAAAAGCTGTATGATATATATTTGCATTGACTTTTAATTTGCCAATAACCTCATGGGGGCCGGTCAGGGTCAGCTATTGGGCCTAATGTGGTGTGGCCTAATGTAAGCTACGATAGGCTCCAGCTTCATTGCAATCCTCCAGATAATTAAGTAGTTCCAGAAAATAAATGAATGAATGGGTTTTGACAATTCAGTCATCTGTAAATGCAAGAGAGCGAATGAAAAAAAAAAAAAAAAAGTTTACTCAATGACATTTAAGGGGCATTGACTGACTCGCAAAGTCACCTCAATGTTGAGTAACAGGCAAGAAAACCTTCAAAAGTTTACAGTTGTCACATTAAATTTACCAGTCCACTAGTGCGGCGCTAAACGCAGCTATAATATCTGGTGGTTTCTTTCGGATGTTTTTGCAAAGACGTTCCAAAAGCAGACTGATGAAGCTGAATAGTCCCATTTTTTTTAGGTTAAATAAGCCTGTTCATTTGCATTTAGAGAGTGGGAGGTGAGATCCAATACCCAACGTACTAGCGACTGATAAACTAGACACCTTACAGTCGTCTTTCCCTAAAATGTGCTACGTGTTTGCATCTTTTCTTAGCCAGACAGCTTTACTCTAAATAGCTAGCGTAGCTCTCTTTACCAGGAAAAAAACAAAAACGCTGTTATTGTTGGTGTCGGTTACAGCCTTCTGATGGATGTCAATCAGCATCAGCATAATTCATAAAAGGGGGCTTTGATGCTTAAAGAATGAAAGGGGTGTCACGTAACCGATAAACCGAAGATGAAGCCAAAGGACAAAAAGGTCCCGAGACGGCCTAAAGATCCATTTTAATAACGACAAATTACATCCAGTACAGTCTGTTCTGGGTCGACGGAAAGAAAAAGAACACCGGCGCTTGTGTGTTTTTGAATGTCTGCAGCTCATGTCAAACTCTAGAAGGCATATTTGTACATTTTCTCATGCAGAACAATGCAAGCGTGTCTTTGCAGCACTATCTCTGTTTTTGACAGCCACTTAAAGATTGTTGGCTACACTGAATTTCTACATCGTGTATTTATAGTGTAGCTTACCTTTGGCCTGCGTCTTGTTATTTACTATAAGTTTTACTGTGGAGTTTTTCTTCATTTAGGTGAAAGATCACATTCAGAGGGGAAGTGAAGGCCTATACAGCACACTCTAATGTCCTGTCATATGCAAAGGTGATTTTTCTGCTGCTTCACACACTATTTATTCCCTAAATTACCATCATATCTTATTGTACTATGCCTACACTGCCTGTCTAAACAGCTCTGGGACCCTGTAAAAATGGAAAATGGCGATCCATCAACACCCCACCCCACCTCTCACCTCCCGCGGCGTCTCGTCTGCATTTCCTTTCATAGATTGGAGGCATTTTATTTCTGCTGATGTCAGGAAGTGTGCTGTGAGAAATAGGACAGTGCTTGTTTTGCCACTTTGCTCTTCTTTCTCTTTCACCCTCTCCTGATGAACCACAGGAAGTGATTATGTCTCATCTGCATGTACCAGTTGCCTTTTGTTTTGCTTGTGATATCAGAATCCCGGAGCCTTCCTTTGCAATAAATGTAGACTCGTGTATCTCAGAGCATCGTTGTCATAAATAGATTTTTTTTTTTTTTTTTGGTCCTAATATACAGGATAAATACGTGAATAAGAAGTGGAAGCAGTGATGACTAGATCATTGCACCTTTGTGAATGTTTGGGTGAAATATAGTGTATACAGAAGAGGTTTTTAATTTATTTAATTTATTTTTTTTCTTTTTCGTGTTTTGTAAGTAGCGGTTGGCCTCGCTGTCTCACCTGTCACCGCATAATGCTGCTTCGTCATGAAGCCTTGACATCGATTTTTAACGCCTGGGATACATCTATAGCTTCAATTTTCAACCCACAGGTACATGATATAAATAGATGTACATCCTTAGACATCAGAAATTGATGATGCGGGCCAGGTGATGTAGTTATGGAGCAAAAAAACAAAAAAAAGGAGGAGGTGGTTGGGCTTGTAATGGCAGTGCATCAGAGTGTGATGACCTAAAATCAGAAGACCAGGGTTTACATTGGTTTAATCAAGCGGTTTTCCGTGTTTCTGGACTTTTTCTACCTCTAACCAAGTTGTTTATTTTATTTATTTACCTTTTATTTAACCAGGAAGTCCCATTGAGATTAGAAATTGCTTTTGCAAGGGAGATATGGCCAAGGTAGTATCCACATAAAGTCAAAACTCTATAAAACATATATACAGGATACAAAATGAGTAATAAAACAGAGTGACAGTTATTCAACCATAATGGCCTTAAAAAAAAAAAAAAAAAATTAGTGACGTTTCTCCTTCATAGCGTTCTCCATGATACCATTACTGTCGTGGAAGTTTTTATGGTCGCAGGTGGGAAACATCGTTGGTCTCTTTGACGTTCTTCCACAACTGTCATCTGGAAGTTGAACAGACTGAATACTTTTAATTAAAATACTGGTTTTCAGGACACCACCGTAAATCTGTGGGACTAGCTTTTGCCTCTTCACACCTACTTGCATGTCAAAAAACACCACTTCCCCCAATTTTACATGCCTTTTTTTGGGGGCATTTCCACTGGGCAAAAGTAGATACTATCAGATTATACTTCTCATCCCCTTTGCTAAGGCTTATGTGCTATTAACAGTGATGTAAAATCAAACCAATTGGATTAATATATTGACACAGTGATGATTCTGGATTGACCATAGATCGATCAATGAATGAATGAATGAATGAATTTAATCTCTGTGATGACCAGTCAATACCTGCAGCTGAAATGCAACGTATTTTAAGCCAAACTGAGTCAACCTGTGCCGAGTCAAGGCCGAAACTGCATCGTCAAACCAAAATGGATAATTAGATGAGAATCCAAATTTTAGGTAAATCCTCATGCATTGGTTTAATTTCTTATATTTCGAAATGTCACATTTTACTCCAACTATGCAACTTCTGCTTAGCCTGGCCTGCCATCTGGTATTCAATACTCAGAAAACAGTCTGGAATTAGGCCCGTCCCTGTGAAATATGCCCGATGTATTTGATACTCGACCAATCACATGTCTAGGGGGCGGGTGTTTTGCAATACGTCATATGCACCACTTCTTTTTGTCATTTCCAAGTCCTCAAATTCTCTTTCCAAATGTTGTCGGTTGTGTGATTAAAAAAATAAGGACTGAATTACAGATTATACCCTGTATTTTTAAGTTTCTCTGAAAAAACCTCATGTCCGTCTCATCTGTGATTGGTTTACTTGGTGCCCGTTAGTCCCGCCCTCATACTTGAATATGGATTTCACATTGAAAAAAACGGATGGCTGTCCAGGCTAACTTCTGCTTAGCTGCACGGGACAAAGAATCTTTAGAGTGTTAAGAGGCCCTCATTAAAAAAACATAAAAGAATAAATAAAAAAGTCTATTAAAGCTTCATTACAATTAAAGAAAAAAGGAATCATTGCGAGTATTTTTTTGTAATGTGTTTTTAAGATTGCACGGGGTACATTATCAAGTCAAGTGGTAAAACGGAAACTCACATTATTCAAATGTAACGAGCAAAATGAAAATGTTAATATGAAAATCAAAAAGTTAAATTACACATGGATATTTAATCATTATTAATGAATGATTCAATTAGTTTCTGGAAACAGGAATAATAATTTGCATCATTTGAATACCAATGTAAAAGAGTAGTTCCATTTTCTAGTGTTTGCATAAGTAAGCTGATTAAAGTAAAGCTCTGAAAAAGTTTACAACTACTGACAAAATGCAGATTCGGTAGAATGGGGCCCATATGTTCACTACGGATGACACCAGCATCAAAATGCATCTTCTATTATTTTTGATTGGCTATACCTGTATTATACAATCCACTTTTCTATCTCTTTTCTCAATAAACATTAAATATATTTTCTGACTTTCCAATTTTTTATTTTTCTACATGATATTTAATCCTAATTAAGGCGGCTGTTTTGCTTTTACAACAATTTGGGTTCAATTTACTTAAGTGAATCTATCAATATAGTGTCTAACCAGCAATTTGTGCAAATTCCATTGTGATAAAATTGTTTCACATTCACTTTAATGAGACCAGAATAACAATGAGGCAAGGGCATATCACTCCAAACTGTGGGTTTATATATTTATTTTCAAACATGGACAGCAGCTGTTTTATTATACTCTCTATTACTGTGCACATGTACAGAGTGAGAGAAAGAACTGAACTGTATTGTTGTCGTAGCTTGTAAGAGGATCATGTCCACAGGCCTCCAAATCTCCTTTATATTATTACTTACAGTAGCAAGAATCCCATGGGCTCTCTCTCTCTCTCTCTCTCTCCCTCTCTCTCTCTCGCACAACCACCCCTCAATGCTCACTAACACTGAAGTAATACTGTACACCATTATTCTCTGTAGGCCATTTCTCAGACTTCTTTAAGCTTTTATCTCATAAAACATGATGAAACGGCTTTGTAGCTGATTAAGTCAAACATCACCATTGCAGAATATTTATTCATCAGCCTTAACCCATAAAAACCCGGTTCTACTTTTGTGATAATTCCATAATATAATACTTTTCTCTATATATGTAATTTTTCATAAGTGATTGATTACCATTTATTATATTATCCTCTGAATTTTTTTTTTTTTTGGTGACAATCACATTTCCCTGTATTTAATTCACTGATCATAAAGATGTTCCTTAAAGCT
This sequence comes from Ostorhinchus cyanosoma, assembly GCA_029814465.1. NCBI lineage: Eukaryota > Metazoa > Chordata > Actinopteri > Kurtiformes > Apogonidae > Ostorhinchus > Ostorhinchus cyanosoma. The sequence goes on along the minus strand of JAPTYQ010000012.1, from coordinate 22,130,390 downwards.
CAGATTAAACTTGAAGGTAATTATATAAGAAAGAGAAAACCCAAGAAAAAGTGCATTTTTCAGTGAAAATATCATTAACTAAACATAAAACAAGTGTGTCCACCCACTGTCACTGATCAAACTCAAACTGGCTTTTACTGGTGAGTCAGTGTTATAGAAGATGACGGCGTTTCCATGGTAACTACGGAGCTTCTGAACATCCAAATGGGTCATATCTAATGACCATGAAAAGACGACAAACTGTATTTTACACTAATTATTTACATGGATTGATAGGATTAGTGGATCAACAGGTGTTGGTCAACGGTGGCTGTTTGGGTTTTTATGGGTTAAAGTTTGCAACAGTGATGTATAGTATAGTTGAGGGGGAAAAAAGTTCAAACTATGTTCTAAAACTGTATTTATCATCCAGTAAATTACCATAAACCCTACCTTACTACATGTAAAGTCACAAAGAAGACCATTAGCGATTGTGTAATGTGTTTAAAATACTTAATACCATTTAAAACATCTGTCTTTTCTAGAGTTTCGATATGGTAATTACAAAAAATATGCTGCTTAAACTGTGCAGGGTATTTAGAAGAACAGCACTAGAAGTAGTAAAATGTATTGCACTGTAATAATGCGGCAAAAAAAAAATGGAGTATTTGATGCACTTGTATTATATTATATTGTGTATTATCCCCATAATGAATAATTATATGGATTTTATTAATATTTGTTTATAAGTTTTGTATGGAAGAAAAAAGACAAAATAACATTTGCTAATTGCTGAATCCACATATTTTAAGGTCAAAATGCTCTGTACAAATACTGCAAATTCATGGTAGATATTTTTTCTTTTTCTTGGCTTTTTTTATTTTAGTTCTAAGCAAAAAAAAAAAAAATCAATAATAATAATCATAATAATAATAATAATCCAGCCAAGTAGGGATAAAACCTCTAATCAAAGCCTCCTAAAATCACAATAATAACCACACCAAAGCATTTCGGAGAACACTGTAGTGTCATCATGTTCAAAGTGCTTCACGTCACAATTTTAGCATGTATTAATATCCTGGTCTTTCATCTAAAAAAAGACAGAGACTGTGTTAAAAAGCAACACCGGCAGCAGAGACTTAATTGTTTCTGCTTTATTTTTCTCCAACAATTATCATTTTTGCACAACAAGTCAACAGGACCCATTTTTATTCCTCTGGAGCGTAAATGTTGTACTCGTAGTGGCTGTTTTTTGAAGATTTCCCACAGAGAAAATAGTCCTGTTTTCTTGGACCGTGTCTTACAAGCCCACCTCTCTAAAACTGAACCTACTCTGAAGTGGCACCACTTCAACTTTCAACTTCAACCCTATTTCTGAGTAATGACACCAGAAAGGTCGTTTTGAGCGCTGGCCCTTATAAACCGCCTCAGAGTCACCGCAGTTACACATGCAATCTGGTGACAGAAAAACACTGTATATCATTGACGGGAAATTAAAATGGAAAATAATAGAAATGCTAAAAAAGGAACATTCACTTTTACCAAATACCGTTGTTAAAGATGCCCTTTTAGGCAAACCGTCGAAGTGTATTTATTTATTTCGAGCACACAAAGAAAAATAAGAGAAAACCAAACTAACATTTAAATGAGCAGAATCTATCTTCAAGTACGTGCAAGTCTGAATTTTTCATGGTCGTATAGGAGCAGGAAGAAGTCTGAACTTATTTAATCCTTATTTAAGCTTATGGTTGTAAGCCATTAAACAGATGGACTGGACTGATGAAATCATCTGGAATTCTGGGCTTTGCAGTGCCTGTTTCACATCAGTGTGTACATTAAAGAACGCTTACCCAGCCATGCAAGTGCAGTCAGCTGTCTGTATACAGTTGGTCGACTTGTCAATGCTCCATTTAGGATCATACTGTCAACTAGAACTTATACAGATTTCCTTTTCTTATTTGTCAGACAGATGGAGAGAGTTCATTCTTTTACCTTAACATGTTTCGGCTTCAACCTGTAGCGTCCCTCAAAAGGGTCACTTGTTGTTCCTGTGACCCCTCTGAAGAAGGCTACAGGTTGAAGCTGAAACATGTCAAGGTAAAAGAATTAATTCTTTCTCCATCTGTCTAACAAATAAGAAAAGGAAATCTTTATGACTTGTCAATGATGGCCCACGTCTTGTAAAACCATGTTTTATGACCTTGTCGCTGACTAGGCAGCACATGAAAACCAGCACAAATCTCAGTATTCAATATCCTAGACATGACTGCGAAGTACAAGGTTTGTCATATATTCCACCCTGTTTGTGTTCTTTGTGCTCTTAAACTGAAAGGTCACTGATGAAAAGTGACACAGGCTTCGTATGTGATTTTTCTCCCATGAATTGTACAAGTTATCACTGTATTCCTACCTTTAAAATGTCCGGTGCAATAAAGTTATAGGTATCGAAGGATGGTCCCTTCAGTGTAAACGCTGGGTTTTTCAACCACATATAAACGGATATCCGTCCGCTGTAGCTTGGTCCATTTGATTGGTTCTGTGACGCACTGACAAGACAGTGAGTATGGATCAGGAAACCTCCCCCCGCTGCTAATGGTCAACTTATCTTTGTTCGACACCTTGTCTCTCATTGACAGAGTATTAAAACAATCAGAGAAGGCCTCTGTTTCTTCCATTAGTCTATTTGTCTCCTGATTTTTGTGCTCCTGACATGTACTGTTGATACCGCAACTGTTTCTGCCACCGTTTAGGCTCCACCCACAAAATACGACATCACTGTTCACCAACATCGAAATGGTCTATATGTAGAGAAAAATCCATTTGACATAAAAGTATCACTGGGTCTTTATGTGGGGAGGGACCCTATTATCAGAAGGCCTGATTTATCGACTAAATCCAAACTAATTTTCTTACTAACGCTGCGTTTTCACTATGTGGGACCGGCTCGGCTCGGCTTGACTTAACTCTGTATTCTGGAAAGTGTTTCCTTAACAGAATAGTAGTGACTTGACAGTACCTGGACGTCATAGTGATGCGGGGCGTTACTTCGGTATGTCTGCTCAGGGAGTTCAGTTTGTTGCGTGTTGTCTCTTGTCGGCCACCAAAGACTGAATCTCCTGGACTGACCATGCTGTAGTTTTTTTGGGCTGTCATCATGTGGATTAATGTACGGCTATATTTACTGTCAACTTCCGCATCTTTATTTTTTAAACCGGCGGGTCATAGGGACAACTGTCTGACCAATCAGTGTCTGCAGTGTTTATAGGTCATGTTTTAGTATCGCTTGGAACCTCGGCGGGGGCGATACAAAAATAAACTAGTACCGGGTACCAGATTCTACGTCCTTTTTCCGTGATGGAAATGCAAAAAAGGCCTTTGTCTTCTCTTATTTGTCATGTTTTCTAATGTTTTCAACAGCAAACCAATCAGCCGGTTTGTCCCACTGTCTTGTCTCGTACACTTTTGGCTATACGAGCCCTCCCTCTATGAACATATGCAAGCAAGTTTGAAATTATATTTAAACACAAGCTGTGATTAAAATGAAGTTGTCTCCTGAAGAGGGGGGGTCGTGGTGGGAGGGGAAAAAAAAAGAAATGCAAAAAGGTTGAGTCGAGCGGTGACCATGTCGTGGAAACGCAGCATAAAGAGCTTTTTGATTCTAAGGTGGGCACCATTTATGGGTTAAAAACAAGCTAGCGGTGCAACCTAAACCCCCTCCGATTTAAGCCCTCCTTTGTAGGTCCGGTGAATGAACAGGAAAGAAAAGGGGGAAAAAAAAATTGAAGGTTAGAAAGCAATATCTTGAAGGCACGGTGGGTAATTCTTGGTCACAACTCGTTCTTTGTACTGAGACCTTTACTGAGTCACCTCAATTATACTGTACCACCCTGCTCTAATCTGGGGCTTTCTCCCACAGTTCACTCAACATGACAGAATGCATTTCCATACTAATGCCTAGGGATTCATCGCATCACGTGGGACTTTGCTTTGGTGAATACATGTATGTGTGCGTACTTGAACTGGAATGGGAGGTTGAATTCCAGTCGGAGGCCTGTTTTCCGCAAAGCCGTCTCCGGAGACTCGATTAGCCGAGGCCTCTGTAGCAGACGAGGTTAGCACGGCATCTGAGAATGATGCAGAGTGGAAGGGAAAAAAAAAAAAAGTATTATTTCATTCAATGAGCCTCTGAACACAGCAGGACCATGTTTTTTTTTTTTTTTTCCCTTCACTTCTTGTGTCAATGTTCTGATGTATGTGATTGATGTCCCTGTTTTTGTGTTTCCTCTCCTCACCTCACAGCACAGCCGAATCCTCCGAAAATTCACGAAGGATGGTGGGCGTACAAGGAGGTGGTGCAGGGGAGCTTTGTTCCAGGTAAGCCTCAAAACACTGTGCCGTGCTTTGATGCGTGAAGTTTCCTACAGAATACTGATTTTCTCTGCATGCATTTTAACTACACTATGTGCTTGATCCTGAAGTGCGAGCTTATTACATATTTAGGATAACACCGGGCCACCTTGCCATTGGCAATAGCTTTACTTTCTTATTCTGACAAGACCTTTTTGCCCTTCCCACACGGCAGACATTTTTTATTTTTTTTTTTCCCCACTGACTGATTGACGGTAACTCGTTGCTACCTCCACCTTTTCCATCTTGTTGTGTATCTGCGTGTCAGGCCAATTATTTTTTTGAGATTGTGTTTTTCTGCTGAGTTGAGGCTTTTGATAAAGCCTGCAGGTGGCTGCGTCTATGTGTGTGATGCTTTCCGTATAATGCTCACGCGCTCCGTGGGAGGTTGATGTGGAGAAAAGAACATTTTATCCCATAAAAAAAAAAGTTGAAGTAGCAAACACTTAAGAGATGAGAGTCTGCACGGTTATTTAGCAACATTCACCAAGAACTTTTACACCAAACACACAAGCTGCAATAATTCGAGCAAGATTGACATTGTTTTTAAATGGAGATAATGACTGAAAACAGCAGCGGCAGCACTATCACTGCCCGGGTTTTGAACTCATTAAAACATTAGAGTGTTTTTAATCAGTCTATGATCGGACATGCAATCCTGTAGAGTTCACAAATAGTCGATAGGCTTCTCTGTTTGTGCAAATTAAACCAAAATATTGCATTTCAGGCACCACTGTTTCTACAAAGATAGAACAATAAAGAGGAAAGTTGAAAAGGACATTTGCCCGTGATCATCAGTTGACACTTAAAAGCGTGAAAGTGAGGGAAAAAAAGAAAAATCCATATTTATTTAATTATTAATTTGGAGTTTGGCATAAAATGGCCAGTCTACAGTTCACATGCAATATCTGCAGAGTTCAGATTTGATGTAGGACAGAGCTACACTATGAAATGCCTTTTGATGCTATTTAAGTTTCCTAACTTTTATTTTTTTCTCAATTTTTCAGTAGGAGATTATGAACATCTATAAGATAACAGAAACATGAGATTATCCACCTTATGTAAAGAACCAAAATACCTCCATATATCTTACATATGTGAAAAATTAAACTTAGCAAGCTATTTGTCATTAGCATTACCCGCTGTTATCTTCTTCTTTGCATCTAAAATTAATTTAACTATTAATTATTGCAAATTTAGGTAAAATATGGATAGATATGCCAGAAAAATACTTTTTTTTCAGTTTGCTCATTTTTATACTACACATTTGCGATGGAAATGAAGGAATATGATGAATGGTGTTGTTCAGATCTTAAAATGGTGGTTAAAACACTCTTAACTGAACCTCAGTGTGAAGCATCATTTTCAGATTTAATGGCACTAATCCTTAAATCGACCATAAGAGCTAAAGAACACACGGAAAAACGTGCAACTACAAAGCACTTACATTTCATATTAGCGAAACAACTATCAGAATTAGCTTGACTGAAACCTAGCGATAAATCTTAGCTTAGCTCGCTAGCTTCAAATGACAAC
>JAPTYQ010000012.1:22037777-22048134 GCA_029814465.1 Ostorhinchus cyanosoma | reverse complement strand
AGTAGATAATTAAAGCAAAATGTATGTTTGACTTTTCACCCTAGATATAAAGGGAGTACTTTGACAAACTAAATGTTCTCTTTGATTGAACGTGCTTGAAAGCCAAGTTGTCATATGATAATTGTTTTTATCTTGTCTTTTCTTGTGTCTTGGTAGTTATCAGTCAATCATTTCCTGATCCAGTACAGGCAGTCAATGAGCGTGGGCAATTAGTGGAGTCACTGAATGACTAATAGAGCTGGAATTTGTCTGCATAAAAAAATGGTATGAGATAAAGCTGGATTTCCTAGTAATCTGTCCAAGAGGGATCAAATACAACAAGAACAGCATGGGGCATAAAACGGAGCCCTGAGGAACCCCGCATGATGAGTCTGTCACTTCTAATAGGATGATTAAAAAAATAAAGAAATAAAAAAGAACTAAGTGACCCAATGAAAAACACTGTAACAGTGTTATATTAGGGCCAACTGCATCCAAAACGGAGGAGAGATCGAATAAAACAGTACATAAATAAATGAATAAATAAATAAATAAGTACTCTCTGAAGTACGTGTGTCCTTAAGGAAAAGTAAGAATTTATTTTGACCATAAAAATTATTCAATTTATTAACTGTTTTGTCTTTGAGATGCAAAAATCAAAGAAAAAACATTGAAAAACAGCACTAGACCTTGAGTTATTAACAACATGGAGCTTTCATTCATAGCAACTACAAACAATTCACCCATGGTCAGGCTATAAAATAAATGTTCACAATGGGATGTTTGGAGAGGATTTCAGAATACTTCTAAAAAAATAAAAAAATAAATAAAAAAAATACTAACACGTGATATTTAAACGTTCTTTCAGCACGTTTCTGAGTCCTTTTCACAAACCAAGGCTGTTGTCCTTTTGTTGGCGCTGACCTCTCTGTGAGAGCGGAACCTCGCTTGGATCTGGAACAAATCATGTCATTATTAACTTTGGTTGATGCACACCTACGTTCCTGCAAGTGGGTGTGAGATTTTCATGTCAGAGGTGGGATAGAAGAGGTTTTTAATACTGACAACTGCAGCGAACAGCTTTTAGTTCTAACGCTCCAGACCGCTTCATTAAAATAGTGTGTGTTTGTGTGTCTGTGTGTTTGTGTGTCTGTGTGTGTGTGTGTGTGTGTGTGTGTGTGTGTGTGTGTGTGTGTGTGTGTGTGTACATCTGGGGCAAAAGCAGTGTTGATGCTGTCACTCGTCTGCTATTATGCTTAAAACAGCCCACACAGTGAACAGGGAGTCAAAGAAGAGCCATTATTAATATTTCCTGTCTGAAATGAGAAGAAGAAGCAGCAGCACAGGGCTCTCATTGTCAGCTGGCAAGTCCTCTTTTTTGGGGACATGAAAGCGGACACAATGATTCTATTACAGCACCTTATCAGGCGCTTAGCCAAGAGATTAGCAGTGGTAATTCTCTCTTTTTTTGGTGAAAGGTCTTTTTTTGAAATTTAGAGCTTGAGCGTCAGAGGGAGGGAGGTGCAAATATGGAAACAGATTCAGTATTCTGGAACGGCTCCTGTGGCTGATAACCCGTGAATTCAAGGTTTTATTCTTGCTGAACGATGCCAAATTCCGTAAACTCCAGCTTTGATTTATCTGCATCCTTTCAGAAACAGTGGCATTACCAAAACCTCTGAGTACGGCAGTCCTTCTGATTGTTCCCCTGGCGAGACTCTGTGCGGTTTGAGAGACGATTCGGTCTCTATTCAATCAAACTTCAATGGCCTGGATTTTACCGTCACCGACAGCTACTCCGGGGATGGCATCATTCAGACTGAACAAAGAAGCAAAGACATAAATACAGAGCAAGCGTGGAGTCACTGAGCTGTGAGCTTCTTCACCCTGCTTATTAATTCTGCTTCTATTCCTGGCTTTTCTCATTTATTTTCTTCGAGTGATGCTGCATTTTGACCCCTGAGGAACTGAAGTCAGTGCCACTGCGTGCTTTAATCACGGTCCTCCTTCATCCAGATAGACTACCAGGTCCGAGTCGCTGTTAGACTGAGAATGGACCGGCGACAGGAGCACACGCATCACCTCTTTGCAAGTTTCCCAGGGATTTGGAAGCTACAGTACATACAAGCTCACATGCATGCTTTCCACGTAGCGCAGTGGACCACAATGAAATGCAATGACATGGAAGGGCGAGGAGTCTGGAGAACCCCACTGTGATTGAAATGGAGACACAAAGCTGTGGGAAATTGGAAGAAAAGCTTGCACTAAATCTTGTTCTATAGCATGCAGCGGGGTTGTTTTACTCAGCTCTGCTTTGTAAACTGTAACCCTTGTGGTGCATTAAACCAACATCAGAACCCCCTCCTACAAAGGACCATTAAACATTTTGTCTAATATATTTACTTTCCCCGCAAGACATCCACCTGTTAAGCACAGGCAACGATGCACCATAGCTATCTACAAAAAACAGCTTATCCCCAGGATAAGTTTGGCAGAGCCACGGATATTTTACCTCTGGGTAATTATTACTGTGGTTTTATCGGAGTCTTTTGTCTCCATGGGGGGGCTGAGATACTGACGCAAAACTCCTGAGCATAAATGCACCTTTACCTTGAGATTCAAGCTGCCCGTCATTCGAGGACTGGGTTGCTCTCAAACATCTGTGGTAATTAAAACAGCAAATGACTGACACTCTTCTGGACTCTCTCTCTCTCTCTGTCTTAGAGGGATAAGACTATTAAGCTGTTCTACAACTCAGATAAGAACATGTTGCTGTGACTGCAGCATTTCACTGCGTTCATCATTTGTCACTGTTGTCAGTTTGTTTTATAAAGGAGGCCATTAGTTATGTCTCCGTCAAAAGATATATTTTAGGAAGCTGGTGAAAGTGACTGCAGAATCAGTCACTATATTTACATCCACAGTAATGTTCTAATATTATACCTAAACTAGACACAGGTCATGTAAATAACATTTACCATCTGGATATCTTGAATTTAATTTAAATGAATCAAAAATCTGGTTAAATAAGTGGGACATGTCAATGTTAATCAGGTTTTTGGGAGCATTCTTTGGACACTTATACAATGTATTTGTGATATGTGCCATTAAATGACATTTTAGACCAGGCCTTGGTAAGTGATCGACACATGGCTTCAAGTAAACGGCAGTATTAGAGGAATATTCATGTAAACGGCTTAAAAGGAAAATTGCCCTTAACGTGTGTTGGTACGTCAAGTATTATATGAATATTCAGGAAAAAATGTTACAAAGGCCAAATGTCTTCTCTGGCTTCAGCCGGGTCAAATCATTTTAATGTGTAGCTTAGATTTGACACGGCACCGATCCCAGTGTGTTTCAGTACAAATCTTATTTTTATTTATTTTATAATTTATTTTGTGTGTGTAAGATAGCAAGAGTAAAACAATACTAAAATGAATAAATAATTATGGTATGGTTCTGACGTTTAACCATCAAACATGTAGAACTCTTGCCCTAACATGTATCAAATGGGACATAGAACATAACTGTGAGGCCAAAATACTTGTAATCTACTTCATTTTTAACGAGAATATCTCATTTGTGTGTTTAGCATCAAGCTAAAAAAAGCCCCAAACCACAACAGTTCAAATATTAGCAGTCCATAATGGAGCAGCCAAGGCTCAGGAGGTAAAGCGGGTCATCCAATAACCAAATGGTTGGTGGTTCAAATCCTGCTCTGTCCTTGATATGTGGTGTTGTGTCCTTGGACGAGACATTCCATGCTAGTGTGTGAATGCATATAAATGTTGGGTGGTGGTCGGAGGGGCCGTTGGACATGGATGGGCAGCCACGCTTCCGTTGGCCGGCCCCACGGCAGCTGTGGCTACAAATGTAGTTTACCACCATTAGAGTGTGAATGTGAGAGCGAATCCATAATGGGTGCTTTGGGTGCCTTTAAAAGCACTATAGAAATCGAATCCATTATCATTAATGTTTCCAGTGTTGAGGTGGATCTTTAGAGGCTAATTATATGAGTTTTTCTTATAGATTGTGACAATAGTTATGGATGGGCCTTTTTATTGTTTGTTCTTTGGCACGAACAGTATTGTGTTGGCGCTGGGCCATCCCATTGCTAACAAAATGGGCTAACAACTTTTGTCTGAATACAAACATATCCGTGTGTATGTCTTGGGGCTATTGATGGAAACAGGAACACCCAAAGGAAATCTACATGCTGGGAACATTAAAATTCTGCAAGGTTTCTGTGAAACTGGCTGAGCTGCCATCGTCCCACTTCCCCAGGCGCCGTCTCTAGGCCAACAGCCCTCTATCCCATGTTGCTTCTGCTGACAAAATGCCTGAGTCAGAACAAATATCCCCTCCCATTCTCCTGCTCAGAAGTAGTACTCCACATCCTCCTCCTTCACTACCCTCCAGTTCCACTCCACCCTGAGAGATGGTGAATTTGTTATTACGCCCCTGAGAGCGAAGGCGTGCGCTGGCCGCCAGCTTGTGTATCCCAGACCATTAACAACGTGACAGGGGGAGTTAGCTTGACTGGCATGTTTATTGTTCTGTTGACTGGGCAGTGCTAATGAGGCCTTCGCACTGTGCTGGGCCAGCAGGATTACCCCAACATCGCAGGACAAGCACAAACAAGACCCACTGTCACTGACCATTTCCTGAACACACACTCACTACACTGCGCACATGAACACACGCTAAACTCAGGTGCGCGCCCACAGCTACTTCGCTGCTTAAAGGTTATAAATGTAACTCCTCGATGCATTTGTCCGTAAGGAATGCAAAGTGCTCCGCGGAAATGTTCTAGTGGCTTTTATATCAGAGGTCGAGCAGCCTTACTTTGCACTGTAACTAGAAAATTAAGAACAGAAAATTAGCATTATGCACGTAATTGATGTTTTAATATTTAATTAAGTTGAAGAGGCATGAATGCGCACCAATATTACAAGGGTGCTGGAGGCCGAGAGTAGGTCACCAATAAGTATGAAAAGCTCTTACAAACTATAGTCTCATTACATTAGACCTTAAAAGTCATAGTAAAATGGCAGCTAATGTTTTTAAAAAGGGTTATGGCAGGCTACTAATGATTTTCCTTCAGCTGTATCATGCTGTTTTTGTTTTTGTCTTTGCCACCTTATTATAGTTTGAAGTAAAACATGTTAAAGGAAGCATAACATGTCTTCGAATAAGCAAGAATCCTCCTTGAACCCAACTGAAGAGAAGGGGTGTACAGTAGTGATTGGCTAAAGCTAATTGATAGTTACCGCTAACTGTTTTTGAGCTTGTATAAATAAATAACCAAATGCCTGAACAAGCTATTTTATACTAGTATGTTGTGTTAATGTGACTCTGATTCATCCAAATAGGCTAATTGGTATTACAAAGCCAAACTAATGTAAGATGAATTACATTTCATAATCCAATAATAAGTTAATAAATAGCATTACCTTAAAGATAACATGTCTGATTCAGTGTAAGAGTGTTTGTACTGTATTTTATTAATGGAACATATTGCTGTTGCAGTCTAATTCAGCTGACCATGAAATGAGTTGCCTGTTAATTAATTTTTAGCTCAACCTGCATGTGTTCAGACTTTTCAGTCATCAAATATAGTGTTAAAAAAACATTTATTTTGGAAATGCATGGTTTTATTTAATGTAGTATTATAGTACCAGCTGTCTGAAGAGCATAAATGACCATTAATACACGCACCTTAAAATGTAATATGTATTAATAGACATTCAGATTATTTTGCTTCTGTTACAGTTTACTGTGATAATTTCCCTTCAGAATCATCCATTTGCTGTTTGTTTTTTTATTGTGGGAATAGCACATTTATTATACTAGCAGAATCATTTTAGTTGCATATTTCTACATATGCATAACCTTTTTTTTCCTATCATTGTGTTTAATTTCTTCAACCCTGTTCCAGTGAGACAGACTCTGGCAGTGGCAGTTCTCACACACCATGTTTTCCACAATTAATACAGACACTTGCACTTCGTCCAGGCCTTGTTCCTTCTCTGTGAAATGCACACGATCTAGTACATTTACTCAGCATCGCTCAATACGTACATCTTGAGAGATGTTCAAGTACTGGCAGCACCTTGCCTTTAATAGCAGCCCAGTGATTTACAGCTAATGCTAATCATCAGCGGTGCCTCTGTTATCCCCATTAGCACTAATGCTACAGCTGATAAAAGAGGATCCATGAATGAACTGTGGTAATGAGACTGCTGTCACTGAGACATTATAGTGCTTCACCTGCTGCAGTAACCATCTGTGTGAATGTGTATGTGACTTTTTTTTTTCAAATCCAAATGTCTTTTTATCAAAAGGTGTGCATTTCTTAATTAGATCATTCAGAGGGTGGTCTGGAAATGTCAGAGTAAAGGTATGCAAGATGGTTTCCAATTCCTGGATGCATTAGCACTTATGGAAAATTTTCCTCTTTGTTCTTTTTTAGTTTATTTGGCCGGCTTAATGTAACTAAAATAATGATTGCAAACTAAAAACGTCGTACCACTGAGTATCATCCAATGGCAGAAATAGGAGTCTTGCAATTTTATATACATACATGCAGTACCCGAGTGGATTTGATCATTTGGGGACAGATAATTTGTGTGGGAGACACAACTAATGTATTTCTATTTGCTGAGCAGCCCGGTTTCATATTTAGACGCCCCCACCCCCTCAGAGGAAAATCGTCTTTTACACGCAGCCGTATATAAGGAGGTTGGCTAATGAGAAGCTTAGGTCCGGTTAGCCAATCATAAAGCAAAATGCACGACAAAAGACCAATGAGCTTTCCTTTTCATCGTGAGCATCCAGAGCCCTAGATTACTGTCATTCAAGGGCTCGGTTCATGGCCCGTGAATCTGATTTTTCCTGAATACACCCGAACAGGAAAATGGAGATTTCCCCCAAATCTCCAGTTTGGCTGGAGTTTTCAGAAATCTTTGTTTTCAGCGGGTGTGGCCACTGTTTTCATGTAAACGATAGGTGCAAACGCAGAGAAAAATGTGTTTTTACAGATAACCGGCTATGTGTAAACGGTCAAGCCTAACCTAATATTACATCAATGCTAATGAAGTTGTTAGCTAGCTGACGTTGGTGAACAAGACAGAAAATGGACGCTCCAAACGTTAGCTGTGTGTTCTTCTATCATGAGATTCTACCTTTGGCGCCTGTCATGGGCTAATAATGACTGAGATTCCTGGCTCTTGACTTACCTGGACGTTATTCTTTGACTTTTTTGAGAGTTTAGCCCTCCTGGTTGCTCAGCCATGGTGTTAAAAAGAAGAAGTCATTGCATATGTGCGTGCCTTCTCACTACAATCACTACACTATAAATGTTGAAATTGCAGTAAAACCACATTCATTGATGAAGGATGGCAAAGGGGATCATTTTGAAGGTTTATATTCCTGGGGGGGATGGCATTCCTTCTTATCCCCCTCAACTCGAGCACTGCATACATGCTAACTTTTATCAACTGCTAGCACGCTCACCTTTCTTAACAAATGACAGTTAGCGTTAGCGTGTTACCGTTTGCCGAAGTCACAACATTTAATTCTCAACTCTGCAGAGATGATTTTGTTCATCAAATGTCTTTCAGAGTGAGCTAACTATCTAAGAAGACTTCATTTCTTCCTCTTAAAATCAAATAACAAAAGGTAACTGAAGCAGCAAAGTGAGTAATTTCTGAATCATCTCAGCGGTGTTGCTTCTAAATACATTCAGAGGGAGAAGGAAAAAAAAAGTTGTGTTTTTCCAGCCGAATGGACTAATGTTGTAATGGCAGCTTATTACTCTGCTGGAAGGCTGGAGGCATTATTGGCAGTCACAGTGATTAGAAGATGAAGGGGCAGGATACTATAGCGACAACTCCAACATCCCAAATATTCACTAAAAATATCATTTGCATGCATTCTTTTTTTTTAAATTTTATTTTATTGTTACTTTGATATTGAAATACTGTGGTTGTAGGATCCCAAGTGAGTCAAAACAAGACAATTGTATGATGCTTGTTGTATATTTTCCATTGTTCATGTTTATTTCTGGCAGAATCGCACAATGGTGATGCAACCAATATAAAAGGTGCTTTGACCTGTTATTCCTTGTTCGCTAATTTAATATGATAAATAACCGACGAAGGAAATATATTGATGATGTATCTGATACTGGAAGTAAAGAAGGGTTGTACTACATAAGCTTTTGCTTCTTTCTGTTCCTTCTAAATTGTGTTTATGAGTTCATTCATATATACATGTATGTTAAATTTATTGTAATCGTTGCTTTTCCTATGATTAATGACCATTGCGGGGTGCATATGTAATTGACTTTTTGATTTTATTGTTAATTATATCTTTATTATTTCAGTTTAAGACAAAAAACAAATGAAATGAAATGCTTTAGTACAAAAAAAGGAACATAAAATAGATTAGGACTGATTTGTACCTTTTCCACCTCTTATTGGCATCAACCTGTCGTTTTAATCCCCGCTGATTAAAATCCATCATAATTGCAGCCATATCTCCATTACTGATGTGTAAATCTACACATCTATTCTCCTGATAAACAAATACGGCTTGAATCTTACTTCAAACCGTCCAGATTTATCGTCCGAGGTCAGATTTAAAGTAGAGTCATAGAAGCGGCTGGTCAGGAGCTGTCCAAGGTGCTGAATTTCTCACCATCACACTGTTCTCTCCCTACAGGATTCTCAGATTTTAACACTATAGAGGGTCAGTATAGAAGACTCAGGCGCATATATAGAAATGGAGTAGAAAAAGAGAATGTATGATTAATGTTTGTGAGCCCTGCGATGAATTCGACATCCAGGTTGTACCCCCCCTCTACTTATTACCCCCACGAGGAGTAAAAAGTAAAAAAAAAATGGATGAATATTTTTGTGTATGATCACCTTTAATGCAATCTGTAATGTTTTTGGTTAATAATGGGCCTTTTAATTATATCATCACCACCACCATATTTCTACTATTACTACTTTTTACCTTGAAGTGACCTTTTACAATACCAAGACATAACTAATATTGATTTTGTATTGTTTTGTATATTATTTTTTCACCATCCTCAACCACCAAGTCACTGAACTTCATTTAAAGGGGTCATATTTTTTGCTAAATCCACTTTTATTAGTCTTTGTTACATTAATTTGTGTATTTGGGGTGCTTAATAGTTTGCAAAAGTTTGAATTTGAATCCTCCAGGTGCAGCAGAGCTACCTTTATATTCATTTGGACAAAAATCAAGTGGATTTCTACAACTCGTTTTAATTCCTTCTTAATTTGTTGCGTCTATAAGTTGTTATGTCGTAACATTTGCACATATAAGGTTAAGATTTCCAATGAATATTTCTCAGAGTACGCCGTGATTGTTTATCAGCAGCAGAGGTTGCAGTAAAAGCTGAAAATATGTCCAAACTTCAAACCGATTACCTAAAATGTTCAGTTGTTGGTTGTATTAACGAACACAAGTGGCTGAATGGGACAGAGCACCACAGTCAACAACCTGGAAGGGGGTGGAGTCATGTACATTTAAAGGGCTAGCGCTCAAAACCACCTTTACTGAGAAATAGGGTTGAAGATGGACCTGTGGAGTTAAATTAATGAAGCATTCAAACCCAAGCAGAGCATTTACAGTTTATGTAGACCACAAGGAAATGTTTTAAAATGCATGATTCCATTTTTAAAAAAGCAACTATCACTCCTTTAAATCAACTATTTTCCAGTCTTCACATTTGCTTATCTTTGGAGGCTAAGCAGTTCAGGTGTTACCCCAAGAACCTCCACAGAATTTTACCAATAGTGGCGTTTTTTTTATCGTTAAGTGAACTGAATAAGAACATAGCGACTCTGTTAAACCTGGTAGCGGTAATTGCACTTCTAACTTATTTTGACAACCACTAAGAAACATAAATGAATGAGAAAACGTAGTAGAAGTGAAGCAGTGGCGCTACAGCTCTAATAAAGTCTGGAGGTCTAAAGCTATACAAGGATGAAGCAGCAACTTGATCAATGTTGCCGTGACTTTTTGCTCTGTTTACACGCTGCCTCATTTACAGGCTCTTCTCATTTCCCTATTTTTCTCCTTTACGACTCCTCTATGCCCGGTTGTGACCCAGAAATTGATTCGGTGTTACCTCAGTCCTCGGTCATGGCTTTGTGGAAGTCTTTTTATTGATTGATCAGAGCTGTGGCGTGTAAAAGAAGCACGGCAAGACTTTTATATGAATTACTTCCTTAAATTGATTAAATATGTGATCGAACTTCTGATATATTAAATGTATGAATTAAAAAACCATTGTATGACATTCCTACATCATTTACTGACACATTAAGTTATCATTTCA
>JAPTYQ010000012.1:21993976-22005894 GCA_029814465.1 Ostorhinchus cyanosoma | reverse complement strand
ACTTAAAATGGTACCAAAGCTCTGAGTTTTTCAAAATATTGAAATAAAGTTAAGAGTGTCAATTTTATTATATCAATGTGTTTATTATTATTGTTTTTACTTTGGTTTGGTCCTTTGTTTAACACTCTAGCAGCAAAATTTTTGGTTGAATTCATACCAAATTGAGTTTATAGATTGCTAATGACCCACAATAGATATGGTTACATTTTGGGAAAAGTCGGTCAAAGTTCAAATTTTTTATGAATTTTTAAAATCTTTTTTTTCCTCCCATTTACTTATAATGGGTGAAATTTCAAATGTCTATAAAAAAACATCAATTTTGTTTCAAACTACTTCAAACTTGACACACATATATATAGAGGCTATTAATATGATGACATCAGCTGGATCGATGCCAAAATAAACTACAATGAATGTGAGGGGCGGGGCTTGTTGTGCCTGGAACCACTTGTTGTGTTTTATAATCCAGCATTTATTCTCTATTTATTTTGTATTCAGTATATGATAAATTATTTTATGTATTTTTCCCAAATAATGTCAAGTACCCCCTTAGGCTTTTAAGTACCCCTGAGGGCACATGTACCCCCTTTTGAGAAAGACTGCCATACAGAAGGCTGCTAATAGCAAAGTGTCTGTTATGATTGAATAAGACTGTGCTGGTTTCTTTAGAGTACTTTCACACTCATCTCATTTGGTCCAGAATTTTGGACTTTCTAGTTCGATTCGACCCAAATATGTGAAAACCCAAGTGTGAAACCTTCCGGGAACAAACAGAACCACGGTTTGCTTCATGTACAGTGTGAAAACAGTTCTCTGGTCATTCAAACCTTTGGACCAATTACAGGAAGATGCACAAGAGTATCATTTCCCAAAAAAAATAAATGAACAAAAAGTAGCAGAAGAAGTTAAAAAGTGGGTGAGTGAACAACGTGGCGACATCAGATGCACTCCAATTTATAAGTAGCACATTTAGATGATGTTGCTTTTATTATTGTTAATATTTTTTTACAGTTGCAGTTTGAAACCAAATACTGCAAATACTTCATTTATAACTTGTGTGAACATTCAGGTATGAAATTACTAATCAATAAAAAAAAAGACTAGGATAATTCTTAAGTAACGCTGTGAAAATAAACCAGGTGGAGCTCTATGGTGCTGTTTATTTTCTTTTTTCTTTTCTTTTTTAACATAAGATATAGAACATTTCTGCTTTCGAATATCTCTAAATAGTCAGTGTTGCATGTTTTGTTGACCTGTGTACTTAGTTTTATCAGATCTCTCCAGCGATGATCTTTGGCAGTGACATTGTATCCTGCCATGTGGAAAAACAAAATAAACACTGCTCAAAATGTGATAGCATTAATTAGAAATGATGTTTTTCTGCCATACTTTTGGCTTTTTAACTTTTCTTGTAGACAATTCAACCATTCATTCAACAATTGATAGTAGATTAGCTAAAAATAGTTGCAGCTCCTTAATTAGAATGATGTGTCACATTAACCCTTTAAACCCTAACTTTTTTTTTCTTTTTTTCTTATTTTGACTATAAAAAGGTTAGAAAATAGGCTGTGAGTGAGTCCGTTTGCCCATTTTTCCAGAGCGTTTTTTTTTTTTATACAATTTACTGCTTATTCTAAAACTGCTAAAACAGCTTCTTGTCCAGCTTCTTGTACATGTGTGAGTGAAATTCCTGTAATGACCCGATAAAGCCTATAAAGCACAGTGAATAACAGCCCTCCAAACTGCATATGCACAGGGTGTGTCAGCAGTGACACGTCAGGTTTTAAAGAGTTGATGCAAAATGTAACGTGAATTGTATTTTATCTCATTCGCAAACATTATTTCCGTTTGACTCATTTGCAGTGTTAATGAAAACGGCTCCCGCGATTGCCGCTTTATCACTTCACGTCTTTTGATATTGTGTTGACTGAGAGCAGAAACATCCACCTTTGAAAGTAAACCATCAGTCAATCCAAAATTTACCGCCAACATATTGTAGCTGCATGGAATTCCTAGGAGCAAATGTAAAACTAGTTGGTCTTTATTTCCCAACACCGGAGCCACTGCAGTCTGTCAGTATTAAGAATTAGACACGGGGCCTTTATATAATAACCTTAAGTATGTGTTTTGTCATTTACAGTAAGAAGTTTACTGTCAGAATCGTCAAGGTTTGCATCACCTCGACGTTTGCATTCAGCGAAATATTAAATAGTAGTGCAGATGTAAATGAATACAGCCACGGTTCATTCGCTCTGATATGACGGTAAACAAAACTTGATGCAAACTGGCACATGCAACATGCAAAAAGTAAGTATTTTCTCTTTCTGAACTTTGAATGTGGGCTGAAGAGAGAAACTTTTGGGATTACCGACGTGTTTTCAAGGTGCAAAAGGAGACTCTGTGTACTGTGTAAGGTATACGAAGAAGCGTTAAAACCAATGGTGTAATCAGCTCAGCAAAAATGGAGAATAAGGGGAGGAGGAGGTTTTTGATGAATCTTTAAAAGACTTTGGATTATTTGCAGAAACGTGAATAATTTAAATGAAAATAAATATGGTTTCGAGGCGTAATAATCACATCACGCTAGACTGGAGCCATTAGCGATCGGGCCAATTCAACAAAACCACCTCATAATACATATAATTAAAGATGAAAATACGGCTAGACTTTTTAGCACTTAAAATCATCTCAAACTGCACACGCT
The DNA here is from genome assembly GCA_029814465.1 of Ostorhinchus cyanosoma. Classification (NCBI taxonomy): domain Eukaryota; kingdom Metazoa; phylum Chordata; class Actinopteri; order Kurtiformes; family Apogonidae; genus Ostorhinchus; species Ostorhinchus cyanosoma. The sequence goes on along the minus strand of JAPTYQ010000012.1, from coordinate 22,003,190 downwards.
TTTGGCTCGCATGTGTGACGAGGCCACATTCAAACTCCTGTCATGTACAAATGTTTGCCGCTGTACACAAAGCAGTCAATGGCCTGACAAGTATGAGTCCACAAACACAAGCTGATGCCAGTTGCAAAGGTGGGGGGGGATGCATTACAATAACGTAAATATTCAATTATGCAAATTACAGACTGAAATTAATTAGACACAAGTTTGGGTTGGCTGAACTTGCGAGGACGCCGCAGCATCACAAAAGGGAGCAGAACCCTGTGTATGAAAACTGCAATTACTATCATCTGACTGAGGCTGGTTCTCACTTCTCAAGGCAGGAGATTGCTCTAATTGCCTCTGCGATGCGGGAGCCTTGAAGCTGAGGGATTCTTCTCATGTCTCTGGCTCCGCAGATAGCTGGACATGTAACAGTGGCGTCGGAGCCAGCATCCATGTCGTATCCGTCTGTGAGGCTGAATCTCAATTACTGACGGTTAAACAGACGGACAAAAGGAAAGAGCAAAGGGGGAGACGTGCGGAGAGGAAAGGGGTTAAGGCGTCAGAGGAGGTGGGCTCAGGGGGCGGAAAGGTCCAGGGGGTCTGAGGTCTGCATTAGAGGTGATGGTCTAAAGAGGAGGGACCGTAGGTGGAAAATGGGATGGATGGATGGATGGATGGATGGACGGACGGACGGACGGATATACTGGATGTGTGGATGGATGGACAGATGGACAGATAAATGAATGGATGGATGGACGGTTGGGTGGACGGACGGACGGATGGATGGATGGATGCATGGATGGATGGACGGACGGATGGATGGATGGATGCATGGATGGATGGATGGACGGACGGACGGACGGACGGACAGATAAATGGATATATAGATAGATGGATATGTGGATGGATGGACAGATGGACAGATAAATGGATGGATGGACGGACGGATGTCGTCTTTCGATTTGGGCCACTTTACCTTTTTTCCAGTCTCTTTAAATGCTAAACCAGGCTAATGGTAACATTTTTATTTAACAACAATCCCTTTGTGTCTTTTTTCCAGAGACTGAAACAATGAAACCTTTTAGTATAAGAATTGACTCAGAACAACTGAGTCAATTCTTCAGATACATCATTCCAAAGACAATAAACAGTAGCATAAAGCCTATAAATAAAGAGGATTTTTGTGTTTCATTGAGATAGTCGTACCCATTCCCTCATTGATCTCTCAACCATCTTTACCTTCGGGGTGAAAAAATTTGGCCTTCATTGAAAGACTGCAGAGGGAAATCGATGAGATCCTTGAGCATGTGTTAGATTGTTTTGGATCAAGTCGAAACTTTGAGGACAACAATCGCTGTTCGTCGTTCGTTTTTGTTTGTCCATCCGTTTGTTTGTTTGTTTGTCAGCAACTTTACGCCAAACCTACTGGACCGATTTCCATGAAAATTTCAGGAAAGGTGCGAAGTGGTCCAGAATAGATCCCATACATCCCGTACATCCAAGGTCAAGGTCACCAAAAATGTGTTTTCGCAATGATAAGAGATAGAGCCAATCAGGTCAAATGTTTGCAAGGGGCGGGGTTTATTGTCCCTGGAACCACTTGTTATATATTTTACTAAAAAAGTTAAATTTTCTTCAGTTTTTTTTTTTTCTCTCTCTCTTTTTTTTAGTGTCATAACCCTCCAGTTTAACCTGAGCTTTTATGAACATTTATATGATCAGTATGTTAAATATTGGAAAACGCCTGATTTTCATTGGGAAAAAAATGCAAAATACAGATGATTTTTTTTTCATAACAGATGGTTACAAATCACTTAAATGTTAAATATAGAGAAAAATATAATTTGGTAAACTAGCATAAAAGTAGCACTGGGTCCTTATGGGTTAAAGTCTCAACTGCATTTTAATGTGCATTATCACATATAGTTATTTTAAAACCCCCTTTCACCCTCTTACATATACATAAACTTTACAAATTCCACTTAACACAAAACTATGGATATGTTACATAAGCCACTTTGAAAACATTTTATGGTAATGGAGTCGCTCTAAAGGTGCAGTTATAGAAAATAGTTGTGTGAAAGCTTACGGATCTTGAGCTGAAAAACGAAATGTTTAGATCTCACAAAGGCTGCTTGTACATTTTTCAAAGCCCCACCTTTGCAGTCTATTACCACCAGCTCAACCAACTCTGTGTCAATACTACTCATACCTCAGAGTTTTTATACTAGGATTAGCTGTTTGATCTGTTTGTGCAGCGTAGATCCAGAACAGCATTGCACCTGAGGGAAAACAATGTTTGTGCAGCTCAAATCCAGAACAGTGATGCACCTCAGGGAAAACACTGGACCCATTCTCCTTCTTTTGAGTCCAAAGTTGATTTAACAACAAAATAAAACTTTTGATTGTGTATTTTCTTGTATATCCTCCCTGAGGATATGTCAATCAGCTGCAGCTTGCAGCTCAGTATGTGGTCCACATTTCCTCCAGGTCTGCTTTAAAGCCTCAACACTCTGCTATCATGACTTCTGCTAACTTGCATCTCTTGTTCTGGTTCTATTTGTTAGGTTAGAATGATGTGAGCTCAGAGGTTGTGTTTTGGACTATTTAGGTGAAAGGCAGTCGAAGGAACGTGTGCAGCAGCGTATGGTAGGATGATTCACAGGGAAGTGGGTCAGTTTTACTGCTGTCCTGGGATTTCACATCACAGACTTGAAGGCGGAGGCAAGATGCAGAGCGCGCTGCACAGTTCTTCCGTCTTTGATTTGCAAAAAGCTCTTATATGACTTAGCAAAAAGCAACTCCTGTCATCGGCTTTTCCACAGACCCGTTATTTTAGCTTAATGAAGGAGGTGTGATTTTTCCAGAGTTAAAAATCCAAAAGGATTCAAGAAGTCTCATGTGATTCGGATTGGACTCCGTCCCGTCTAAGTCTGTCTGCAACCCTTTCAACTTGTTTGAAAACTTCTCCCATTGATGGATCTCCTCTCAAAGAGCTGGTAATGACATCTCGAGGGAAGGAGCTCAGTAGTCTGGTGTCTTCAGGGACGTTAGGGCTCAGCTGATGGGAGATTTCAGGGCCCGAGCTCACACTGATGTTCTTTAAAGGGAAGTGGTCATTACTGCAGCTGTAGATGTATGGGCGCTTTATAAGTATGTTTGATCGCCCTCAGTCGTTACAATTATTTAGTTCCTGCGAGAGAAGATTGATTGAGTTAAAAGGAGAGGAAGTGTGATCGGGCTGACAGCACGAGAGAGGAATCAGCTGAACGGTCGGCTGAGCTACAGCGTGGATGACAGAAAAAGAGAACAAAGTGAGCGTAAGAGTCGAGTAAATCTCTGATTCCAGAGAAGTAGGGGAAAGTTAACACAAAGAACAAGGAGATTCTTCAGCTAGAAATATTTCAAACAGTGCCGTTGTTTTTTTCATGGATCCAATTTCCCAGTTTACCCAATTTAAAAAAATAAAAAATAAAAATTCTGTTCCCACTGTACTTTCTGAGATTCGCTCCCGTGGTTCCAAAGTGCTATTGTGCTAAAATGAAATATTGTTCAATATGTGGTTCAGTGACAAAAACAGAGTTATATGACCTGATTCTACAGAACACAGTAGCTGGCATTGGCATTAGCACTAGCATTAGCATTTAGCACATAATAATAATAATAATAATAATAATAATAATAATAATAATAGATTTCATTTTTATAGCACCTTTCATACAAAAATTGTAGCCCAAAGTGCTTCGCAACAGTTAAAATTTACAAGAAATAAAATAAAAATTTCATAAAAAGGGTTAAGACAGGGGTGAAATAAGAAACAAGACATACATTCATATTTGATTGCACACAAAATGATATAAGTTCAACAAGATAGAAGTACAAGAAATAAAATGAAATTTTCACAAAGTTGCATAAGACAGAGGTGAAATAACAAATAATAAGTGATTATACATAAAATTTCAATAAAATGGAATAAAAAAAATGTGCACATTCAGGGTTAGCGTTTGTAACCCCATTTGTATCTCCTTTCAAAAGGCTAATGCAAATAAAAATTTAATTCAATTTAATTTAAATTTTCAGCAAGTTGGCTGTAGAGTCAGACGTTAGGGTCAGAAAATACTTTGGTCTTAGATTATGATTCTGAAGTGGGAAAAACGTTTAATAATAATACCAAACATATATATTTTGATGAGATGACAATAAACACATACTTCCAACTTAAATTAGAATGAACTGGTTATTTCAACTAATATCAGACATAAAAGTCAACCATTAATACACTGCTTCATCCCACAGTTTAAAAGCATTAAGTGTAGTCCGTATAAACTGTAGACTCTCCGAAAGGGATAAAATAAAGATTAAAAAGTTAAAGTTAAATTCATTAACCTATCCCTGCTATGAAACAGCACCTAGCATTAGCATTAGCATTAGCAGTTAACACTTTAGGACCATTGAGCCGCTATTGAAGGCCCTCAAGGTCCAACTCCAGATCTTCAGTTTGGTTGTTTTTACTGATGATTTTAATAATATAAAGAAGAAAAATCATATAAAAGCACATGTGGTCCACGGTTTGGTTACATGTCAGACTTCGAGCTGCTGTAAATGGGTCTCAACTTTCACAACACCTCAAAATGTCACCTACAAAACAGTCTTTTAGTAAATGTTATCATTGTAACCTGTTTGTTCATAGGTATATAAGAAGTTAAAGATATGGGACCAATGTTATGGAGAAAACTGTCATTTATTCACAAAACTGACCCCAAAGCCACAAGCTGATTCCACCAATAAATTGAGATTTTGCAGCTTTAATTTGAAAATCACTCATCGTTTCTTGCTTTCCCCACATCTCAACCCTTTTTCCCCAAATATGGTCACATCCAGCTCTTAAAAAGTGTACAATTACAAAACTCTCTTTCCATTTATAACTCGATATTTACTGTAGAGAATTCTTGTAAATATTATTGTGTATCTGCAAATCGATTAATCACCTCAGCCTCTTACTGGCATGTAATCCAATCAAATGACAGTGAATTATACACCGTTAGAATCGGCTCCGATGGGGTTTCCCAGTAGACAAACAGGTTCCATCAGTTATACCATAAATATGTAATTAGAGCAACTTCATCATTTTCAAGAAATCAAATCAAGATATGGGATTTTAATAAAAGGCCACCCTCGTCCTGGAAAAGTAATTTGCTGCTTTAACTGTAATTGAATAATTAGCTTTTTATATGGAAATATTGTTTTTCTGTTACATCATCATCAGTAAGCAGGGAAACAAGCGTGCATCTGCAGCCACAGAGGACTTCCTCCTACCCCTGGAACTGGGTCACAGGCTCTGTGATAATTATTCCAAATGCTACCTGTGAGAGATATATGGGTCTAATCTAACCAAATCAGGCTGCTATAATTGATGAAGTCAAGCCGGTTCGCATTGGGACTCTCTGTGAGTCTTTGTTGCTGATGAAGACGAATTATTTAACCTAACAAGGTTACTAGACTTCCCGGAACTCAGACATGCAACTCAGTAATTAGAGTGCCGTTACTGGCAGGCCTGTCACACCGACAATTCCTCACCAAAACACACACATACACACTCACGGTTACGCAGAGTGGGTACGGTATTAACATTATTTTGGCGAGGGGGCGTCGGAGCTGGCAGCTGGGACAGAGCAGACAGCTCCCTGACAGACTGGCAGATGAGATGAGAGAAGCAACATATATTCCCACGCACTAGGTATCAATCAATCTACTCGACTGCAGGTTTAAAACAGTGTCTACGAAGACAGAGACGGGTCATCAGTACTCAGCCTCCCAAAAATAACATCCTTACATAACTACACTCACATCCACTTACATTTCATTATAAACATACGATGGCCTGCTCTTATTTTATGCTCCCAATGTAAACCGTCCCCTGATTTTTGTTGTAATAAAACCCTAATTTCTCAAGGATCTTAATAAATAAACTTTTCTTGGACTTTAATTATAGCTCATGTACTTTTTTTCTGTATTAAACCATGAAGACCCAGTGATACTTTTGTGCTAGTTCCCAAATTATTATTGTTTTTCTCTATATTCAACATTTTTAGTTCCCAAATTATTATTATTTTTCTCTATATTCAACATTATTAGTTCCCAAATTATTATTTTTCTCTATATTCAACATTATTAGTTCCCAAATTATTATTTTTCTCTATAGTCAACATTATTAGTTCCCAAATTATTACTATTTTTCTCTATATTCAACATTTTTAGTTCCCAATTTATTATTTTTCTCTATATTCAACATTGTTAGTCATGTTTCTTTTAAAATGTCCATCAACATCCTCTTTTTTTTTTTTTTTTTTAAATTCATGTGACTTTAGAAAAAAAGGTCTTTCCATTGCTGTTTTAGGTGATATACCAAATCGCGCAAAAACTTTTAAATCGAAATCGAGTTCTATTCGCGCAATTTGAAGGTCAATGCAAAAGCGACAAGTGAAAGAATAAAGTACGACTGTAATGTAACGTTAAATCCATCCAGTAATTTTCCAGATATTTCCTTTTATATCGAAGTGACAGACGAACCGATGGAAAGCCGGCTTTTCTCTGCGATTCGTGAAAATATTAAGACGCTTGAAATTCAGAGATTTACACCAGATGTACTGTACTGTGTAAAGCCAGACATGGAATCACAACATTTCTTTGAATAAACTAAACCAAAGTAGTCAGACTCGACATGTCAAACAGAAGGAGGATCAAGGCGAAGTGAAGAGATGCATCTGAAGATACGCTTTGTTCCTGAGGCAAAGAAGTCTGGTTCTGGAGAGAGATGTCCTTTATCAGTGACACCAACGTCTTTGAGCGAGACAAGAAGACGACGCTGTTTTCTAAATGTTTTATTCAGCGTTCGCTTCGTGCGTTTCCAAACAACTAAACTTCCAATGAAAGATTTAGAAACAAAACAAATTGTCAAATGGAGTTTTCCCCATAAAAAAACTTCAATATTTGGGCCTTTTATCCTAATCAAGATCATATGGAATTATAGTCGTTAAGCTGATTAATAATATTAGTGTCATTTATATACATTCATAAGCATATTTCATCCCTGAAGAAGACAGAAATATAATACTTCTGCTTTGGTTCGTTGCTATGTTGTATTGTTAAGGAGAGAAAATAGCATCAGCATGAGGTTAATAGTTTGTACAGCATCAATTTAACACAAAACATTGAGTAAATAGTGAGTGGGTGTGCTCCTTAACCTAAGAAAACAATTAAAGTGTAAAAAAACAAACAAACTAATAATATTATATTTATAGCGAACTGAAGTCCTTCTATGTAATAACTGTCATTTGAATTTTAAAGGATTAACTAAATAATTCTTTATATCAGTTCTTATAAAATATAGATTAACATATTTTCCCAAATTTTAGTTTTCTCCAGCATAAAAGCTATATCTGGAACCCACAAGTCAATGAGCTACTAGAATAGAATAGAATAGAATAGAATAGAATAGAATACAATACAATACAATACAATACAATACAATACAATACAATACAATACAATACAATACAATACAATACAATACAATACAGCTCCAGTCAATGCAGCAATATTAACAAAATGCCAGTAATTTAGAAAATAAGAATAGAGCGAATATAAAATTACCAAAAGTAATAATAAAATCGGGAAAAAAAAGCCTATAAATTTACAAGAATGAAAAATAAAAACAAAATACGAAGAAGCAAATTTACAGCATTAACTGTATGTAATTAACAATAACTAAGAGAATTACAGATGATACGATAAGATAAAATCTACTTGATTTATTTATTTATTTCTCTTAGCGTCGACGCTGCTTCATCTGCATTAAAACTACACCTTTTTTACCGTGTCGTTATCTTCCTTTTTATCTGTAGCTTTATTAATTCATATCCTCTGATTATTTTCCAGTCCATTTATAGGCTTAAAGTGAAAACAGGCGACGGTGCAGTCGGCGTTAAGTGTCATTTTTCCAAAGACAAATATAACACGAATACCTGATGTGAAAATATAAAGTCAGTTTAAAAACAATTTCCTACAAATGATTGAATTTCTATGAGGAAAAGTGTAGAAATCAGCGTGATTCTTTATTGGTCTGATCTAATTGTAGCCTCCCCGTGCAGAGGACGCCTTCATCTTCTTTTCTGTTCATTGATTGTTAGATTTTACCGGGAATAACCAGACCATTCCCACCAGGACCCCCCCCCCCCCCCGCCACTGCAGCTCACCAGGATGTCATTTTCAATCCACATGTTTTCACTACTTACCTCACATCCATCACAGGCAGCGACGGGGAGCCTCCATATAGCCCCTCCCCCTCCCACCACCACCCACCACTTCATAAATCCAACAGCGGGACCGAGATGGACGAGAATCCACCTGCTCCATCACTCCCGCTCGTCTCCGTCTCCGTCTTTCTCCCATAATCCTACATTCTCATCCGTCATTTGGTTGGGAGCTTTTCAGCCTCCTCATGCTGATGGTAGAATAATGACAGGCCTGTTTGTACGGCCTTCATGTTTCACCAAGAAAAGATACATAATAATAGACGGCTATTTTCCCAAATGGCTCCTGTTTTTTTTTTTTTTTCTGTATAAAACCTGCTCTGGGTTCTTTGTCAAATCGCAGACATTACAAAACAGATATACTGTAAGCCTGCACTTAGTCTCAGTTGTTTTTTTTTTTTGTACAGAAGGTGAAATGACTTCCAAATACAAAGAAAGCTTTGTGAACCTTCGAGTTTTCTTCTGCATAACATTGATTTTTTTTTCTTTCCTCACAATTGTGCACAAATCAACAGGTTCATCTTCGGCTTAAATCCTCACATTTGTATATGATGTATGATTTAATATGCGTCACACTTCTGATATTTCACTAATACACTGCAAAAATCCAATTCTTAACAAGTGTATTTTTCTTATTTCTAGTCAAAAGGATCTCATCACACTTAAAATAAGACAGAATCAACTAAAGAGGAACTTTTCAGTCAGATATAAGAACTTTTTTTTAGACAATAGATCTGGAAAATCTTATATCAAGAAATCTTACCGAGATAATTTTCACTTGTTCCATTGGCAGATTTTGCTGCTTAATTCATTCTTTATTCATTATTCATTCTTTTTTTTTTCTTAATTCTAGCAAAAAAAAGATTGAGAATTTACTCGTTCTACACAATTATACCACAGTTTGTGTAATGTTTCACTAT
>JAPTYQ010000012.1:21882949-21894123 GCA_029814465.1 Ostorhinchus cyanosoma | reverse complement strand
TAAACCCACAGCCTGTAGCATTTCTAGTTTGTAATATTTAAAACTGACAAGGGTTTTTTTGTTATATGTTTAATGGATCTATGTTTTTATATGTATTTGTATCAAGTATGCTCATCAAATGATCAGGAAATTATTTATTCACTACAACAGATACCATTGAAAGGCTGTAAATGAACTAAAATGAACATTAATAACAGCTTTTATGTAGATTTAAATTACATAACCTGGATATTTGACACTAAACATGATAGAAATTAAATAGTAAGTCTTTTTATTTAGTTGCCTCTCAGTTGAATACTCTATAACCAAAGACCAAAAAGGTATAGACTGAAGCTGAAAGTTTATTATGCCTACCCTATATTATTCATAATAAAGAAAAATAAAGAAAAAAAAAAAAAGTCAACTTCAAGGAATACAACCAGAAATAAGGGAAATAAATTTTGTTATCATAGTACATCCATATAATTACTCATTTTATCTTTAAACATCTTTTTGAACATATAGATTGAGATACACATCCTTAATTCTTTTTCACGTGAATTCCAAAGATTGATCCCTTTCACAGATACACAATTTTTTTTAGTATTAGTTCGTTCAAACCCTTGCTTTTTTTTTTTTTTTTAGACATACAATATTCCTAAGTTCATACTGGCTTTCTTTGATTTCAGATATTTTCTGAGAACAGTGGTGAAGTAGATTATTATGTGCTTATAAGGTTTGGAGATTGATTATGTCTCAAAATTTTAATGTATGAAGACGTACTTCAGATTGTTGATTAGTTAATGCAGCTGTAAAGGATTTAATGGAGAATATGAATAATTCCATTTACCACTTCTCACACTGTAGTATTATTTACAATTTTATTTTATGGGCTTTGAACGCCACACCCCTGCAGACTTGGGTGGTGAACCCCAGGTAAACTCAACAGTTGTACCATGCTGTCTGTCTGGTAGGTGCATACATGATTTGGACCTGACATTATTTATCTTACATTCATATTTAGGTGGTGTGTTTTCTGACTTTAAGTGTTTGTTATTTTACCTGCAGTGTGAGAAGGTTCCTGTGTGAATTTCTGCCAGGTATGTGTGAATTTATTGTATGGTTGTGTCATGTTGTCTGCCTGTGTGAGAAGGTTCCGACATTAAGACTGTGAATTTCTGTCAGAATGTCACAGAAGTTTGGTTGTGATATCTTAACCAACATAACGCATGACTATGAATTAAATTATTTAGATTTTTTTTTTTTTATTCACTCGCTTCAGAAGAACTCAAATCTAATGGGAATACAATCTTGGCAACACTGATGAAGTTATATAAATGGAAAGTTGTGTTTGATGTTCACACACTTGCAAACAGAGAGTTAATGACATTAATGGGCTTTTTTTCTTTTTTTATCCATCCATTTACTGGAATTTATCTATGGTGATTTTTGGTAAATGTTAGCCAGAACTATTTGCTCTGGATGAAGCTACTGTTAATAGTTGATCATAAGTGACAGATTTTTTCAGATAAGGATCAGTCCTTTTAGGTTTTACCTCCTTGCTTGTCTCATTTTTCTATTTTACCTCAAATGCTTGAGATGTTATTACCTGAAAATCAATCTTTCATCAATTTTTAAGAATGTCTTAAAATGCCCTAAAACAAAAACACATTCAGGAGTGAGGATCAATAATAAAACATGTGTGCATTCAGTAAAAAACATATATGACCTTGTTAGCGTGTTTTTTTGTTGGAAGCCCCAAGAATTAATCTGGATTCTTTTCGGTTTAATTTTTGTACATTTATCGAATTGACTTGATCTGATCACAAACAAAGCATCAGTCAGCTGAAGGCCATCCATCCACCCCATGGAGGACAGTGGAACGGCCTCGATCTTCTAAAACACATCAGTTTTATCCTTGTAAGTTGATCCTCAATCTGCGGGCCAGCTAATGGGCTGGTGACTCTAAGTCGAACAGATGTTTTTTCCTTCTACTGACTGTGTTTTTCCATCTTGTCTGTTGTGATTTACAATCCTTTGAGGACAGATGTAAATCTGCCACTTTGCTGCGTTAACCAATGTGTAACCCATCCCCATACTGGCCTGAAGAAACCCCTCACCCAACAGTGAAAACAAAGGACTTCAGTCAAATATAGAAATCTATTGAAATGAAGGAATTTGAACAACATTAACCTACTAGTTACTAAAAAGATTCAACTAAAGACCTTAACTGTGTATTAAAATAATATTTCAACCTTCATACATAGTCCATTTGACACATTGTGGATTGAATTAAGTAACATATCAATAAAATACAACAGCATTTTTATTTTTTTTTTTAAACCTGTCTTGTCCAGCATCCTAACAGCAGAGTGGTCATATTGGCTGCATTTTGGTGATGCCAAGGGAAACTTCATAAAGTATGAGGCTCCCCTTGATATTCCAAACACAGCAGTATTATATACAAACGTATATATGTCTATGTTCTGTCATCCACACACACTACTACGTATTACTCTGCGAGGCTCATGACTACCGTAACGCTCCGACAATCCATCAAACGGTGCATTTTCGTAGTTTACCAAAGTCGTACTAAAACATTTAGACAGATTTTTGAGCGCCGTGTACCACATAAAATCAGTCAGTAAGCTAAACCAGAATTAAAACATAAGGCGCACTGTCGATTTTTGAGAAAATTCAAGGATTTTAAGCGCGCCTTATAGTCCGAAAAATACAGTACAATACATGTGAGGGGCGGGGTTTGTCGTGCCTGGTACCACTTGTGAAAAATGGGTTTAGATACGGCCTAATCCAACGGATAGCAGATAAAACAGTTTTGCTCAAGGGAAAAAACAGCTGGCCTTTTTGGCACTGTTGTCTACTTTAGTATTAATGAGCAGAAGAGAACAAGGCCTTCAACTCCACTGTCCCAACTTCAATCATCTACAGATAGAAGTGGAAAAGCTTTAAAACAATTGAGGGCCCTTGCATCCGTGTCTTCCTCGGGTTCTTTTTCCCCTTGTTTCAACTGGTTTAGTTCGAAGTCTTTGATTCGGCTGTGTTTGGAGCAGCATCCCTGAACCACATCTTTTCATCTCTTTCCCACTTAATGCACACTCATTTCAGAGGCTACATCAGTCTCTGTCTCTTTTTTCTTTTTCTTTTTTTTGTTTTTCTTTCTTATAGACCTAACCTTGCCAGTATTTTGTCATTTTATCTTGTGTAGTGAAAGGGCAAAACCAACACAAATTAGAGCAGAACTTAGCATCCGCCGTCTTTAACCGAGTTCCACAGGGCTTTATTGTCCAATCATGAGGGTTCAAGTTTTGAGACGAGGTCCAACAACGTAGCAGTTTTTAGCTCACATACCCTGGAAAGAGGCAGAGTGATAATGATGTGGAAAAAAACAACAAAAAAAAAAAACAACTGAGGTTTAAATTTAGAGTTACTGCTGCTTTCACTGCATAAAGACAGCCGGAGGGGCAGGCATAGGGCTTTTCCCTCATCCAATCCCCAGCGGATCGCTCCTTACCACAAACAAAATAAATAAATCAGAGCCAAGTACCCAGGAGCAAAGTGTCTGTGTGGGCGACCTCCCCTATTTTAAGATGCATTATGAGCACAAGTTTTTTTTTTCTTCCTTCTTCTTCACTGCCTCTTTGATTCACTTTCCATCCCACCCTTGCTATATTTTCCTCTTCTCATTCCTCCTTTTCCTATTTTCCACTCCAGCTCGCAATCTCTTCACACAAATATGCAGCCAAGCAAAAATGATAATATTATGTCTTCATTTTATGTAATTTTGTGATTATCTGGCGAGTGAAAAATCCTGAAAAGCATGACGGTGAAGTATCCTAGTGGCGTAATCTTCCAGGGTTTATTGTGCCTCATCTCTGAATGTGCTTGTTTAGTTGGCTGAAGTGATTTTTAAATGAATGCCCCCCCACCACCTAAACTTCAAGTCACCGCAATAGTGACTCTAGGTTTTTTTTGCTCGGCTTGTAGTGTTCTCTAAACCACACGGAGCATGACAGAGCAGAACACAAATATGGGGCTTTCCACTTGAAAAATGGCTCTAACGTTTTTTCCCGCAGCAGTCTGCTGTCGGAGCAGCTGGAGCTGTGGTATGAATCCAGATCTTCGCAGGGAGATAAGATACAGTACTTCATGCAGGCTGACGCATGCATATGGCTGTGCTTTTTAACCACCCCACAATGATAAGTAGGCCGACAGCCGCTTTGCAGTCCCACACCCCGTCTGAATGCTAATGAGGATGCCGGTACAATCAGAGCAGCTTCCACAGCTTCAGCAGTGAGCGGTGAGTGGACAAGTGTGCTGACGCTAATTAAATTTAATCTTGACCTCCTTTGCAACTCTATCCAGTGTGCAGTCCAGTATGCTTTAAGGTTCAAGACCCCTGTGTGAACATTCCCACAGGTACTCGAAGGATATAACCAAACCCAAACCTATTACTTGTTCCTAAAAGGAAAAAAAAAAAAAAAAAAAAAAAAGGTACACCAGGGTATAAAGGAGTATGTTTCTGCAGTGCGGTGCTCGGGCGTAAAATCTGGATTCGTGGTTTCATTCTGGAAGGTGTCACTCATGTGTTGCGGTTTCTTAGCTACAATTATTCTCTGTAAAATTTCATCTTACAGAGGAGCTTAAATATTAACGGAAAGGGCGAGACTTTAACTCCTTTCCCTTTTGTCAGATCAGCGTATATCGCATTCGGCGCTCGTCCAAAGGAAAACCAAACACTCCAGGAGGTCACGTAAGCAATAAAATAAAATAAATAAAAGCATGTGTCACTAGTGAAACATTTCCCAGAAAGCCAATAATGGAAAATCTTCGAGTAAAGTAAAAGTAGAAATACTGCCACGTAAATATACTCCATCATATATTGTATGGCGTTGAAAATGACAGGAAAGAATAAACACTGTTACTACCTGTAATATACACATAGAAATGACATTAAAGTATTATTCATGTAAACTGGCCTTTAAGACGCTCTCTAAACGTAGACTTTACTTTTACGTTCTATTTTGTTGAAACTTTAAAATGCACAATATACATTAACATTAGAACATCAGCCAGGTATTAATTAAAATTATTTGAGCGTTATGATAAAAGCACACAGGACAACAGAAGATACAGCTGGGCTCATAAGTTTACATACCCCAGCAGAATTTATGATTCTTTGTCCATTTTTCAGAGAATATGAATGATACAAATAATAATAGTACAATAATAATAATAATAATACTAAAACTTTTCATTCACTCGTGGTTTGGTGAAGCCGTTTATTATCTTTAAAAAAATACATTTGCTCTTTTTCAATCAACAATGACATAAACTATCCAAATGACCCCGATCATAAGTTTACATACCCTAGTTCTTCATCCTCTGTATTTGCTCCGCCCCTTTTACATCAGTGACCGATGGAAGTCTTTTGTGGTAGTTGTGGATCAGACACTTTTATTTTCTCAGATGCTAAAGCTGCTCATTCTTCTTGGTAAAACACCTTCAGTTTCTTTCAGATTTGGGGTTTTTATTGTTTGACTCCTCCCCAAAGTGGCTCATTGATATTAGGGTTAGTTAGTTAATTAGTTAGTTTTATACAGTTAGATAAATACCTACAGTTCAGATCTCCATACCGATATGGGCGAAAAGACGTAGGCTGAAGCAGCAGCTTATTTATGCCTACCCTATTTACAAGAAAGAAAGTTGCATAAACAAAACAACATAACAAAGTGGCACCGTTTTAAACAATAATTAATAAAGCAAATTATGTTGATCTAAGCCCAAGTCTTAGATTCATACTTATAATTGACTTACTTTATTCTAATATTTTATATTTATTGAATACCTTAGTTTTAAACATCCTTTTAAATGCAGTGACCGAAGTACATGCTTTTAATTCTTTATCCAGGTTATTCCATCATTTTACTCCAGTTACAGATATGCATTTGGCTTTTGCGTCGGTCCTTGCTTTAATTTCCTGAACATACAGGTTCCTCTAAGGTTGTACTGGGACTGCTCCTGTATGCAGAGTGGAAGTAGGTTGTTGTGGGCTTTGTGGATAAATACAGCAGTGTGGAAGTTAACCAGATCTTCTAATTTCAGAATATTTGTGCAGATGAAAAGTGGATTAGTTGATGGGGTCAGGAAACTGAGATGGACACTCCTTCACATTCACTTTTTTTTTTTCCTGTTGTAAGGCCAGGCAAGTTTATTTGTGTAGCACTATTCATACTCGGGGGAACTCAAAGTGCTTTAGAAAGGCATCACGGAAGAAATAACACAAAAAGAAAGTCAAAGAAGACAGTAAAAATAATCAGAGATAAAATGTGGTTTTTAAAATATTAAAACCATACATTAAAATAAAAAAAGTGCATTCAAAAAGACAAGATTGAACATGAGTCTTGGAATCAGGGCATCTCTTTCCAATAGCTGATGACAGGTTTACTCGGCCTTATGTTTTGGGTCATTGTCACGTCAGAACATCCAAGACCGTCCCATGTGCATTCAGTCAGGGTATGTAAACTTATGAGCACCACTGTATAACAGAGGCAGTACATGTTCTTGGATATTTCATTGCAGAAATCTTACACATTGTACAGTATTTGTACTTAAACCTTCAGTGTCGACATTATAGAGTTAGAATTAACAGAACTAACATCGTCGGTGTCGAATTCCAAGTAGCACACAGCGACAAGAAAGAATTCCACGTTCTGTACCTCACCTACGAAATATATTGTGGAACTTTTCAATAATGATATGAAGTCGCTGAAAAAGGTGACACTTCAAATCAAGTTGTGAAATATGCCACGTTTGTTTGCACGTCTTCCTGTTCCCACGCGTTCCAGCCTCGCCGCCACTCTCCCTGACTGTCCGTGTGACATGACTCCTGAGAAAACAGATGGCATTGTGGGAAGGGTTCCACTTCCTGCCATGCGTCAGCGATGCTGTCACCTCGCTGGCAATGGTCTCAGTCTTAATCAGGGGCTCCGCAGATTCTACTTTACACCTGCACACCGTCACTCAACCAGACTGAAGTGATGATGAGGATGATGCAGGGAGCGGAGGGGTAGAAACGCCTTGTATTCCTTCACACCTTTTCTTCCTCTTTTAACTTGGGAGGAGAGAAACCGCATCGAAAAGTCTGTGGAAGGAGAATCAAAGTCGGTAAATTACAGCCAGCTGGTTTTAGAAACTCGTTTGCATCCAAATGTAGGTTAAAGAACCACTTCCCTCCCCTTTCTGCTTTCATATATATTAAATTGAGGTTAAGATTTTATGTAAAACACTCTACTTGTAAGGCTTAATGAAGTTAGTTTACTCAAAAAAAAGACTCTACACCCTCTATTAAGAATCTCTGCTGCTCAGAGTTAATTGAATCTAAAAGCCTCCTTATTTTATTAGCCAAGTCTGCATGTTTCCATTCTGGATCGAAGTATTGAATCATCTTTTAGACACTACATCAACTCTTCCGATGATTATTTTACGCGCAGATGCAAACTCAGTCGATTGGCGAGAGCTTTCCCTTCTATTATGTTAGGCTGCACGCGTTCCATAACTCACATTCTGAGCACAACAACCCGTCAATAGCATCAAATATTTATCGTCGTACCTGTCTTCCATCAAAGCTTTTGGCTGCCTTTACCTGTCTTTGCCCTGAGGTAAGCGCTACAATGTCAGAAAAAGCAGAAGTGGAGAGAAAAGTCTATTATTTTTATTAATTCTCAATACTTCTACTCTTTTGTATGTATATATGACCTTGCCGCGGTGACAGAGGGTTTAAATTTGGGAAGATTAAACTCTCCAGTATCCATATTGAATTTCTAGACGCTGCTCTTGTCTTTGATTGCAATCAACCAGTGAGACTCCAAAGCCATGACACTGTGCCCTGCTTTTTTTTTTTTCTTCTTCCTCCCCGTCCTTCTACTTTTCTACCTTATCACTGTTATTTGGCTTCCAGCAGTGGTTACAGGTAGCTAATCTAGCCGACTCACTTCATACTGAAAACTAGCTCAGTGGGAGGAATGACTAAGAGACTCATAAGCTCAGAGGGAAGTGTCGGGTCTTGTGGAGAATCAAAAGTGGAAAGTCATTTGCCTGAAAGCGGATGATGCGGAAGACACGAAAAACAAATCCATGTTACTCATAGTGGCATTTTTTTTTTTTACGTACATAGGAGTGTGCTTTCCGTCCTCTGCAGTTCCATTAGCATTGTTCTGAATACACTAATGCCCTCACAAACCTCACATGCATAAGCAGATGTCAATGGTACTGATTATGCGACATGTTTTTATTAGGCATGTGTTCCATCTATGTAGAAGAACCGTCGAAATCCAAAACATTTCACATCAAAATGCCATTTGCCATATTTAGGTTCAAAGAGATTCTGCAAAAAAAAAAAAATGTGGTATTGTAGCTTATTTTGGCATGGCTCCAGCTGATGTCATCACATCTATCCAAGTTTGAAATAAACTGAAACAAAATTGACGTTTTTGTAGACATTGGAAATTTTGCCCATTAGAAGTAAATAGGAGAAGAAAAAAGAATGGAAAAATCTGAACTTTGACCAATTTTTCCCAAAATGCTACCACATCTATTCTGGGTCACTGGAAATCTATAAACCCAATTTGGTATGAATTCAACCAATAGTTTTGCTTCTACGGACATATGAAATTTCGCCCATTATAAGTAAATGGGTGGAAAAATAACCGATTTAAGAAATTCCTGAAAAAAATTAAACTGTGACCTACATTTCCCAAAATGAAATGACATCTACTCTTGGCCACTGGGAATCTATAAACCCAATTTGGTGTGAATTCAACCAATTGTTTTGCTGCTACAGACATTTAAAGTTCCGCCCATTATAAGTAAATGGGGAAAAAAAGATTTAAAAAAATTGGAACCTTAACCTATTTTCCCCAAAATGTAATCAGATCTATTGTGGGTCATTAGGAATCTATAAACCCAATTTACTGTGAATTCAACCAGTTGTTTTGCTGCTAGAATGGGGGGGGGGGGTAATAACATCGTCATGGAGGGAGACATATTAGGAGCTTTAAGCTGATTTTAGGATAGTTTATTAGATTATCCTATTTTGGTGTGACCAGAATAGAGCTAAAGCAGAGGTAGCACTGTGTCTCAGTTTGTTTTCTGCCACCATGCATCCAAAAAGTAATTCAATCAATGACATCGATTTAGCTTCATTATTAATTATATAGCTTTAGGTTTCAATCAGTTGCATAGTACTAATATACTGCTAGAGCAAAAAGAGTCACACACACAATATTTAGTTTAACTTTGATTGTTAGATGCAATTGGCATGGGATTAATTATGTCAAACAACACTTTTTTTTTCTATTTTCTCTTTATTTCTGCAGTTGCATTCATTTTTGTTAAGCTCTTGTTTTGATTTCATAGTTTTCACACAGTGTCACTTTCTGATATTGCATTTTAAATATGTTTCTTCACTTTAAAAAAAAACACATGGTTTCTAGCTGAGTGGAAATTTTTGTAACTTCATAAAAAATAGGTTTATTAAAAAAAAAAAAATCAATCGCATAGTTTTTTTCATGCATAAAGAGGAAAATAAAAACAGTCAGGAACAAAAATCTTGAATAAGGTTCCCATAATTACTGCATCAAAGGGTTGGTTAATAACTGCAGTAATTATCTGATGGAAGGATCGTACCTTTTTGCTTCTTTAAATCAAAGTGATGTCTTTATTTGGCACATGTTGCTATATTTCTGTCCAAAATTAAAATCTCCCTTTGCATGAAAAAAAAAAAAAAAAAAGTTCTCATCTTTTAAAGAGCGCCTCATCTTGTCAAAGTTGAAAGTAAAGTTCCAACCTTGTACCGTCGAATACACCTGCAGCCGGCGTCTGATGGTATCTTCTCTCTCCAGCACTTATCCAGTTGTTGCGTAGAGCGAATCAACTGTAATATAAAACAGCATATAAATTTCATAGAAACGTCTCCATTCACATTCGCGTCACGTTCGCAGTCCAAGTGAAGCTCCAGGCTCGGTCTGGAAACATACCAAGAAACCTTCTTGTCAACAAGTGCTCGATCCAATTGATTCGGTCTGCACCCGGCCGTGATTGCTGTGTTCTCATGAGTCCAAACAAACCGAACAAAGGGAGAAACTTGCTCCGGGGTTCAAAATAACTGCCCTAAAATCTGTATATCCGAGCAAAAGTTGAAACACGCTTGGGCCAAAGAAAATTTACTTTAAAAGAAAGAAGAAAAGTGGGGCTTCTAAACTTCCAAACTCGGTGTTTGTTTCGTAAGACGGATTCTTTTCTGATCGAGCCCTGATAACTGGAGCTGGAGCAGTGCGCTTGGACAGGTATTTATTTGTTGTCCTTAGTAAACAGCCTTGGTTAACCTGTGCGTTTTTATCTCCTTTGTTTTGGCGACAACAGGAGTTCTACTTGAAGCTATTTTGACGACCGAATCTGGGAGATGCTCCAACAGTCCTTTTTTTGATTTCCACTATACTGTTACATCACAAATCTCAAGATAATCGCAAACACAAAGACAAACATATGCTTCCATCCAAAGTCAAAAAAAAATCTGCAGACTGCTTTAACGGCACAGAGAGATACTCCAAATTAAAAATGTAACATAATCACTTTCTAAAAGCCACACAAGTTCCCCCTGACCACTTTGGTCTAATGTGATTAAAAGGGGAAAGATAGTCCCCAGTTTTCAAGGAAGCTGTTAGACTGTCAAATTAAAAGAATCCAAAGCCTGTTCTCCTGTATTCACAAGCTGTATTTTTTTTTTTTTTTTTTTTTTTAATTCAACAGCCAACAATTTAGAGAATTACTGAAAAGAGAAATGCATTATCTGGATTTTGTGCTTTTTTTTTTTGGTGTGCTTTTGCGACAGCACGGCTTTAGTTTTGCCATTGCCCATTATAGTCTGGAAAAATACTACAATCAAAAGTGATTATACCCATATAAATACACAGACACTGTCACAGAAAAAAAAAAAAACATTCTCAGCTCATCTACCAGGCCAGTGTGGATATACAGACCTTTAATGTATTGAGCTGAGGCTTTTCTGTTTTGGAGGAATAGACTTTATACTTTTGTGTTATATAGTCGTACATTTACGAACTGTAGGCAAGGCAAGGTTTATGTATGTGTTTTGCACAGGGCAATTCACAGCGCTT